>VZRL01006993.1:0-148312 GCA_013397895.1 Origma solitaria | reverse complement strand
AAACGCCTACCGCAGCTCCTGCCCCCGACCCCCGCCGCCAGCCAGGCGTCCCCCTCCGCCGGGACCCGCTGCCACCCCCGCCCGCGGGGCCCGCAGCCCTCGCCGAAGCAGAGCCATCCCGATCCGGCAGCGGCTGCGACAGCAGCGCGGGCGAGTCAGANAACTACACACATACACGCCGAAATAAACAAAATAAAACCATCTCCAGAGCCGCCTTCCCACTTGTCCTTTAGATCATCTGACAACACGTTTGAATACAAGGCTCTTGTAGGAGCTGCAGGTATTGACAAGAACCGCTTAAAATGAAAACTACTGCTTCACAGAAAATACTCCCAGGATAAAAATTAGGACTTTGAGGTATGAAACGATTTGTGGCACAGCTGGTATGTAAAATAAAACCATCAAACGTCTTGTCATAATCAAATATACCCTAAATCTGGACTACAGACATTGCTTTTGAAAGATGTCGTTCCATATAAATGCCTTTAACGCCTGGTAGAAAATTTTTATGAACATGTTGACAAATGAAATAACCCGGGTTATTTGATTAGTGTCCATGTAATCTGAATATGGGCTTGTATCAGGAAAAGAAACGTCAACCCTTTAATGCTTTTGAAAGGATGGATTTTCGCTGCAATTAAAGAGTAATCTTATACCAATAATGAGAGCGAACCACTCTCGCCGTGTTCCGTGACACAGGGATTACAGAGGATGAAGTCAAGAGCTTCTGTTCTCTTTTAAAATTCAGCTCGGGCCGAAGGAACAACGTTGTTGAGGACAGCGGGGGTTTGGTAGCTGCCCAGCCGCCCTGGAAGCTCTGCATCCTACGGCCCGCCCAGGAACGGCGCTGTGTGCCGGTGGCACCTCCTAATCCTTCTTGGGAAACACTTGCCGATTTGGGATGCAGGTGTCAGGAAACTGGAATGGACAATTCCCACTGCACTTCATATCGCAAGAGTTTATATTTTTGGCAGCCTTTATGCAAATAGAACAGAAGGTGTAAGAAGGGACAATTACACGTTGTCACCTGCCTTACGGCGCTTGAACCACTGTGAGTGCGCTGAGGTAACCTGTGCCCCAAGGAGGGTATGATCCGCACCTTAGGGTCAGCTCCGCTGGTGCTTGGTGTGATTTTCATTCAAGCAGGACCCAAAGAAACGAGCCCGGGCTCCCGGGTCACCGGCCCGGCCCGCCCTGCCGGCCCGCTCCCCTCCTGCGGGCAGAGCGCTGACCCCACACAAACCTCGCTCCGGCTTGGGGACCGGACAGGCCTGCCCGGTGTGTGACAGCCACAGGAGGAGTTCAGGCCGATCGGAAAACCTGTTTTGTTTAAAACAGGAGGCTGTGGCTCCGGGAGGCGGCTCTGCAGAGGCGGCCCGCAAACCCCCGCCGCGCCCGGCCCTCCTCGCAGGGGCTGGAGGAGAAGGGAAAGGCATTAGGAAAGACGCAGCCCCGCATTCCCCCGGGTGTTTCTGCCCGGCATGACCGTGGTAGAGCCCGGCCGTGTCCTTGCTTTTGCATACGCCCGCCTAGCCTTAAAACGTGCCCCCTTCGCCGAGCCCTTTGGAGGAGGCAGGTGAGCCAGCCATCTCTCTTTGCAGACTCAGAAGGATATGTTCGACATCAGAGAAGGGCAGTGCACATTATCGGAAAATAGTGAAATTTTTCTCGGCAGTGCCTTACTTTGCTTTGGAGACTCGCTTGAAGTCTGCCACGTTATTTTACGAAACAATCTGATATTCACGAGGCACCGAGGGGATCTGATGCTACCAGCATTTTTATTTTGTTTTGAAAGGCCGCGGTGTGTGCGGGGAAGGACGGCGGCCTCGGGCAGGGGGTGGCGAGGGCTCCAGGGGCCCACGCGGGCTGCGGACACTAGTGGGCACCGGCGGGGCCGAAGCCCGGCGGCGCGGGAGGAAGCAGGGGATTCCTGCTGCTCAGCAGCCGCTTGCTCATTTTTTGTGAATGTCGCCAGGGAGGATGTGGGTTTCTTCTATTTCTCCATGATCTAAGTAATCGCTGGGTCTCAACTGGCCAGTGCTCAAAAACCTTTCAAGTGGTGAGCTCAAGCAGTGCATTCAGCTTTTAGCCGTGCATAGTTAAACCAGGCGAGCAGCTGAAAACCGATGGACCCTCTAATCTTTCCTTGATAAGTCCCCGACCGCCGCCGCGGTTGGACGTGTCTGAACTCGGTCCAGCACAGAAACAGGCAACTGAATTCGAGATGCTTTCTCCGAAGCGCAAACTTTATTTCAGACTTGCGGGCGGCAGCCTACACCGCACAAAACATGCCAAGGCTGTTGGAGGGCCCCCTGGGTCCGACGGGGAGGAGGCTTTGCGCCGCGCCCACGCGTGTCCTCGCCGGGCGCAGATGGGAAGGGCCCGCAGGCTGCGTGGGGCATCCCACTATTCCCCAGCAGAGCCGCACACTCGGGACGGGGCGGGCAGGGCCCAGGGCAGAGCTGCCGTGCGCTGCGGAAACAACGCACACGGCCCGATGCCGCGGCCCTTCCCGCGCCCCGCCGCAGGCAGCGCGCCGAGCCCGCCCTGCTGGGCCGTGCCTCCCGCGGGTACCACCTTTGTCGGGGGCGGGAGGTGTCACTTCTTGCTGCTGGCACGTAGGATCGGCTCCCGGCTGGAGCATTATGGCTCGGTTTCCCGGTGAAGAGGCCCCGGCGAAGCGCTGGGTATTCGGGGGGCTGTGCCCGGTGAGGCAGCGCGCCAGCACCCCACAGGGGATGGATTGCCTCCACCTTGACTCGCGATGGAAGCCTCGCCCCGAGAGAGAAATGTCTAGCCCCAACTCTGTCATGCAAAGTGACTCCACTCGCATCCCTCCCTGTGGCTCTTTTCATTAATTAGGGGCTGCAAAGAATGTGGGGGAGGGGGAAGCGGCTGGAAGCCACTAATTATTCAAACTTTGGAGACAGCATCCAGATGAGCTGGGCCATCTCTTTAGGGCAGCGCTTTGTAACCTGTGTGTATCAGGCGGGGAGTGATTATGCTACTGTGCAAAGCCTCCATTAAGAGATTTCATTTCATCATTACTCATCGCCTGCAGGATGTGTCCAGACTCCAGTGTGAGTAAACCAAGATTTCCACGAAGAGAAACAATTTGCTGTGGCACGAGAGGGCCCTTAAAACCTGCACCTACCCCCGCCCCCAAGCAATAACCCTTTTAATTGCACTCAGCTGCAAACAGATTTTTCGTGAGTGCCCCCTCGCGTTGTCCCCGTACCTCTGGTTTGTCACAGGTTTTTGCAATGACGCCCGTCTCCTACAGCAACTAATTTCTGCCTTGGGAGCTGCCGCCCCTCAGCCCCATCTATCTCAGGGTTCCGGCTGCTCCCGAGCCTGTGGGAGAGAGGCTTAGCAGGACGCTCAGCGATGCTCCGGAATGCAGCCGAGCTGTCCCGGCCCCCGGCCGGCTTCCCTGCCCGCCGCCGGCGGAGTCCCCTGCCCCGTTCCTTGCTGTCCTGCCCCCAGGGCAGTCCGAGAGGGAAGGAGGGAGAAACGCCCGTCCTGTGCCCCGGCGGCGCCGGGCAGTGGTCCCTAACTTCGGTCCCTCGCTCGCAGCAGCCTTTACCACCTCGGTATCCCGGAACAGGAAAGTCCCAGTTCAGCTTGCCCCCATAAGATCCTGTCTCCCTCCTCCCGCTCCCCTCCCTCTGCCCCTTCCTGCCTTTGGCACTTGCGAGAGGAGCCTCTTCTCTCCGTGCGGGACGGGGCTGAGCCGCTCGGGGCAGCCGCCGAGGCGGCGGGGAATGGGGACTGGGCTCTGGGGACCATCCGCCTGGGCTCAGCCCCCTGCCCGGAGCTAGCGGTCCGGCGCCCCGCGGGCAGGGCTGCCTTGAGCTCTCAGGGTTGGGCTGAAGTTAGTGATTNNTTTTTTTTTAGGGTTTTTTTTTTTCTCTGCTCTCGGTGCTTCCAAAGTGCCTGGAAGATTTGCAGAGAGAAAGAGAGAGAGAGACGGTGTGGGAGGAGAAAGAATTAAGGAAAAGGAAAAGATGGCGAGTTGCTGGAGCAGTGTGGAGAAAGCGGCATTTTTGTGCTGCTTTTTGCTGGCACTGGGGAGCCTAATCTGCTGCGCCCGGCCGGAGGAGGAGGAAGAGCAAGAAGAGCAACGCTCCTGTCACGGTGCCTTTGATCTGTACTTCGTCCTGGATAAGTAAGTGACAGTCGCATTTAAAAACGTTTATTCACCCTTCAGTGACTCCTTGTAGCAGCGGGGACGTTGTTTCGCCCATCTTCCCGGACGACTTCTCCTGATGCCAGATATGACGTGTGGGGCTCGTTGCTTATCTTCGCTCCCCAAAACTTGCACATTTCCCACGTGGAGCATTTAGGGGAGCAGCGTGCTTTATGCTGAATTAGTTGCACATGCAAACCTGGGAAATGGTGTTGCTTTCAGGTTGTAGCATGTGGGGTGTGGGCTGCGAGTGTTGGATTTGAGGGGATGTTGATCAGTGCCCCTAGCACTTCTGAAGTTCTGTATCAAGACTTGGGCTATGTGCAGAGATGTCACCTGTGGGACTCAGCAGTGCCAGGACTGTGCAGACTTACCTAAAGATAAGACCAGATTGCTTGTATGGAGTGGCTGCTTTTTTACAGATTTGCTTGTAAGAACAAGGTTTTATAAAACTTGTTTCTGCTCAGCTTCTTTGGAGTTGTCTAAACCTGTGTTTGAGTTACATCTATTAAAAGAGGTTGTCAAATACTTTTCTTTGATACTCTGTCAGCTGAATTCAGGTATGGCCAGGGGTTATGATTAAGCTCACATGTGTAGGCATGTTTTAGCAAGCACTAGCAAAGCAAGTGGTAAACTGGTGCACCCATGGGAGTTTTTCAGAAGGTACAAATTTCTGTCTCTTCTGGTGTACTGCTCTGGCTTGGCAGAGGGTTAAAGCCAAGGGTTTAAGTCAAAGAGTAAATTGTTAGTGTCCCACAGTGTGATGGCTGTGTTACCTAATACATCCTGGGCTACCTATGTGACAGGGTATTATGAATGATGGAAGACTTCTTCGTGATTCTTGCCCACAAGAATGCATTGCAATGCAAAGTCTGCATGGTTCTATTTCCCAGTTGGGGACCTGATCAGTCCATAAGGCCTTCTGCACAGCCTGCATGAGGCAAAAAGTCACTATCACTCAGGATGTGTATTTCTGTATTCAAAAAGGAAAAAAGTATCATTAAGTAGTGGTTCTGTCTTTAGAGCAAAAGCTGAAGATCAAAGGCATTCTGCCTCTCTGAAAGATACACCAGTACACCATGTGATCATTGTTTTGTTTTTCTTTTGCTTACAACTTGTTCCTGAAGTAACCTTTGTGTCTAGAAAGAGCTCTGTGGGGGGCCAGTGTTAGTTCTCCAGTTCATTCCTGCCAGGCTTCCTAGAAGTGACTGGTACTGTCATGTCCAGTTCCCACATTGAATTCCCTGTAACAATGAATGTTGGTGAAAGCAGTATGGGGTCTCTGTCTTCTATGGCACAATTACCTTGTTACAACGGCATTGAATACCCCTAGCAATCATCACACTGTGCCCCTATACTAGCTTTCATCTGTATTTCAGAAAGCACTATTGGCTCTGCTGTTACCATTCATATTGTATTTGGGGAAATAAAAACAGAGAAGAATTTGGTCAGCAATACTGATCTCCAAGCAGTAGGAAGTTGATGATGTAAGCAAGTTCCTCTCCAGTACTCTGGACCTGAAATAATGTTTTCGCAAGCCACAGGTTTTGTATTTTGTTTCAGGTACTGTCCACTCACTACAGTGGTACACTGGAAACTAAACCTGGTTGCAGTTGAAGTAAAAAGTCAGGCATTTGGGTTCCAGTGGGAGAATTCTCTGTGGCTTCAGTTGCAAACTGAGTCTTTATGAGCTTTGAGAGTTATACCAAACAGTTCCTCTTTGATGAAAAGCTGTGTTAAGAGTTACTTGGGCTACTGAGTGGTTTTAGAATCTATCCCAGCTCCTACCAAGTCTGTGACAATGCGGTGGCAAAGCTGCTTTTGGTCTCAATGAGACTGCATTACAATCCATATGGGTAATATTAGAGCGTCAGATCTCCGGAGTCATAGGTCCCATGCTGGCTGAGGGTATATTTATCCCAGCTGTATTCTGTGATGTCTGGCACAGCACAAGGAGCTCTATGGAGGCAGGGAGGGCTGACTGAGTGGATGGACTCTGGATCTTGGCACAGTTCATCAGGAAGGAACTGGACAGTGTTGAGAATTCATTAGTGTTGAGAAGGGTCAGGGTATTTCAGGTAGGGAGAAGGCAGGAAGCCAGTCAGAAGCAGCTGGTAAATCTGTAAATGCAGTGGACAAATTTTTTTTAGAATTGGATCCATGCTGATGTGTATCTGTGAAGAATTCTGTCTCTAATTTCTAATGGGAGAAACCCCATAAAAACCCAGCCATATACACCACAAAGTATCCCCACATGGCTTGGGGATTGCCTCCCTTTGTTGGTGCCCCGCCAGTCTGGAGTTAGATGCCTTCAGTCTTAGTTAGCTGTCCAACACTGACATTGAAGTGTTGGTTTTGTGAAAACACCAGGCTTTAGTCCTGTGACCCTGTAGTGAGCTGAATGACAGCTCCTGTCTCTTAAAGCTAGCCTGGGTATGAACCAAAATGACTTTAAGTCTGCTTTGCTTTGCTTCCCCATAGAAAGATGCAATCTCACATCAGCAGGAGGCATTTTGGAAGAAGACAACAAACCTTTCTCCTCATGCAGTGTATGTTACTGCAATGACTTTATTGGGGCATGATTTTTCCTTTTCATTCTGTCAAGCAAAGTCTGTGGGGATTTAATCCTGCAGGCAATAACCATCAGATGGAAAAGATCATCTTCTGGCTAAGTTATTGGTGTAATATATATGCTGCCAATTAGAAAAAAGAAACTTGCTGTTTTCTTACAGTTTTTCTCCGCCTGAAGTTGACTGCAGTCCTTTATGTTAACTCCACAGGATAGGCAAGATAAGAGCAGTGCCACTAAGCCTTAGATGCCCAAAAGGCTGGCACGATGAAAGAGAAAAGCAGCATGTGTGGGAGGGAGACCAGGCATCATCCTCCTTAGGATTGTTTGACCATGCCAGAGCCACTTTAGGATTTCCTTGTCTCTGGGGCGCTTAAATGCGGAAATGTCTTGAAGCTGTGAGTACTGGACATTTGCTGGCTGCAGAGGTGGCTGCCTAGAGTCTGCAGTCTTGTGCTGTCTCTGTGTTGTGCTTTATGAGTTATGCAGGCTTGAGCTTGTTCGGAGGCGTAGTGGAAGATTTTAAAGTATCATAATGAAGCAGCAAAAATTTTTCTGTTTGCAGCTAAGTCACTCTGTGCATGAGGTAAGGCAGCATACATTGCAGTTGGCACACCTGTCTCTCCTATGGCATGTGGTAAGACCAACTCACTTGTGATAGCAAATATCTCATTTTTACCTTTAAACAACGTAAAAAGCTCTTAAAGTATTGGATTGTTGAGTAGTTCTCACTTGCTCTGGTTACTTCATTTGCTTAGGTTGTCCCGGTGCACAAAGAACTTGTTTCAGTCCCATCCCACACTGTGGCGGACAGGCCCTGTTAGGGATTTGATTGTTTGACCATTAGGTCTTGTAGTGACATGCTTGTGCTGGAGAATGTAAATAACTCCCCTTCATCCTGCCTTGCTGTTAATATCCAGCTGTTTGATGTAATCATATTGAATTGCACTTGCAGAGAAGAAAGGATGACTGACCTCTAGTGTTTCCTAATTATAACAGTGTCTGATAGTATCATTATGATTGTTTATTAATGCAACAAATAGAAACCCTTTTAAAGAAAGGACTTATACTTAGCATAAATATCTGCTGCTGGCAATGCTTGACATGACAGGTCTGAGCTGCAGAGCTATCTGTGTTGTAATTTACCAAATATGAAGCAAATTCTTGATTATTTTCAACTGTGAGAGAGACAAAAGTATTTTCTTATTTATCCTATTTAGGAAGTTTGCTAAAAATTGTTTGGATTTTGAGGAAAAGTGCACAGTCTTGGGAAAATGCTTCCTTTTTCTTCAGCACAGATCATGGCAGCAGAAATGTATTGATAAAGTCTTGGCTTGTTCTCTTGGATTATAGCTGATATGTTGGGGAGTTCAGCTTAACTACACTTTCTCCACTCCCCGTCTTCCCCCTGAACTTCTGTATAATGCCTCTTTGTCTCTTTGGGCCCACAACAAAATTGCTTTTCACATCAATTCTACTTTGTGCTCCCAAGAGCACCTGTGTCACCAGCAACATTGGTAAAGACATGAGTACAATGTGCCCAATCTCTCACTTGTACTCCGTTCTGCCTCTCTTTAAACTTGGTAAGCCTTGCGCCAGGGGTGAATGTTGCTGGTGGGAAAGAGCACAACCTCTGGTTAGGTGGGAACTAGCTACCCTGTCCAATATCCTTCCTGATTTTGTTTTTTGGGTCTGTGTACCCCCCCTCAACTTGCCCTTGAAAAGGCAGTTTTGTAGGGGTGGGAAGTGTCAGGCGGGAAACAGGTTGTTCCTTCCTGGTTTGCTTCAGGCAAGCCAAAAGCTTTCAGAACAAAAGCACTTCAGGAGCTGCTATTTGAGGTCACCTTCTAAAATTTTAAGACAGCTAGAGGGAATTGCTGATCTCCACGTAGCTTGTTTTTTTCACCACGTGCCATATTTAAAGCTAACAGCATTTGGTAAACACATTATTTGCCCGCCCCCCTCAAAGATTTAGTTGCCAATGATTTGAATGAATTTAGTGCTCACAAATTACAAGTACTAGTGAGAGCAAGTATTATTTGCCTTAGGGTCTCGCTGCAGCCCTCTGCTCTTCTTCCTGCCCCACGGAGTCCCAGCCTAAGATCATTAGGATGGAGCTGGACCTGTGGGAACTTCTGCAGCTTCTCTCTCCATGCTCTGTCAGTCCATTGCCGTTCTACATGCTGATTTTGCTCAGTGTGTGGGGAGGAAAAGAGTGGCTAAATAACATTGTTGTGGTTGGAAATCAGACTGCTGGCAAAAATAGGTGTCTGAACACATGTTCTATCACCTAACTTAATTACATTTGAAAAGTTTGTATTGACTGACTTAAACCACTGCTGAAATCCATATCCTCCAAGTAAGAATATCTACCTACTGCAGGCAGACTTCAGTTCATTGTAAGATGTAGAACCTGATGCAGGTCAGGTGAGAGGAGTTACTGTCTGAACAAAAGTATCAGCTTTGTTCCTTTGATCGCATTGGTCTGTGTGTGTGTATTTAAAAGTGGTTGTCTCTCTTCCTGCTTTGCTGTCTGACTTCCCTCACTTATAATTTGACCACATCATCTACATGACACCTCTCATAATCTCCAACTGCCTGTAAGCAAAATTATTTCATTGTTTTCAAAACATAATCTGTTGGTATTTTGCCTTTCCATCTTTCTTTGTTGTGGTTATATTGGAGCCAGTGCTGTGATTTGCTTACAACCAGGTATAATTGCTTGGAATGTTCCAAAGCAAATTTTTACTCTGTTTCAGGCATACCTATGTTATTTGAACCAGGTTTTATTTGTTTGCATTTTGTCTGATATTTTTCTGCCAGCTTTGAGTTCTGTCAGGAAGAACGAAATATTCAGGAAAACCAATTCTCCTTCCTTCAGTCCCAGAAAAAAATCCTTTACAAAACACAAGGCAAAGTTAATGGGTAATGATTATTTGACATAAAACATGTACAGTTAACGGGAAGAAAGAGCCATGGCAGCTTGTCATTTGCAGTCTATTTATGCATGTAACTAAATCTGATTTATTTGGGGCTTGAGCCAAGGAAGTAAACCGTAAGATTCCCACTGACCTAGGATTTTTATTTGTCCGTTCAGTGATTGAGAATTTCATTACTTTTGTCTGGGCTTGCAGGCCAAATTCACCATTGTGAATTGTGAATTTGTATGAGGTATGAGGTGTAGTAGGACTGACTCTTCTAATCCTAAATGCAGAAATGAATTGACTCCCGTGAGGTATTAGCAGCTCAAGAGTCGTATATCCCTGCTCCTGGCTATCATTTGCACCTAGTTAAGAGTGCTGCAGCATGGCTGGGATGGTGTGCCCTGCTCTGCTCCCTGTGTTGTGCTGAAGAGCACCAGGGTGCTGAGAGTGGCTCTTCTTGCCCTGGTGCTGCTGACAGCATCTCCAGAGCTTTACAGAGAGATCTGAAGTGGTTGAACGCAGTGTGAGCATGGCTTCTGAATTTCACTTTGTGCCGTGTTGTTGGTGAGGGACGTATCAAGACCTACAGTACAGCACCAGGTGGACAGGATTTGGGAATTAGATGGATGACTGTAGGATCAAAGGGCAATGTTTTGAGGCATGATTTCATAGAAATCTGTAATATTGTTGCAGACTTTATTCATAGGTTTATAGGACAAAAGGTAGCTATGAAATTAATGGGTTTGGTAATGAAAACTTTGGATTAAAGTATTTTGGGTCATGTGCTCAGATGCTGGTCTAGGATTAAAACCCATTTTGTAGTCACTTCTCTGGATCTTCCCCTCCCCATTCCAGCCCTTGTCTTGTCCATTACAAGTACTCTGAAGCAAGGACTGTCTTGGAATGGCTGTCCCTGCCCGTGTTTCTAATTGCCTCTAGAGCAGATGATAGAAACTAGCCCTTCTTGCCTGGGTGAATCACCCCATCAAGGTCCCTTCCACGCTTGCAAGATGCATTGTTTGGGAGAGCAGGGCTCTTGTCACTTTGAATGCTCTGGTGGCTCAGAAGGGAGCAGAGTGGTGGATGAACACTCAGGCATGCGTGTCTGAAACCACAACAAACTACATGCCCCAGGGTTTGCTTTTATTGCAGAGCCATTATTAGCCATGTGCAAGAATTCCGTTGTCTACAGTGTGGTTGTGACCACAATGAGCTCTCCAAATAACAACAGTGTCACATTTGTGAGCAGTGGGCGTTGTACAGAGCCACCATTAGCTCAAGGGGGTAGAGACTTGCAGGGACCTGCAAACTAATAGTCTTGTACTCCTCTGACACAATATCCAGACTAAACCCAGCATCAGTAATAATGTTTCTTTTACTTGCTCCAGGATGTCTGGAATTGCTGCCTTCAGCTAATCTGTGAGGGAGGCAAATGGGCATATGTGGGGTGTGTGTGTATATGTGGAACAGGACAAGGGGCAGCTCTGTGCTTTCAAGGGGTTTCACTCTGTCACTTGCAGCAGGGATGAAAGGCTTTGGGTCCTGCTGCCTTCTCTGTGTACATATGGTAATAAAAATATTTACTGTTTGGGAAGTGTTGGGGTTTTAACTTTCACTGCAAAGCTGCCTGAGTGCTGTATATTGCACTGGGTTGATCCCTGTGTGCTCCTGACAGTGAATTCAGTGGTGGCTGTGAATCTCATGTGAATCTCTAGGACACACACAACTCCTAGACAATTCCTCCTGCTATTTGCCTGCTGAACTGACTGGGCTGAGAGTGGCTCCCCTTACGCCAGGGTTGTGCTGCTTCGTTTCTCTGGGCTCCAGCTTCCACTGCTGCTGGGAGCCTGTTAGGAAAGAAGAGAAAGTTTCCAATCTGTCTTGCTCTTTGCCTTCACAAAGATTATTGAAATACTTCGGATTGGGTAGGCACAATTCTAACATGGTCACAGTTTTTATGCTGACACAGAGCTCTGCTAAACCAGAAGGAATCACTCCAAAGTCGGCAGGAGCAGAATCAAGCCTTGGAATCACATCACTTCCTTCCACCCCCAGAAATACTCACTGACCTCCTCTTTTCCCCTCCCATCAAGCAGTAGCAACGTGAAATTAAGGAAAACAGCAGCAGCAGGAGCTGCAGCAGCAGCTGCTGCTCAGAGCCCAGGCCTGATGAGGCGGGGAGGACATTCTTTCCTGTGTTGTGGTTTGCTGACTTTTCTCTTTGTCTCGTGTGTAATGGGAACAGAGCTCATGGAGCAGGGAGCATGCTCAAGGCAAGTGCCTCCTGTGGGGCTTTTTTTTAACTTCACTTGGGCTGAATTCTGGTCCTAATTGCATAGGTATAAACCCAGGAAAATTCTGCTTCTTCCCTGGTCCCACTCCTGGTTTCCCTCAGTGAAAGCAGCAGTAGGAACAGGCTCTGAGATGCTTTCTGGAGCATTGCAGCTGCCCACAGCAGCTATTTATTGCTGTGTGCTTTCCTTCCCCATGAGAATTATGTCGCCTCTGAGGGCTGAAGCCCCACTGTCCCACTTGACTCTGAAAGACACACAAACTGTCAGCTATGGGTCACCATCCACAGAGGTCTTGGGCTTGTGGTGCCCCCTGCTTTGCAGAGAACATGAGGCTGGCAGGGCTTCTCCAGCAGGGAAAGTGCAGGGAGGAAGGCCAGGGTGGTGGCAGCCTTTGGCTGATGTGAGGGGCTGAACCAGGTAGCTGCTGGCTGAGAGCAGGAAACCTCTGAGGTGTGAGCCTGCAAGGAAGATCTGGCTGCAACGCAGGCTTTCTGTTTTTGCAGACAGCCACAGTGCTGTCTCTGTGGACCTACTGGTACAATCCTCCACAACAGGATACATAAGATTCCCTCTCTGTGTCACTTCCCCATGACTTTTCCCAGTCACTGATGGGGGTGGATGAGTGTGTGTCGCACCCCAGTGCTTTTTCTGCACAGTGCTGATCTCTTACGTGCTTCATTTATTCTCCTAGTCTGACCCAGCCACAAAGGGCAGCAAGTTAGTTTATGCTGACAGCAATAGTGATTCTGCCATGTGAAAAATAAGATTTCAAAGGCAGTGAAACGGCTCAGGAGTTTCAATAGCGCAGGGCAGTTCCGTTTGTCAGTGTTGGAACTCATATTTGATGACATTTGACAACTTAGTATATAATTTTGCAACCATTTTATAGTTGTAATTTTTTGCTTAATCTGCCATTAAAACTGCTGTTGCTGGTGGTATGGGGTCAGGCCTCTAGGGCAACAGATGAAACTCAGGCCAAACCCAAGAGACCTCCAAAACATATATATATGAAATGGCAAATAGAAGTCCTTTACAAACAGGGATATTTAGAGGGGAAGGTTGGGTGGGAGGGAGAAGAAATCAGCTTCTTCTACAAAGCAGGCCACTCCCTCTGGTGTTCATGAAGGGTTTGGCATGACTGGCATTGGTGGCATTGGGGCACCATTTGCAATGGGAGATGACACCTGGACTTGGAGGACTGTGCTGGGGAAAGTGATTAAGGACTGACCACTTCACTGGTACTTCCTCTATGGGATTTCGAAACTAACGTTTTCTTGCTACTATTTTTGTCTGGCCTTGACATTTCCCTGTTGATAGGCTGGGACACTTTTGACACTTCCCAGCTGGAAAGCAGCATGTGGGTGCAGAATTCCTCTTAGGGGTGAAGGACACCCACTGCTGTGCTGAAGTAGCTCTGCTCTGCACGGCTGTAGCTCAGTGATGTAGAGCTGGGTGCTCTGAGAGCACAGTACACTTCCTGTGAGGACCAATCCATGACAGAGACCTCCCTAGCTTTTCAGGGGTGGGTGCTTATTGATTTGTTACAGTCAATTCTCAGTCTTGCCGGCTGTACCCTTTCCAAAGGAAAAAAAAAAAAAAAGAGAAGGGAGGAAAAAATGTAATTTTAACAGTCCTAAGAAGCTGCTGGGAATGTTGGTTTGTTGCAATTCAAAAGAAAATTCGCTGCTACTTTCTTTTTTTGATTGTATCAGTGCCTCTGCAGCTGGCAGTAGAAAATCCTCATCTAAAAAATGTACTACTTTTTTAGTGGGGAAAAAAAAAAAACAAACCCAAAAAATCCCCTAATCTAAAATAGGTTAGTCTTTTCCAAGTAAGGATCTATGGCTATTCTGTGTAGGGAATTGACTTCATTGAAAATTTCAGGAGTTGAATTTAAGTCAGACGGCAAGCTCAGAATGAAATTGAAAGTGTCAGCTTCAGTGGGGGAAAGAATTAAAAATAATTTGAGAGCTGTAGATGCATCTTGGATAGATTCAAGGAAAATCTTTGACTTTATCATGTTTAGAGATTTAGCCTGGGGCTTTCATAAAAATCCTGGAGAACTGTAGGTGTTGATAGAGTTAATTTGGTAGTAGTGCCAGGACCTTTCTTTGGTGCTGTTCACAGATGATAAGCATATTGTTGCACAGCACATGTAAGTTGGTGTCTGCAGAGGATCCAGACCTGTGGTTTGAGCAGTCCCTAGTGTTTTGTTGCCCTCCCTTGGTGCCTGGAAATTTCTTCATTCTTTGATCACCAGTATGTTCTGTGAATGAATCACCAGTTCCCCAGAAGAGCAATGTGAAAGCACAGGGTTACACAAGCCAACTTATTCTAGCTGATATACTTCAGGAGATTGCTTTGGTCCTTGTCCCTTTGTCTTTGCTCTTCTCCTCTCCACCAGCAGTGCTGCAGGGCAGGCAGTGCCATCCTGCATTGCACACGTGAGCTTCCGTGTGTGACATACAGGGGCACCAGTGACTGGCATAGCATCCTTTGGAAAGCCCACAGCAGAACTGAGAATTGTAGTATGTAACTGTTTTCTCATGTTTACCCAGTAAAATGCCTAACAGCAGTTAGGGGAATACTACTGCTTTATAATTGAATTCCAGGACTTTTTTATTAGTTCTGCATCTAAGTCCCTGTGATGTTGTGTATATGCCATAGTTTCATTTATCTTTCTTTCTTTTTATCTGCCTAAGACACCTGATAGAGGAGTTTGGCAAGCAAGGAAAGCAAACGGGTCATTCTTTCATAAACATCACAGTCCTAGGAAGGGCTTTTAAAACCATTGACTTTCATGCTTTGTAGCCTTTCTAATGCCTTGAAAGCGTATGGCATAGATCAACATGGTAGAAAATCTATAATTTACTGTAGAGTTGCTGTGTGCAAGGCTGTGTTTGAGTCCCATCAGTCTCTGGGGGTCCCTGATAGGACTTGGCAGGAAAAAGCCAGGGAGTGCCAGTAATGGAGTTTTATATAATGGAAATGGCAGCATGAATGCATGTCTTCTGCATGTAACTAAGTTGCCTAAGTTTTCACAGGAAATCCATAACGAAGCCAGGGTTTGACTGTCCAGGACATTAGTCCAGCAAATTAGCCAAGAGTACTGCATTTCCCTTCAGAATTATTTCAAAAGCTTTCTCTTTTGAAACGAGCAGGAATTCATGGAAACGCTCTCCCACGCGTTCTGGGAGAATAGATCAGTCAAGACTTTCTGTGTGGCTGCAAGGGCAGAGCTGTGCTTGAGGAAAGTAAATAGTCTGCTAGCAGATAATTTAAGGAAGTCAAAATTAATTAAACTAGAAGAAAATATTTCTATTTTATGCTCTAAAAGGAGCCAAAGCAACTGGAAGGGTTACTGAGCTGTTTTTAAAATTATATGGTAAACTATTTCTGACCTCTTACTTCTTGTCTTTGAGTCAGTGGGTTTTGTCTTCATGGTTCTTGTTAAAGCTTTCAACACAATTCCATGTAATTTGTCCCCCTAACCACCTTTGGAGTAAGGCAGGCTTATAATTCAAACAAGGAACAAGGAATTTCACTGCAAAGAAAGATTAATGTAATCAATTGTGTTTTGTATGCAGATCTGGAAGTGTTAAAAATCATTGGACTGAGATTTACTCCTTTGTGGAAAGCCTAGCTGAGAAGTTCATAAGGTAAAGTCTTTTTAAGATGATATTTCAATTTCCTGTATATAATTTATTTTTTTGTTCAGTGCTTCTTAGTGAATGAAAATCTACTGATGTAACGTGTGTGATGTGGATCTGCCTTGTTCTCTTTCAGTCCAATGTTGCGGATGTCTTTCATTGTTTTTTCTTCACGAGGCACTACGATCATGAAACTAACAGAGAACAGGCAAGTAGCTCCCACAGCTCTCCTCCAGAAATGCCCTCTCTCCTTTCTTTCAAAGAGCGAGTGGCCCCACACCCAGAATTTGGAGGTCTGTCTTGGTCCTTGGTGTGGCACCAAGGGAAACCCTCTCCTCCATTCCCAGCTGGAAGAGGGCTTGGAAGGCCTTTGGGTGTCCCATTACAATTTTCTTTTCAGCTTTCTAAGAGAAAGATGAAAGTGGCACTGTGCTTGTCTGTTCTTTACTGTGGTATTTCAGGAAGAAGCTGCATCCAGGTACAAACTTGCTATCCCCAGCTACTCAAATAAGGGCAGTTTTTGTGGAAGAGATCTCAGACCCTCCACTGGTGAGCAGAAGAGTGTGTGAGAGTCCCCCAATGTCCTTGGGAAGGACTCAGAGCCCCAACTTTTACGCCAGCAGCTGGCTGTCCCCAGTGCTGGAGCAGGAGCTCACCAGGCTGTGGCACCCCTGTCCTGGGCTGCCTGCAAACTGCACCCATGCCAGAGGTGGTTTGCAAAGCCAAGTGACAGACTCTGTAAGAAAAAACTGCAGCAAAATTCTTGTTGCCAACTTCCCGGTCAAATTCTCTGTCTTTAAAAAACAAGCAAAAACACCCCAAAAAAACCTCCAAACCACCACTGAAAAAAGCCCCAAACACAAACCCCCTCCCCATTTTTTTTTTTTTTTTTTTAAAATTTGCTTTACACATACAAATCCCTGCTATTGGGGTGTTTCTAAATGCTTTCTTCCATTTCAGCTTAAAGCCTTCACTTTGGCTGCTGCTGCTGTCTGTGTGAGAGGGCCTCAGTAGTACAGGGCACCCTATAATTAATGGGAACTCTGGAGCAGAAAGAACAACTACTCCTTCAACTTTGTCCTCCAGGGCCTCATCCAAAGCCAAAATCCTTGCAGAGTTGTTGCAATTCTGCTGGCTTCTCTAAGTTTTGTTTCAGGTCTCCATCATGTGTCTTGGTGACAGAGCTCAAACTTGCTTATGTTTCCCTGGTTGAATTTGCTCTTTGCAAGGTGGAAAGTAGACAGGAACCCTCTGTCAATATGTTAAACGTGTTATTAGAGTGTTCCCTGTCCTAAGCTCCTGTTCTCTGTATGGATCACTCTGTGCCTTTTCAGTTCATTTTATACTTCAGAAGGGTAAAAATGTCCTTAGGGCAAAAAGCACATTCCCAATCCCAGCTCCTGATTTTTACCTTCCTCCCATCTAGCCTCCTGTAATTGTGGTTGAGTCACCTAAAATACGCAGTTGCAAAACAGAGCTTAGAAAGTTTCTCACTATTCTCTTAAAGAAAGGCTGCCCCATGGTGTCTGGAGCTGATATTTTAACTGCCTGTGTCTTAGCTGTTGAATATTTGTGCCTTATTTGTGTTCCATTAATTTAATGGAGACTTTGTCAAGGATCAGGGTCTTTTGGTGATCAGTGATCAATTAAATTATTAATGTCCCTGAATGATGCTCTTGGTTAATAGGTATTTGGGGAGTACAAAGCTATGCAACAGGGGTCATGACATGCAAGTGCCTCCATTTCCAGGGAGTAATCTGTGCCCCAGGAAGGCTGATCAGTCCCTGGTCTAGGATAGGAAATTCTCATCATTCCCATCCTGTTCTCTTATCTTTTGGCCTCTGTCTTTAAAATGGAAAAATCCTAATCCAAGCTGTCCTGATGACTGATTGAATACAGAGTTTTAATTTGTCCCATTTTTGTGGCAGGGTCTTAAACTTTTAAACTGTTTTGTTCTGCTGTTTATCAAAGTTTAGTATCTGGCATTGGCTTTAATTCAATCCTATCCTGACTGAGAGTATACAAGAATGAGGGGGCAGGGGCAGAATTGCATCTTAAAATATGTTATCCTAATGCTGTGCCCTGTGCCTGGTTTTGTGCTCCCATGGGTGTTTGGCTGAGAGATTGTGGGTTTTGAAAAAAATCTTGGTTCAAGCAGTGTTTCAGCTGATAGGAACGCACTCTGTGCATTTGATTGACAGGGTGCATAATCTAGCTGTGGTACAGGAATATCTCAACAAAAGAAAAAAAAACTTTTAATAAAATGTTCTCCTGAGATTTTTTGTTTGGTTGGTTGGTTTGGTTTTTTTGTTGTTGTTGTTTATTTATGTTTGGTTTTTTTCAATCCGAAGGGAAGCCATAAGACGAGGGCTCAACATCCTTAAGCAAGAAGTGCCTGGAGGAGACACGTTCATGCATGAAGGATTTAAAAGGGTACACTTCACAGTGCCTACTTTCTTTGTTTTACACATGCAAACTTTGCTTACTTCCTGCTGGTATCCTTAAGAGCTAACAGTGTTCTACACTTCATTGCAGGCAAATGAGCAAATTTACCATGAAACCTACGGAGGTATGTGTCGTATATCATTCCTGTTGTATATCTGCATGCAAAGACAGGGGCTATAGCTCTTTTATGACCTGCAGTAAACCCGCTGAAAGAAGTATTGGAGAAGGAGCGGTGTTATGCAATGCTGCATTCCATTTTGACTACAGCCCTACTTTTAAACACATGATTCATGGTTTATTGAGATCAGAGAAGACCGGTATGATCCCAGATCTGACCATTGCAGAATGCAGACCAAACCATTGCAGCCAGAGCTGCCCATCTCACACCCAGCAGACAGGAATACACACGTTTTCCTGTGCCCTTCTGTCCTGATGCACTCACCCCTGTCTGCTTTGTGGTCCCACATCCTTGTTCTCATTAGTGTGGGTGTGAATGAGGGTTTTGCATCAGTGTGAATGATTTGTGTTCAGATTCTGAGTTGCTAAAATGTGCATTTTCACTAAATTCTGAGAGGAAAGTATATTTGCTGGTTTTATCTGTGCCAAAACAAGACCTAGTTAGTTAATAAGACTTGCCTAGTTCATACCCTGGTGTGAGGTTGTTCTCATTTGTGGGCTGATGGTGTCTTTGGAAGATGGAGAAACAGGTCAATGCCTTTTTATTAGAATAGGCTGTGAGTGTAGAGTCTGCAGCAGGTCTGCGTGGTATTGCAGCATTTCTTCCAGTAAAATCAGGGGTCCTGAAGTGTCCAACTGAAAACAATTTAACCTCATAGCTAAGAACTAATCAAGTATTCTGTAAATTGAATTAGGAAGGGAAAAGAGTAGATGAGAACTGGATTTAGAAGCTAAATTACTAGGGAAGAAACAAGTGTTGAAAAGAAAACAGAATAAGATCTCCAGTTTTTTTCAGCCTTTTTCAAGGGTGCTGGGCAGGAAAGAAAAGGGAATCCAAGTTATTTTTCCCCCAAGTTGCAGGTCATTTTTTTTAAGATTTATGTCTGCGTCTGACATGACATGGGAAGGACTGCATGGCATAAGCAACCTGTCAGAACTGATCAGTTTTCAATTTCAGACAGTATGGGGGAAGACACTTGAAATTGTAACAGATTATTTTGAAAAAATAACAAATACTTGCCTGAAAGTAATGTGTATGTGTATTAGTTACTTTGCTTAAGAACTATGGACTCAGAATGGTTGGTTGAACCATAGTATGCATGTTAATTTGTTTTAATTTTGTTAACAGGTTGCATTTTTTTAGGTAGCATTGTATTCTATCCTGCATTACATACCTAAGTATCTGCAACCTTTTCACTGAAGCTTGGATGGGATATGAAATGTTGTATCACAAGACCTGATTTTTTTTTTTTTAATGAACCTGATCGTAAGCTTTTCACATGTTCAGAATTCCTTGGAATTTCACTGAAAGTTCTTGTTGCTTGAGAATCATAGGACTGAGCTCCCTGTGGAAGCCCATTTCATGCTATGTTCAGTGGGGTTGCTCTTTCAAAGCCTGCTGGAGGGGAAGGTGGGATGGCAGGAAAGCTCCTTTTGCAGAACTATCTCTCGCCACAGTCACTGGACAGTGTTTCTCTAGAGACAAGTTTGCCAAGAGAAGAGAGGAGACCTCTCCTTCTCTGCGAACCCATTTTGTCAGTTCTCCACGTGCAAGGTCTGGCTGTAATTTTGGTAGGTGCTCTAATTTATGCAGAATAGAAAATTTGGTGTGTGGACCTTGTTAGAGCAGCACTGCCCCTCCAGAGATGCCTGTGAGGTGGAGGTGCCCAGGTTTTGGCTCACTGCACACCTTGCAGCTGACCTTCAGCTGGTGCCTCACCAACTCCGTACAAATCAGGCTGAGACTCCTGGCCTCACGGGTTTGTGTTTATTTTTCAGTGAAAAGGATTGCCTCACTCCAAACTTTTTTTCTGTGTCTGAATCTTGTCATGTGTGTGCAATCTGTTGTGAACTGTCCTCCTTGCAGGAGTTCGGACCGCGAGCGTGATCATTGCCCTGACGGACGGAGAGTTGCAAGATGCTCAGTTCTATTATGCAGAACAAGAAGTAAGTCACTTTTATGTTTATCCAAATGGTGTCAAACCTGTCCATGTCTAATGATTATAAGGCTTTGCACTTAATGGCACTTTTTGGGGGTTTTTTTAGGCCAACAGAGCCAGAAGCTTTGGAGCTATTGTTTATTGTGTTGGAGTGAAAGATTTCAATGAAACTCAGGTAACTTTCTTGCTTTCTCAAGTCGTGTTTTTCTGTTATACTATTGCACAAGTCACGGCATCAGATCAAGGCATTTATTTAATTACTTGAGGCATAAATCATTTCGTGTCACTATGATGTCTTTTAGCAAGAATGAAAGGGCCCAGTTTTGTTCACTGTAATTTTGTTTTCCTCTTGATTTATGATTGTCTTTCTTTGCAGCTGTCAACGATTGCTGACAGCATCGATCATGTTTTTCCAGTTAAGGGAGGCTTTTATGCCCTGAGAGGAACCATTGATTCAGTAAGTTGGATATTCTGAAACGCAGTAAAGGGTCCCCTTTCCTGCAATTAACAAAGCATAGAGGAAAATGGTTATCGAAAATGCCCTTCTCTAAATCTTTCAGATTCTCAAGAAGTCTTGCATTGAGATCCTAGCGGCTGAGCCATCCAGTGTTTGTGCAGGAGGTAAGTTTCCACAGGAACACTGTGTTAAGGCAAATGAACGACACTGAGGCAATGTCAGTAACTACCCGATGTGGAACTGGAGCTGCCGCCTGTGCATGTGTTAGAGCATCCTTTCGGGCTGTGGCTAAAGCCCTGCACGTTCCTTCTCAGCTTCAGAAAAGCATTCTGACAAAAAAACCGCGTAGCTGCTGTGGCTGAGTACCAGCTTGGAGAGTTGACAGAGGTAACGCTCAGGGAACTGGGGATACCACTCTTTAAAAAATCTGAGAGGGAAAGACAAGAAAAGTGATGTAAAGCCAGACTGACAGGGGTGTTTTAGGGTCTAAAGGCAATATCTCACAAATTTCTGGAAAGGCTGCATTCCTGGGATCTGCTAGGACTTGTCAGCAGGTAGAACAAGATTTTGCAAAACATTTACAGAAATTTAAGGTTTTTTGAACCACAAATATAATTTTTTGCATAGGCCAAGATACCTCTTGTGTTTTGCAAAATGCTGATGTTTTACTTACTTGAAAGAACCATTATTCTTTATGGTAAACATGAAGGATACCCAGAGGAGCTGTTGATAATTTCATGCCTTTCATGTCTAGTATATTTAACTTGGATTTGTTCTGGTTTATGTTAGCAATTCTCTTGCTGTGTTTTTGTCTACTTTAGAGGCTATTGCAGCAGGGTAGGAGTGACACCATAAGTTTGCTGGAAGGTACAGTTTTCAGCATGGTTATTTAGCTCTAGTGTTAGTGTCTTGTGTTCATTTCCTTCTACACTGTAAAAAGGAGCACATAAAAATGGCAATGATGCATGAAAGCTGACCTTGAAAACAGATAAAATATGAAACTCAGGAAAAATCTAGTATCACAGAAGAGAAATTGTTCACTCTTCATTTCCACACATCGATCACAATATGATCTTACCCTGAATATTTCCCCTGAACATGAAACATCCTTGTATCTCTTGAATTATTCCAAAGTACATGATTCTGGAGTAGATGTAAAATCTTGTCTGTAGAAAATTTAAAAGAATGATTTTACTTTTAAAAATATTGTGGTGTTGATTTAAAAAACCAAACAAATAATTTTACAGCAATTTTATGTGCAAAGCTTATTGCAAGCTGTCCTGTTCAACAAAAATTCATTTAGCTACATGAAAATGTGAGTGTTCCAATAGGAGAGATTTCAGTAGTATTCTTGCAATTGTGTGGAACAGTGTTAGGAATATTGGAAAGTTGAATTTGGAACCATTTTTTCAAAAGGAATGTGGAAAATATTTTTGTGGAGTATTTGAGAAAATAAATTCTCAAAAAAAATTTCCTTCAAAATCAATATCTTTCAGCAAAAAGAGTAAAATTTGGGTTTTTTTCCAAAGGATAATGAGTTCAAGCCACTTCATTTTTTTGCTAAGCTTGCTAGGTAACGAGTTTATTATAAATGTGATTAAAATTACGTAAGTACACTTTAAAAATAATTTGCCCTTAAAAAGAACCCAAACAATATTCTTGCCTTGCTTGGATCTGTGAAAGTTTTTCATTGTCTTTGTGGCTCTCAAACAAGATCAATGTAAATTGGGCAGAATCAGTTTCTGTGTATTGCTGCTGATTCAACAAGGGACCGGTTCTTCTTTCACTTAAATTCTGAGGTTTGCTCTGCCCCTGTTGACCAAGCAAGGGCTGGCATGTGGCGAAGCATTGCTGCCCAATCTCCATGTGCTTGAAGGTTTATTTGTAGCAGCAGAGAGCCTGAAAATGGGAGGAAGCCAAAGCTGCAGCTCCATGTGGTGTACACTGTTTGTATAATGCTGTATTTAAAGTATTAAAGTCTTTAGCATCAAGAATCAGGCCTGTAATAGCATTTATTATTATCCCACAAGCCACAGCTAAAACTACCTCCTGCAAGAGGTTTTTACAGCATGTGGCTATGAATATTTACATTTGTGCTTAGATTTATTATCCTTTATTATCCCACTTACTTCAACATAGCTGGAGGTTCATCTGTATAGCTGTGTGCACCACTACCTCCTAGAAGGAATCTCCTGGGATTAAACAACTTTTTTCATGGTAGTGTGAATCCAGATCTTGAGTTCAGGCACTGGACAGTCACAGTGCTACTCTCTGTGTAATGTGGTTTATTTTTTTAATATGCTTCATTTGGACTTTAATACAAAAAACAGTGAGGCCTATGAAGTAATGTCAGAATTTCTATGCATTTTAAATTTAGGTAATTACTGATATAGTCTGCTGATAATGTATTGTTAAGATAAATAGCCATTGAATCCTACATCAAAATATGTATGCACTTGCATGGTGTATGTACCCACTGGCTGAAAACTAGAACATAACATTTTCTAGAAATGCAACATTCCTCCCCCTTTTCTTTTAGGTTAGGAATTTTTTTGTTTGTTTTTTGGGGTTTTGGGGTTTTTTTAAATGCATAATAGAAATTTGCATTTCAAAATGATGATTGGAAAATAATAGACCTTCGGAAAGACTATATTATCACATTCTCCCACAAAGATATATATATATTTACAGCCTTGAATGTCTGTCTCTCCATACTTTTTGTATGAAACTTACCTGAGTAAGGAGGTGATAATTGGTTTATCCTTTATTTAGCATTGCTAGTAATTTTTACTATTTGGTATGAGATCATGAGGAGTTTGTGTGGCTCAGTAGAAACAAGTTATGATCAGGGTTTAAAGCAGGGTCTGAGCCACTCCTTGTAAATGTTCTTGTAGGTATTGCTGCATTGGTGATTCCTTGTGATTTAGGCTTCATTTTTGACTTGCCAGAGGTTTAGTAAAATGCTAATGGAACGATTTCCGTGTGTTGACAATTCCAGTTGGGACTCTGGCTTTCTCCGATGAAGCTATCTGGCAAGTCCATTTACAAATTGATCTCGTCATATTGTGACAGCTATCTGATGTTTAATGCTTTTTGACCCTGCAAATTCATTGTCCCCAATGTGGAGCAGCATAGTTGGGTCCTTCCTGTTCCCTCTGATTTAAAGTGACCAAGACATGCAGCCTGTAAACAGGCTATCAGTGCGGAGTCAGAGGTGCCTCATATCCCGTCTGACAGCATCATTGCTTTGATTATGCTTATGGTACGCAGATGTGATTGAAAGGTTTTGTTGGATGTGGCATCCTACTGGCCACATCAACCACCAGGTGTGGATGCAAGCAGTCAGCTTCTCATCAGAGCCAGAGAAGCGGAGCCGACAGCGCAGCCAGCGCACACCAGCTTCAACCTACCATCTCGCTGCCAGCGCCGCCCGGTTATTTCAGTGCTGACCTTTTTCCCTTCGCTGTCTTGTCAAAAGCTGCAATCTATCATCTGACAGTAACTCAGGAAGAAAAGGACGCGGCCAGAGCCAGGGCGCAAAATTAAACGGAATTAGCCATTTCAACAGACCGTCATCCAGAGCACATTAATGCTGCAGAGCAAGCGAGGGGGCAGGCTTCGTAACAGCCAGAACACACCCAGCGCCGGCTATTTACATTTCCCTGCAAGTCTGGTGTATTGTCAGCTTGGGATGGTGGGCAGGTTCCTGCCCAATCACTTGTTCCCAGCTGGCTGTGTAGAGTGGCAGTCACAGTGCAAAGAACAGCAGGAGAGGCAAACTGTCTTGACAAGACTAAACTTGTGGATGTAGCTTTTAGCTGTGATATCTTGTGTTGAAAGTTTCTTACTTGCTGCATCTTTTTAAAGCCACTGAAACAGCTACCAGTTAAGCTTTTGTTATTGCTGCCTTTTAAGGCCATTAATTCAGGAGAAGGGGAAGAAAAATTTAAGTGCAATTTTGTTTTAGCAAGCTTCTTTTAAAATATAAAATTGAAATGGGGAGAAAATTATCATCTTGGCTGGGTGTTCCAAGTCACTGCACAGCAGGCTGGCTACAAGCAAGTCTGGCAGTGTGTGGTCCCAGGCAGGTAATTCTGGTGGGTGGGCAGAGGCCCAGTTGCCCTCAGGGCTGGTCATGACTCTCAGCTCTGCTGGCAAAAATAAGGGATGCTCATCAAGAATAATTCTCAGTATATCAGCTGGGTTAGATGTGGAATGGCTCAAGGCATGAATCTGACTAAGAGTAACTCAAGATTCTTACTGGTGTAATAAGCAGATGAATCTGCCCTACAGTCCATTTTCATTTGTTTAAAGAAATGCCCACCACCTCCATTGAGAACCAGGATGTAAAAACCTTCCCATTAAAAAGAGGCCAAATTCTAATGCTGGATTTTTGTATTTGGCTCTTGGTGTTGCTCAATGAGATCTCAAATTTCATCATTTTTCTTTAGCAAGGTGCCCAAGTGCACATTTCATTTCATTTCCAGTAGATATTTTCTTTTTCTCCTCCCAAAATACCTTCTTTGACTCCCTTGTACCTTGTGGTTTTCATTAATTCAAAGCCCTGCTCCTAGAGCAAGTTGCCATGATGGAAACCAGAGTGTGGATTTCCAGTGCTTGATTGTAATTTGCCAGTGCCCTAGTCCAGTTCACCTGGAGTTGCATTAGACCTCAATGCAGTGAGAATGGCAATGAGTGAGAGAGTTTTTGGCAAAAACAACCTCTCTGTATGGAAAAGTTGTGCTAGCTCGCCTTGCAGTAGCTTGATAATGAAGGGCAGGCAGATGAGCCTTTGGGCCTCGTGGTGTTATCCAATAATGATTGCCTCCTCCAAAGCATACAAATAACATGCCAGTGCCTGGTATGGAATGTTACTGAAAGCCAGATCTTGTATTGCTAAAAATCGTGTACTGCTCCTCTCAGTCCTACCAACATTGTTTTGCTCTCCTTTTTAGTAGTTCATCAAAGTGTAAATTATGATGCATGTAGACCTGTTCATGGTTTTACTCACTACTAGTGGAGAACTATGTAATTTATTACTATTTTTTCTATGTGAGGCTTGAAGGTTAATTGGTCCTGTGTTGTGCTGTTACACCCCTTGTACTGGGCTGGTCTCAAATGCTGCTCAGAGGCTGATGTGAGAGCCCTGTGGAGGATTTGCTTCAAGTACGAAATTCATCCATGGAAGTGCAACTTCTGTGCTTTCCCTCGCTGTGTGCCAGGGATCTCAGCTGTCAGCTTGTGTGCAGTACCAAAGGGAGTTTCAAAGTGTCCTGAGGACAGAGCAAATTTGTATCATGTCTCTCCACCTGTCTGCATTGAAGATGTTATCTCTGATCAGCCACAATGGCTTTCTGTTTCCTAGAGGGAAGTTTCCCTTGCCAGTTCCCTTCCTGGTGCCTCTTGTGCCTAGTTTGGCAATTGAGGCTCACCCTAGGAGAAAAGGGACTGTGACTCTGTGCTGGGCTTCACCTGAGCACAGTAAAAGGGAGGGAAGATTCAGAAACTGTTGTGTTGCTAGAGCTCCAACGAGAAGTGCTAATTACACAGGTCATTAAGGAATAACTTTAAAAGCTTGCTGGAGAGAAGCTGAGAAAACAAAGCCAGATTTCTTAATACTTTTCTTCCTCAAGTTACCTTTCCTGTCTAACTGTACTGGGTATGGTGACACCAGGTGTGTTCCTGATGGACATAAACTCAGCAATGCTCCTACTACTTGTCTCTATCCCTTCCCTTTTCCTGCACATTTCTCCTTCTAGTAGATGCTCAGCCGGGCATTACTGATCTCTCTGGCAATAAACAGAGTTATTTTGTAGGTTTGTGAGTAAGCTCAGTGCGCTGCAGCATGATCAGTGGTGGCAGTAGTGGAGGGCATGTGCAGTTGGGATCTCACTTCTGACAGCACCCTCCTAGACTGGCTTTACTCAAATGCAAAACTGCTCCGTCAGTAAAAAGGCTATTGGAATGTTTGCTAAAAAACAAACCTGATGATGCTTCTCCTGATCAAATGAACAAATCATAGCTGCTTATCACAATAACATAAAAAATCACAGGTGCCTTTCCTGTCAGCACTAAAGCAACAGAAGTTGTGGCAGGTCTCGCCTGGTGCCACTGGGGGTTTCAGCTGCTGGGGCAGGGATGTAGGGCAAGAGCACAAGGAAAGTGGCAGTGCCTGGATCCTCAGATACTCCCATGCAGAGCAGATTTTAGTGGGGCTGTGCATGGACTCAGTTAGTGCATGGGCAGGAGCACTGTTTATTCCCAGGGTCTGTACCAGATGCAAATCTTTCTCTCTGAGTTCCAGGAGGTTTGGGAGGGGAGTCCTGTGTGTCAGCATCTGCCTGAACAGAGCTGCTGCTGAGAGCCTAGTGCCGTCTGCCATGAAGATTAGGGGGAAGGATTGGTACTTGTGCTTAGAGAAGGTGTCTGTCCCAAAAGCCACGGAGGAACCGTGAGATAACATCACTGAAGTCAGACTTAGTTTTACTGTGGCACCTTTAAGGCATTGCAGTTCTGTGTTACACTTGTGGGAGCTTACTTTAGACAAAGAAAAGACTCTGAAACACTAATGCCACAGTAGCACTCTTAGACTTTGCTGCTGTGAATAGAGTGTGAGTGTGAATGTTTTATTTCAGGCAAAGAACAGCAATTGTTGTGTTTTAATTCAGGTCACTCTGAACAGAAAGCTGTATTTGAATTATTTCTCATGAATCTTCTGTATTTTTATTTACAGAATCCTTTCAAGTTGTGGTAAGAGGCAATGGCTTTTATCATGCAAGAAATATCGACCAGGTACTCTGCAGCTTCAAGCTCAATGACAGCCTTACCATCAGTAAGTTTGCAGGCTGGTGGCTTCCAGTGACCCCTGTGGCTGTGTCACCTCATGGGACTCAGGCCAACTCTCATCCATGTTAGGGGGAGTCCCTGCAGCAAATATGAGAGGGGGTTGGGGTAGAGGTGTACACTTCAAAGGAGCTTGAAATTCATCCTTGTTCAATGCAGTGACCTGTGGGCATTGTGTTGTGAGTGCTTCCATGGGACAGGCTGCTGAACAGTGACCTTAGCACCCTGGTAGTGATGCATACAGCAAGAGAGGACTGGGGATCAGGTTTTAAGATGGAAAATTAAAATTGCTTTCCGTTCCCTTGTTCATCACCAGTATAAAGAAATAATGCTATCTTGATCCCTTGGTGGGGGTTTCAGTTTTTATTGACTGGTTCAGGAGACAATTGCCATAAAGCCAGGCTTCCCAGGCACATTCTGTCCCTTTCTGACACCAGTTGCTGGTCCCATCACAGTGACTGTGTAGCATGGGAACTCCCTGTCATTGCTGTGCTGAGCAGGTTTTTTTGTTTGCTGTCTCAGCAGCCAGGCAAAGGACTGAATGGCCAAAATAGGATGGAGTGTCCAGTTTCTCAGCAGTCCTCTCTCGTTCCTGAGAAGCTGTGTGTGTCTGGCAGGGTGAAGCAGGCTGTGGGGAGGGGAGCTCTGCTCCTTTTTCATATATGCTCCCCTTGTGGCCTGAGCACAGTAGAGGCTTTCATATCCTGCTGTGGCCAGACTGGTGCCTTCCCTAGCAGTGAATTCACTTACAAGAGGGAGCACATGAATTGCTCCTTCATTTCCCGTCCTAGTTGTGTGTGTCAATGCTGCAGTCAATCAGCTCTGGTGGTCTCGCACTTATTCCATTACAGATACGCTTTAACCAGGATTTGTTTTTTGTGGTTTATCAGTTAGAAAGACTTTTTGCTTTTTCTTCCTTGTTCACAATCCACTAGCACCTTGACTGGACTTCACACAGTGAGTGCTGACCTGGGCCTGGAAACATACAGGAAACTGCTCTGATTCCATTCCAGCTCCATGTTGTGTTTTCCTTGGGTTAGGTTTGCAGATGTTGTGATGAGATCCTGATCTATGCTGGCTGGCTTTTTTTTCACCTCAGGCTGGCCCTAAAACACACCACTGATTTCCATACTCTCATCTCTGCCAAGGCAGGGAAATAAGTTCTGTCTTCAGGTGTGCTTGAAGTGGGTGAAGCATGAAGGAACAACTCTTGTATCTGTTGCTGCTTGAGTTAATTTTTTTCCTAGATAAAGAGTAAACAAACCTCTAAAGTACAAATAAGATGGCAGCTTTTATCAGCCTGTTATTCCCTTGGGTTTGACTGTTTTAGCCCAGTCTTTCTTCAGGCTGGCACCACAGTTGCTTTGCTGGCCATTCAGAGCTAAGCTACAGTCACTGGAGTGATGATGTGTCTGCTCTTGTGCCTCAGCTGACACACTTTTGGTGGAGCAGGATTTCTGCTGGGCCTCCTGTCTGTATTCATGGGACTTGGCTTTCTGGATGTGACTTTCGAAAGCAACAAGATTAGCACTGCTGACTCCTGGAGCAGTGGAGTGCTAGAAGTGGGAACACAGGTGTGCCCTTGTATTTGACTCTGCCTGCACCAAACCCCTGTAAATGGGGGCTGTTTACAGATGATGCTGCCACAGGGGGGAGGCTGGGTCCGGGAGAAACAGCTAGTGCAGAGTGGGTCCTCATGGTGACATCAGTCATGGCCCCTCTCTGCCTGTTTCCTGTAAATGACTAACCATGGTTTGGGTTTGGGGTTTTTTCCCCCAGTATTTTTCCATTTCAGCTCCACCCCATCTCTCTCCTTCCTTTTTCTCAGGCTCAGACAGTGTGTCCTTGGATTGTCTTCTGTGTGTGTTTGGATATGAGTGGACAAAAATTGAGCCTTAAACTTTCGATTGCTTAAGTAACTGGAGGGGTTAATGTATTTGGAGTAGAGGTTACATGCATTTTTCAGATAGACATGATGAATACTGCACAAAGCTGAATTCCAAATGGCTGATCACTGCTGTCAGGAACAGAGATAAACTTACAATTCTTAGCTGTGATATCTCTAGCCTGATAACATCATGTTGGCATCAACCTGAGTGGTTATTCTAGTATTTGACTTTTTAATCAGCACCATTGGGGGAGTATTGGTACTTGCCAATATACTGAGTTCATCTGTGGCTGTCATTGGTGTCAGCGCTTCTCAAGGGGTTGGACTGCTTGAAACGATTTATTTTTTCCATCCCTGATAGTTATATTAACTTCTTTTCAGATGAAAAGCCAAGTTTTGTTCATGATACTTACCTACTTTGCCCTGCCCCAGTGATAGAAGATGCTGGACAGTAAGTATTGCTTTCTGCATGTGTGAAGAGAGAGTGGACTTCTGGATGAGAATGTCATTATTGAGCCAAAGGCTCAGGATTTTTCCCAAAGTGTCAAGCTAATAAATTTGTGTGTGTGTGTCATACTGCAGCCATCTCCTTTGTGCCAAATCCTTTCCTAGTATGAGCCAGCATAGCTCCATTCAATGTTGGGTCTTCAGCACAGTTTAACCAAAGGTCTTCTTGTACCATGGCCCCATATCATAGAATCACAGAATGGTTATTTCTCCTCTCTTCCTATATCCTGTTCTTTCAGACCAAAAGGTAATTAAATTGAAGACAAACTTTTAATTTTGGTGGAAAGGAGATGCTTGATTTACATTCCTTTGCAGCTATTGTATATGTTGCTTCCTGTATTTTGCTCTGCTGTGTCTAGGGATGATATTTTTCAGTCGTTTTAATCCTGTAGACTTCTGGAAGACATGCCCTCCCTTTTCCCTAGGTGATCTTGTGAGTGCTTAAATACTGTACTGGGGTTAAGGGTGAACGCCTCCCTCCACTTTTCTGTTTGTGGGTGAAGGAAATTAACTTGGTGGGGTTTTGTAGGTTTTTTTATTATTACTTTGGGTATTTTTTTCTCTCTTAGATGCTTTCTCTGATATTGGAGAATGGCTAGGGACAAATCCTTCTTGACTTTCCCTGGAATTTCAGTGTTTTTACCATTCTTGACCTCTGTGCAGATATTCTGGATTTGCTTGGATACAAAAGAACACACTCTGACTCATTGACAGAAAGTTTTCTATAAATAAATAAAAGTCTTAAAGATTCTTGTGCTATCTACAGTCGTACTGCAATTGTCTGCTCACTGTCCTAGTGCCCTTTGCCCCAGGTGGAATGGGGTTTTTTATGAAAGAGCGTATGTCCCAGCTCTATTAAGGTAACAAAAAAGGGTGGCTGCTGGGCAAGCAGGGAAGCAAGTGTAGGTAAGTGCCTGAGGCCGTGAAAATGCCCTGGCTCGTCATGCTGTCCATGCATGCTCCTAAACCAATGGCTAAAACAGAGAGAGAGTAAAGGTAACAATGGGTGTAAAGATGACACTAAAAATAAATGTATCTGTTTTGTGCTCTAGGGTGGTTTTCCTACAAGTCAGCATGAACAATGGGCTAACGTTCATCTCCAGCTCTGTCAGCATCACCAGCACACACTGTGTAAGTGATTCCAACGGGGCTTGACAGAGGAGCCATGAGACCTTGGAAAGAGATGGTTGTTCTTCAAGCAAAGCTTCCTTCAGTGAGCTTGAGCTCCCTGCAGCTTCTGCATCACCGCTGCTGAATGGATCCCAGCAGCTCTTGAGCAAATAACCAAGGCTACTTAAGTTGTTATTGATGATGGATAGATCAAGATAGATTTTCTGAGTAAAAAATTATAATAAAAGGCACCCTGACCATTCCTACCCCAGGAGAGAGATCCTCAAAACTCGGATCGTAACAGGAGGAGATCTGAGAAAATGATGGAAGGAGCATCAGGGAGCAACATCCTGTTGAGGCTTGGGGTTTCTGATGGGATCTGGGGTAAAAGGTACAACTGTTAGGGCTTGTATCTGCAAAGACTACAGAGGGAAAGGACTCTGATGCCTGTCCTGTATCACATGCTCAAAAAGACAAGGTGGAGTGTCAGGGATGAGCAGCTAGAAGTGATCCTTTATCGAAATGTGACTTTTAGAATCAAATAAGTAAAATTAAGAAACTGACTACTAGATAAGCAGTTGTCTTCCTTGCCTTGGGTAAAAGTAGGCAGTGCCTATAGCTCGTGCAAGTGAGTACAGTAATTAAATATGTGACCTTGTGCTTGTGGTCTAAACCAAGTTGGCTGAAGAACCTGATAGCAGTTTGTATCAAACTTGAGCTTTATTGTTATTAGTGTCAAAAGGACTTTTATAGCCTATGCCAAATGCTGTCATATTGGTTTGTAATCATTGTTGGCCATTTTGACAGCTGGAGAACAGAAGGGCAGGAATGCAGATGGAGGTGACTGGAACTTGTAAATCTAATTTTCTGATGTTTTCAGCAATGAAGGTGGGAAATATCACACCAGATTGCTGGAACAGTCTGGGGTGCAGTGACTCAATTTAGCAGAGATGTGTTTGCTTCTTTAGCAAATTATTTCTATTTTGTCAAAACTTTCTTCCAAATTTTCTGTACTGAGGACTGATATTTCACATTTTATTCCACTCTTTACCTCAGGTACAATAAAACCTTTCAAGTCTGCAGTGAAACACAAGTGTTAACTGGTGCATTTAGTTACCCATATGTAATGTATTTCTGATGAAGACTGAAGTCTCAAAGCTAACTGGGGTTCCTAAAGGCCAGAGCATGGATGGAGAAAGCTTTTCCTTTTGATAGCCTTAGGATAAAGAGAGGAATCCAATCTCCAGTCATGTCAATCTGACAGTTTTTGACCAGCCTCTTGCAGATTGAATGTGAAGGAGGCAGGAAGGCTGATTTGCAGCTGGAACAAAAATACTGTCTTGCTCCGGTTATGTCCCATAAGCAGGGAGGTTGGCGGTTCAGTTTCCAACTTTGTCTTAATTTCATGCATTTCACTCTTCTCATTTTAGAGACTCCCTCCATTTCCTTTCCTCTCCTGTTTCCTTTTCTGTGGGTGGCAGTCAGCTGGCCTGCTCAGCTCTCCTCCCCAGCTGCTCCTTCTGTCCTTTCTGTACAGTAAGTATCTTCACTATAATCCGAAAGCCTCTGTGTGATCCCTGTGCTTATTTCTGTTCAGCTGCATGAAGTCTGCTATTTTCTTTTAAAAGTCCAGCTTCACTATGGTGCTTTGTATCATTAAAATCATTAAAAGAAGTCTCTGTAGCTCCTTGCTGCCAGCAGCGCCTGAGCTACTGCTGGGAAATATCTCAGCAATTTATATGTGCAGTTTGCACGGGAAAAGTGATGCCTGGGAAAAAAGGCTACAAAACAAGGAGGTAATGTGTGTTTGGAGTAATAGTAGCAGTGGTACTGTGTTGCTGCTGTGCTTGCATTTGTTTCTAAGGAGTGCAGCAATACTTCTTAAAGTTATGCTTGATTTTTACTTACCCTTTTCTCAGTAAACTGACTTCACTGGGAATTAATTTCTCTTCAATATCTGCTTTCCAGATGCATTAGTGCTACATGCGGCCATGGTAGGGCCAGAGAGGGGGGCTTAGCGCTGAACTGCAGCTGTCCTCTCACAGGACTTGCTTGAGCAGGGACTCTGGCACATGTTGGAGCAATCCAGATGCTCCCTGGCTAAACAGCATATCCCCAAACAGGTCAGTTTGTTGCATCTCTAACAAAAATCCACAGGCAGTGGAGAGATGGTGATGCTGTGACACACATGTGGGATACTGGGTTACTTGCCTAAAAGCACGGAATAGGAACTGTGTTTGTTAGTCCCATATTGGACATGTCAGTCCTGACAGCTCTAGGAATCGGCCTGAGAAAGACCAAGGTACCGCCCAAGTCAGTCATTCAGGATCTCACCCAGACTTTGCTAAGCTCTTACCAGCTGGTACCTTCCACCCTCAGCCTTTTCATTGTCTGAGGGGAAAACAAATGCACTTAGAACAGTGAAGGGAATCCTTGTTCCAAGAAGGAGCTTAGCATCAGTTTCTGGTGTCATGGAAATTCAGCAACTAGTTTCAGATTTAATAAGGTGAATCTCATGGATTTTATCATATAGAAATCACTTTTGGAATTGCTTTCTTTCCCTTTATCCTCCCACCTGTCATTCAAAAATCTTCCTCTCTGGCCAATTCCTCTTTCCTCTGCCTGATTGACAGACCTTTCTTCAAGCTCTTTTCACATCTTCCTAGCCCCAGGCTTTCCTCTAGTTTTTGGCTAAGTTTTGCCTGTTCCCTAATAACTGTGTTGCTGAATTGAACCTCTTCTCAAATTTTGAAAATCTACCATTGAAGAGACTTCTTTTCCCAGAATTAAAAAAAAAATCTGAAACACCAGAACTAATCTTAATATTGTTTCAGAACCCAGTACAGTCCAAGGATAGGGTATGTCCCAGCATGTCACTGCCCATGTGCAACAAATGTTTATTTTCCAAAAGCCACATGCACTGTATGTTCTGCAGGAAGCAAGCAGCTTCTGAAAACCTGATTGCTGTAGTCATCAGAGCAATAGAGAATTATTATCTCTTCTGAATGCACTGATGTAAAATGCTCCAAGTGCAAAGGCGCCATCAAGATTTACAGTGAAAAATTAGAGCTGTGATTCTCTTTGATTGCCTAACTGCTCTGAAAAGCTAATTTCAAGTGTTAACACTTGATTTGTTGTGTGCTTGTTTCTAGTACTTCTAAAGAAAATTTAACTTTGATTTTGAAGGTATAGACCCTTAGCTCTCCATTCCCAGAGTCTCCCTGTTCTCTGCAGAGAGATTATAAGAATCAGAAATGCTTAAGATAATGATTACAAAATCTCATTAAAAATAGTCAAACTAGCCCTAAGAAGCACACCAAGAACAAACAGCATTATTGACTGGTTTGCATAATCCCTCAGGCTAGGGTTATGTGAGCAGTTTGAGTCAAGAGGTGACACAGGCAGGCTTGGGAGCTGATGTGCTGAGCGAGTTGTGCTCTGTTCTGTGATGCTGATATGTGCACAGTTACCCATAAGGTCTGAGCTCCAATATCCCCATTCTCTGAATATCAGTGTTTGCATATTCTGCATCTCTAGGAATGAAAAGTTACTCTGCACACCTGAGAGTCTGTGGTCATGGAGTTTGCTATGCCGTTCTGACAGTATTAAGGGACTTGTCAGCACAGAACTTGTGTAAAAGTTTAACGTTCTTGAATCTAGTGGGTTATAAACATACCATAAATTTATATGTAAATTATATATATTCATACTGCAAACAGGAGATGCTTCCCTGATTTTATGACTTCAAATACTAATGCGGCTGTAATGATAATAGTGATTGACTGCACAATCTACCTGAGAACTCATAGTGAGGGAAGGCTGACTCTAAATGTGTAACTTCAGGTCTCCTGCCTTCATTAAGACATACAAAGGTAACTCAGAAATAATCATCTTGTTTGCAGCTGACTGGGACCATCCTTTTCATTGCTCTTCTGATTCTCTTTCTGCTGCTGGCTCTGGCTCTTCTGTGGTGGTTTTGGCCCCTTTGCTGCACGGTGGTAAGTATAGTTTTTTATTTTACTGACTTGGTTTCATCTATTCTCTGCCAAAGCACAGAGTTAGTGTTGGAGTGGATAGTTGACTTTGCTTAAGAAAAATGCTGCCACATTTGTAAAGCCGTGATTTAATAAGTTGCTTAACGTGCTTGTTGAAATCTTTCTGGTCTGGGTTTTTGATTGTTTCAAGGTTTTTGTGATTCTTATATTGAATGACAAGTTTAACTAAGGTCATGGATGTGACTCAGGTTTCTGTAGGGATTGAGACCTCCTTCGGACCAGATTTGAAACCTGCTGTTGGAAAATGTGATGGAATTCATTTGCTAATGTATGCATAAGCTGTTACAGTCTTTTTTAAAGACTAGTTAGGGGGTGATTTGGGTTTTGTTGAACGGAGTTTCTTTAATCTATTCAGAGGAGCTGCAGGTACTGAGTGAATATCTTTGCACTAACTTGGTAATTATATGATATTTTCCAGGCAGAACTACCAGGGTTACTTTAGAGCACTTCTTGACTAATCAGATAGTTCAATGCAATAAGTTTAGCTTCTCATCTGGGCTTGTTTTATGCCTGCTGAAAAGCAAGGGGGTTAATGAGAGGATTGAATGTTGGGGAATCAGCAGGGTGACTCATTTGTGATATAAGCAAGAAAGCAGAGAGGATATTGTATTGAGATGGATGAAGCCTACCATTGTCTCAGATTTCCCCCATTATTTATGTATTCCAGGTGATCAAGGAGCCACCGCCACCACCGCCTCCAGAACCTGTAAGTGTGCTGTTTTTGAGCTGTGGCACTCTCTGCAGCCACTGTAGTGTGCTGTGCTGCCCGGGAATGTCAGCCCTGTAGGTGTCTTAATGACACCTTGAAGGCTGTGAGAGGAAGTGCTCTGGGTCAGGACAGTTATTTCTGCCTTCTGGCCTCTTTACATACAGACAGCCAAACTGCTTCCATCCAGGGAGAAAACAGTTGCATAACTTGAAAGTCCACAGACCAACAGTTCGTATGGTATTTTGTTCCTTCTGCTGAGCATCAGACAGGTGTGTAAGCAAATCTTTGCTTCTCAAGCTGTGCTGACAGCTGTCCCTCCTCCAGTAAAGCTGCCATTCTTCTCAGCAGGAGTTCAGCCCAGATTGGCAGTAAGGAACAGTCTGGCAGCTGGAAGAAAGGATAGCAAAGGCCACATTCTTGTGGCTTTGCTACAGGAGAGGAGACAAAAGCCTGTCCTGGCTGTGGCTCTTCTGCAGAGTGACCTTTGGAAGGACATTTAGCCTTTCTCCATTTAGGTTTTGAGCTGTTTGAGGCAGGGTTGTATTTGGTTCTTTTGGGGAACAGTAACTCACTGACCTCAGCTTAGTTTCACCGTACTAATTTCATGAAAATAATAGTAGTAAATAAAAGCACCTCAAGAGAAAATTTATGCCTGCCTTTATTTCTTTCCTAGGCATAGACAGTTAAATAATGGAAAAATACTTGCCTAACCCACAAGAGAAGCTTATAGTTTACTGCTAACTTGCTGTAACTCGGCATGAATGTAAGGAGGCAACCACAGCTGCTGCTTTGAGGTGGCTGGAGGCCACCATTAGTGTGAATGTGATCCTGTTACTTGTCCTGAGCAGCAGCAGTGTGACAATTTAACTTCAGAATACACACCAGAATTCCTGCTGGGGTTAGTGTGATCAGTGCTGTAACAGAGCCTGCAGCTGCAGCCATGCTGTATTTGAAGGAGGTTTCAGAGGGCATCACACCCCTGCAGAAGTTCCAGATGCTTTGCAATTATTTGTGGCAGCAGAGATTTTAAATGCAATCAAAGGGAATGAACTGATGTAAGCCTCCAGGAATAACACAGAATACAGATGCTATCCATCCCTTTTCTTGGCCTTGTCTTTATCCAGTATGGATTGTAATAATTCTGTATTGTAATAATTGTAACTGTGTAATGGATTTCATTACATTTAGCACTAGGCTCCCTAGGTATGGTGACCTGCCCTTTGGCTGATATTGCTGTTACTAAACTGAATATAGGTGTGTACAACATGTTCTAAAGCACCAGCATTAAATTTCCAGGTGGTAGCTGTTAGTGTTGCTTTGCTGTGTGTTCAGTGTAGGAGATATTTGGTATAAATCCTTTATCAGCTGGAAAAATATCAGCTGTGTCCTGCTGGAGTCAGGCTTGCCAGAAGTAAGAACTGTTAGATGTGAGCACTTAAAAGTTGTGTTACATCACATAGGAGAAGCACAGTATTTTATATAATGCTCAGGTTCACAGTTAAATCAAATATAAATGAATTAAAAATGCTGATGTAGCTCAGCAGATATGGCATGAAATGGGATAAAATCTGTGTATTTGTTGTACTCTTAAAAAAAAGCTAACTGAAACAGCACCAAACCCAACACCAAACCACAATACCTTCATTGTTTATTTATTTCCCTGATTTAGGAAAAAAACAAAATAACAGGAACAAAAGCGTGGTAAAACAAATACCAAAAAGACAAACCACAACAATAAAAAACTCAAACTCCTCTTACTAGTTAATGAAAATGTCAGCTCTAGTCTTGCCTGGCCATACTAAAGAATTTATTGGGGGAGCTGACCCATTGAACTGTACCTGAGAGATCACATGTAACTGATGGAAATACCTTTCTCCACGGCATAACCTAAAAGGCAAATATGAACAAACAAAAAGTAAAGCATGATTTAAGAAAGCTGTTATTGTCTTTTGGGCTCTTAATTCCTTTTATATTCCAATAGAGAAACATGTAGGGCAATTTTGAGAAAATGCCATCTAAGTAACGTCATAGTAATTTATATCCATCTATAGTATTTGGATTTCGCTTGATTTTTGTTGTTGTTGTTGTTTTTTAAATTAAAAAGTACGTTACGGTAGTGTTTCTAGAAACATACTCGTATAGGTGAAAAGTAGTAGAGAGCACTGTGCACGGTCAGTCCAAGAGCAGCATGCAGGTCTGCATATCAGCATGAGGTACAGTTATTTGAGGAATAAAGAAAATATTGTTGGAGGCAGGTTGGGCCCTTTCCTCAGCTCTGTGTCTACTTGGAGAGTGCCAGGCTGTGACTCTCAGGTGCCTCGACTTAGTGTAATGATATGGCGTCTGAGCAATCCCAGTTACTTCTCTTGGCTCAGGATGATAGACCTGGAGATGTGTTCCCAGGCTTGTTTTGCTTTTAGTTAAGCAAAAACAGAAAAATTAACCTGAAGTTAATTCCTGATTAAGACTCTCTCATGTTCCAGAAGAATAATGTTCAGTCTTTGTAATTGCTCTGGTTCTGATCTCCCTGGCAATTGTGAGATGCTCTTGTTGGAACCCTATTCCGAACTGTGCAGCTTGAAACAGACTCCACAAAGCATCAAATAGCGTAAAATAACTAGTTACAGCTGCCAGGAGAAAAGGGTATGATGCACATGTTAGAAAACGTAACAGTGGTTTCTTTTTCTTCCTCTGTTAGGTGACATTAAGTTCTAAAAGTGCAATTAAATATTATTTTCTTTGGGCTAACTCATCGCTGCATTTTCTGCATAGCATAGTGGCAAGCCAGTATAGTGTACAATTCATCTGCACTTTGCTTTCCCTTACAAATCAAGTTGGGATTTTGGAGCTCAATGCACGTTTGACTAAATAAAAGCATCCTGGAGAGCGGAATAGGCGATCCTCTCTGGCTTCCCTAGTTAAAATTGCAGCTGCAGAGACAAGAGACTTTCTTGTTTTTTGTCAGCAAATAAGCATAGCACACAGAGCCAGATATCTAAGGATTGGGCCATAGGATGTTCAGCTGTTTTCACAGTTTATGCTTTTTATGCGAGAACAGCAGTAATATCTCCCTGTCTTTCCCTCAGGACTCAGATGATGAAGATGGATTGCCAAAGAAGAAGTGGCCAACCGTGGATGCATCTTATTATGGAGGTCGAGGTGTTGGTGGGATTAAGAGGATGGAGGTATTTGGCTTATTCTTTAGTGTTATAAACCCCAGCACATTTAATTAAAAATTTTACCACTTTGTTTTTGTGTGATTTTTGAAGAGGACTGGAGACTGGGATTTAATCAGGGCTTGTCCACCTAATTTGCACCTGCTGTCCAAGTAACAGGCATCAAGCTGCTATCATTTACATGAATAATTAAATGAATCTAGCATTATGAGGCAGAGAAGTTTTGCAGGTTAAGAAATGAGATAAGCACCAAAAGAAATTTTAATTTAGTGAATCAAACCCTTTGGTGCAGTTGCATCCAGTCCTCTTGACAGAGGAAATCCAGGCCGAGCTGGTTTTATATTGAGGGTGCTGTCTGTGCAGTGCCTGGTTTCTACGAAAGGGAAGGCATCTCAGCAAGTTCCTGCAAGACTGCAGGTGAAGTATTGTATTTTAATATCCTTAACCTTTTTCCTTGGAAGAATTTTATCCTTGGTGCTGAGAATGTATGCTAACTGTGACAGCTTGGTTCATATATTGCTCTTGAATGCAGAGTCACTTTTCTGCTTGAGCTAAGTCAGACAACAAAATCAGTTATTAGGATATTAGATATTGGGAAGAATTTCTTCACTGAAAGAGTGATCTGGAGTTGGAACAGGCCATCCGGGGAAGTGATGGCATCACCATCCCTAGAAGTGTTGAGAAGGCATGTGGATGTGGTACTTGAGATAGGGTTTAGTGGTGCTGGGTTGACTCAGTCATCTTAGAGGTCTTACCAACAGTAATGATTCCCATCTGCCCCAGATGCTGTGAATTCCCACAACATCTTAGATTACTGGAATGTGCAAAGGCTAGAAGTTTTTCAGTGAGACTATTTTATTCTTAAATGTGTATGTAAGATTACAGTGGGAGTTTGGTGCTTTCATAAATTTGACTTCATTCCTGGTAGCACTTGGTCATCTGATGAGAACTAGATTAATATCTGTGGAAACCATCTGCTGGGGGGGACTGCTGAAGTGTCCTCTTACAGTGTGCTCTCCTGACTTCAGGTGCGATGGGGAGACAAGGGGTCAACAGAGGAAGGAGCAAAATTGGAAAAACCCAAAAATGCTATTATTAAGTTGCCAGAACAGGAGTATGAGCCGTGGGAACCCAAGCCGAAGAAGCCCCATGTGAGAAAACCACCTTCCCAGCGAAAATGGTACACTCCAATCAAGGTAATGTGTCTGACCCTCCATTTTACCAAGTCTCTCATGTCATGTAAGATACTATATCCCACTGCCTTAGCACAGCCTTTCTTTCAGTGGAGCTGAGAGAGCTTATTTAGAAAAGTGGCCATTAATCCTCACCTTTGCCTGGCTTTCGAACATGAATTTCCCTTGGCACTGTGTTGCCATAGTTTTTTGAGAAGAGTAGAGGGCATGAGCAGAGGTCTTCCTTTCCTCAGCTGTCACTGTCTTTTCAGGTGCTCCTTGACTCTTGGGGAGGGCACATACTGCTTTGTGCCATCTCAAGGCAGCATAGAAAAGGATCAGGCAAAGTGCACTGTCCTTGCTTTGTCTGCCTTGTGGCCAAGACCTTGGGTTGAGATCCAGCTCTGTTTCCCCCTAGTTCAGCCACAAGACAGCAGTTTGATTTTTTTGGGAAAGTCACTCAGTTTTTCCATATTTTCATCCCCAATTCTCCCGTGTCATTTCAATGTCTGGTTTTTTGATGTCTTTTAATGTATGTATCCCAAGAAAATGCCAAAGGTAGGGAAAAGCTGAAGGGCTTCAGGAAGCCAAAGGGCTAGCATAGTCCATCCTGCAGTATGCCATGCTCATTCCAGAAATCTATGGCCATGTCCCAAAACAGTGCTTTGTGGGATGAGTTCCACCCTCCCCTCTTTACTCACAGATCAATTAAACAATGCTTGAATTTATCTGGAAAGCATCTGTGAATTTAAAGGCCTGCCTGGGTAGGTATTCTTGTGGCTGTTTATTTCTGCTCCATTTCTCTTCCCATCAGTACTGTACTTCGGTTCTGCCTTTTGTAACACCTAAAGTAAGGTTAGCACCTTTAAGTAATACCTGTCTAATTGTGCCTCTTAAGGGAGCTGTTCACATTAAACTACTCTCGTTCTCCCTGCATATGGGTGTTTGGTTCACTGTATATTGGGCATTTGTTGCCCACTGGGGCTCTTCTGTTTGTCCAGATAAGCAGCGTACAGAGGGCAAGGGCACAGGACGAGTGTGTGTGCAGACACCTTAACACAGAAAAGCTGTACCAACCCACAGGTGGTTTAATCTCATGCTATTTTCACCACATTTCTTGGTCATATCTTGTCTTTATTTTTTAATTGCAGGGTAAACTTGATGCACTGTGGGCATTGGTTCGACGAGGCTATGATCAAGTCTCTCTTATGAGGCCACAGCCAGGGGATAAGGTAAGGCATCTCAAATGCACTGGCAGGTCACTTCTCTGTTAGTAGCAGCAATGCTCTTCCCTCCCAATCAGTCCATCTTTTTGTTCTTTTCATAAGCTTGTCTCTTTTCATGTTGCCCTAAAGCTAAAAGCTAAAAATTTGTAATGTTTCTTGCATTTCATAATGCAGTTCAATGATTATTTGAGAGAAACCATGAACTGTACAGATGATGAAAAAAACAAATCATAACAAGGTTATGAGAACAAAGTTGGTGTTGAATTCTGTGCAGACACATTTCTCAGTCATCTCCTATACATAGGCAGAGAGTATCTCCTGCCTTGATGAAGTCTACTGGCCAAAAGTAGGTCAGGAGCAGGTTCCTCCTGGGAGGAAGCAGAGGGTTTGTGCTTTTCAGAGCCACACAGATGTCTGTGCACTGTCCCTGGGTCACTGGCAATAGTTTAGTTCAGAGCTCTCGCAGTTTCCCTGTATGAGCCTGGCACTCTTATGGTTGTCTCTGTTTTGTTATTCTGAGGGGACAGCTCCCTAAGAATTGAGTGCTGCTGCTTTGAGCTGTTTCACCATCAAGGTTTTGCTTTCTGTAATGGTGCTTTGAAACATGAGGACTAAGCAGACACAACAGCATCTTTCCCTCCCCTGTGGGCAGAGCCCATACATTTCATCACCTTGCCCCTCAGCGGAAGGGATTACAGAGTTACAGCAATAGAGACCATAAAGGGTTTTTTTGGAGTTGGACTGGTGCAGAGGCCCAGGCTTGTTTGCCTGGGTAACTTTCACACCTAATGACAGACTTTAAAACTAGCTTTACTTTGCATCAGCTAGGGCAGTGAGTTGCATGCTTCTTGCTTTTGGCAAAATACTGTTATGTCATTTCTAGTTATTAACCAAACATGCTGCTTCAGTATTTAAAGTTTAATCTCTTCCATTTTTCTTTTGGCACATAAGGAAACCAAGAGAACAAACCCAGCTTCTTATACTACTTTGTAAAATGGTCTGAAATGTTTCACTTAGCTGCAAGGCAGCTGTGCTCGAGACACCTTATTTGCTGTTTAAGCACGATCTAGAGCTTCTGAATATGCTCTTTAGGTCCAGCTGTATTTTGATAGCACTAACATTGTATAATACGAATCTATCCCCTGCCTTTCACTCCCTTGGCTGGGACATTCCTATCAGTGCAGAGCACAACAGAGGCTCTGTTAGCCAGCGTGGTCAAGAAACATGCAGGGGGCTGGCTCAGAACAGGGATCCTCAGTTCCTTGCCTTCCAGCTCTGCTGTGGGGAGAACAAGGCGCTGAAAAGAGGCAATGTAAAACAGCAAGCTGAAGGATTATTGTATCAGGGATAACATAAGAAAAATCAAATGTACATCTGGGAAATAGTGTGGAAAGAATCCTATTGAGCCAGATCCAGTGGAATCATAGAATCGTCCCTGTTCCCTGGCCTGTGAAATTATCTAAGGCTGAAGAATATTGAAAGTGAAACAAGAAAATAACTAGACAGCCTTCTGCTGTTTAAAAAAGAAGAAAAGGCATCACAGGCCTGTATTTCACAGAAAACTAGCACGGAAAGGAGCAGGTTTATTACTTATTCTTTGGGTAGCTTCTTTAGTAGCAGTCTCTCAGTGGATAATTGCCAAGAGTGTTCAGCCTGGCATGCCTTGGTGCATGGTGTTCTCCCAGACTGTGCCATCCAGAGGCCAGCGACTGCATGGTGATTTTGGATTGACACATTGCTTTGGTTTGTGTGGTTTTCAGGGACTGGGGTGGGGAAGGAGGGGAAAGACTTCTTGGTGGGGTCTAAATGCACCTCTTTTGTTTTGTATTTTAAGGTAATTTCATAGCTGTCTTGGTCATTCAGGAAAACTTAGAGCTTAGAAAGCAAGAGGAACACAATCTAACTCTGTTTTGGGAGTGACATTTGGATTCATAACTCGGAAAATTCCTGAATCTGAAGCTCCCAGAATCAAACAAGTTATTTCCTTTATATTTTCAGGGTTTACCAGAGATATAGGTTGTTTCCCACTGAACAAGATTCACTGAACTTACATTTTCCAAATTTCTGTTGCACAGCTTACCTCCATTCTAAAAAAAAAGTTTCTGTTTTCCATTTTTACTGCTTTGGTTGGGTATATGTTCCTTTCTGCAACCATTGGATGAAATTATAGCAAACCACTTTTTTTCTGTGTAATAAAATACTCATTATAGAGAACATAACATCCATATGACAGGGAGAGAAATATTTTTCACAAGGCTTTTGGGACAGGAGAGATGAAAATGGATTTTTATTTTTTTTAACATTAAAACAATCTTTAGAAACTCTTTTGAAAAGTGGAGGTTTTTTTCATCATTCAAAAATGGACACTGTGCTTTGGGAGCTTTTCTCCCCCGCAAAAATCTGAAAAATACTTGTAAAAAAAACTTTGTGATTGTTTTGTTGGTTTTGGTTTATTCACCAATGTGTTTGGCTTTGTCACAGAGAAGAAGAAGTCTGTTACACTTCTTGACAGCTGTTCAGCATCTTCCTCCACGACACAGGCCTCTTCTCTTTGGGTGTCCAAACTGTACAGCATTGCTATCCCGGATTTTTAAACCATGACTTCTAACCCATTCCCGTCATGAAGTGAAGTTAAAAATAGCATGTTTGTATATTTTTGAGTCTCAGTGTGGGGAAGCCCATTTCAGAGTGTGTCGAGAGCCTTGCAGTAGAAATACAGGCTGAAGCATGTGTGCAGTAATATGGCACTGGCTGTTGCAAGGGGTTTCTGTCGTCCTTTCCTCTGAGTGAGCAGGTCTGCCGTCCATCTGTCTCTTTTTCTTCCTTCATCCAGGTCCTGTTGCCGTTCCCCATCCTGCTCTTTTCCTTACCTGTGCCCTGCTTGGACTCCTGCCCTAAACATTGCCTTCCATTTCCTTCTGTGGTTTCTTCCCTGTTTTCTCTCCCAGTTCTTGTTTCCCTGCCCTTCCCCTTGATGAGACAGACTGCTTCCCTGCAGTCCTGTCTTTGGGGCGATGGGCTGCTCCCCTGGCCCCCTTACGCTGGTGCTCTCATGCTGCAGGACCTGAGCTGCTGGTGGCATCATGCTCTGGGCTATAGCAGAGCTGGCTGAGGCTCTGAGAGTTCCCCTGCCCTGGCTCATGCCTTCCATGAACTTATCAAGAAAAGGATTTCAGGACGGATGATTCATCAGTGTTAGGCAGGATTGTATTAATAGACTGTATTAATGCTTGTGAAAATCACAGGAGCTTTTTGGAGCTGCCTATTTAAAGGAAACCAGCCGAGCACAAGCTCTGGTGCTCCTTCTCCTGTGTGTCCGCAGTGTTTTGCTTGGCTCTACAGAAAGCTCCTCCTCTTGGTCTCCATTCAAGATCATATCTTAGCACCACCACTGAAATTTATTAGTTTGGCAAGTACCTCAGCAAAGGGTCACAGATCCTGCTCACTTGACTTCCTCAGGTCACCTCTAGCAGGAATTTCTGTTGCACCAGGATGGGACAACAAGGGATAAACACACTTAGCTCTACCCCATCATTAGCAGCTAGGCTGTTATTTGTGGCATGGAGTTTTGCTGAGCTCTCAGACAGCATCAGCAGAGGAGTGAAGTGGTGAAAAAGGGCTAGTGGCTCTGTGGTGGATTGCTGGGCTTTCTCCCTTGCAGGGATCTACAAAGGTGAAGCCTTTGTAGGCATTTGTGCTGCTGCTGCTGCAGTGATGGATCCCTTAGAGCTAGGCTGCTATTCTTCCCTTCCTTCCTCAGAAATCTGTGTCTCAGAGGACCAGCAGTCACTCCTTTGGCCCAAGAAAGGGACTGACAGCTGAGGTGGAGATGCTGCTCATCCAGCCACAGGGAGTGTGTCAGTGTCCATGTGGCCTGATGGGCTATGTGCTGCTCAAGATACTCACGTTTCCTTTAAGACCTTCCCATCACTGTGTTGGTGTCCTTCTGAGCTTGCAGCAGCTGCTTTAAAGGTTGGAGTTTGGGAAATACTAGTGTTTGGCTATCTTGAAATATTTCATGCAAAGCACAGTAGCTGGTCGGGCACGTTGTCAATAGTCTCTGCAAAAGGTAAATTTCAAGCTCTTTCCATTGGCCTCGTAGTTCAAAAGTGAGCTGTTACCTGTGGCAGCAGGTAAACATTGAGAGCTCCAGTAGAGGCAGAGAGGAAGGGGAGGTGCTCTCAAATGGTCTGCTAGTTGCTGCTTTCAGCAAATCCATTCCATTTTGCCTCTCAGCACGTACTGATTGATGCAGGAAATTCTTAGAGGCTCGGTTTACCAAAATCCCTGACTAAAAACCCAACATTTTTCCCCTCAGGCAGAATTGATCATTTACTTTAAAGACTTAAAAAGTGGTCTCATTATTGTCACTGAAAATTGTGTAGCTGCAACAGAGAGGGAGAGTGTAGACTGGATTTTGCTGTCACCATCCCCTTGTATACCCATGGGATTTTACTTAGAAAAAAGCAATGCCTTAGAAGTACAACTCTGTGGTTTGTACACGTAAAGCCCTTTCCTGGGGAAGGGGACTAGAAGCAGGCTGTCATACAAAAATCTGAAAGCCTTTTTGCTTTTTTCTGTTCCATAAAACCGAGATTGAAAGGCTGCTGTGCAGCCAAAAACGTCATAAACTATGGTCATTTCAGAAGCCAGAACTTCTGGATCCTTTCAAGTTCTTACCCTTGAGTTACGGTGTGATTTTGAACAAGGCATAGCAGCTGGAAGTTTAAACAGCAGCCTTTGAAATGAGGAGTATGTGGGTTCCTTATTCTATGCATCCCTTTCAGAGTGATCACTCTTAGTCTGATAGGTTTGTTAAAGCTCAGAAGCTCTGATTACCCTCAAATTTTGAGTGATTTCTTGCCATGCTATGACATCTACGTGCCTTAGTTTTCCTAACAAATTATGAGAACGCCGTATTTACCGTCCTGACAGCCGTGAGGTTTAGTGTTCTGCCAGGCACTTGCGACTCCTGAGATGAATCATGGGACACCAAGCCTATGGATTATTAATGACTAGTAATTACTCTCTAGCTGCTCCTTACAGGTGGTCAGCAGCTTGCATGCAGCCCACAGTGATGGCAGCAGCTGCCTGTCACGCCACGGTGGCTGCCCACGTACTGCTGCTATTTGGAGCCCGTTCTAATTACTTCTCTTCAAGACCGAGTAATAGCTTTTAATAGGCTTCCCTGCCTCTTGCTTGGAGATGTGTTGTAATCGCCCGTGCAACACTTGGCAGAGCTACAGGGGGTGCAGGAAAAGCAGCACTGAGCTCCTTCAGACTCTGGCGATCAGCGGCTGCTGCCTGGTCCTGGGGCTTTTCTCTCTTTCTGGAGCCAATCACCTTCATAAGCTGCTGAAAAATTTAAGAGATGGGGACACTGCCTGCCACAGTAGGTGATCTCACTTTGTCACTTTCAATGAAAATGTGACACGCGTGGCTCCCATTTCGCTACTTTCTTTTTTCTATTTTTAAAGGGCACCAGTATCCCTAAGGTCCATTCCTGCTTGGGGAAAAAAAGTCCCTCTCTGTGGTGTGGGACCAATGTCCTAATGCACAGTTCCCAGGATGTGTTGAGCACTGCAGCTGGAAACATGTAATCAGTGACTAATGAATTTCCTGCCCCACAAGAAGCCCACGCACTGCATTACCTCCCAGTTGTGCCAGGATAGTGTTATTTCTGTTGTGGAAGAGGAATTCACAAGTAGACTTTGGGGATGGATGCTGCCTGTCTGTGCCCAGTCAAACCAGGAGCCTGTCCATGTCTTTGGGAGCCTGAGGCATGCTCAGGAACTAGAGGCTCTTGAGAAGGACGAGTGCAAGTCCCAGGGCTGCTGTTCCTTGGCACACAAGAGGATGAAGAAGGATTGGCTTTGTGGTTAAGATGTGGTTACTTACATAAGTTACTCCACTTCTGTTGTGCTGCAGTTCCACAGTGAATAAGTGAGATGAGGAGAAAATTCTAGGAAGTTGAGACTATGTTCCCAACAGCACTTTGAGCACTTAGTAGACTCTGTCAGGTAGAGAGGGGACTCTTCTGCTAGTCTTAAAACATATGTACTGCTTTGACAGTTCACTGATATTCATGATAAAGGAGCAGCTTCATCAGGTCTGATTCTCAGGGGTTTTTGTAGGGAATGTGTCTTTGGGATGAGGCCAGGTGACTTAATCCCTTGTCAGCTGCAGCTCTGGCATGTCTGCACTGGGGGAGCAGGCTCTTGTGTGTTGGTGTCACAGTTTTCCAGGCATCACTTCCCTGATGCTCCACAGCCACAGAGTGTGTCCAAGCTCTGCAGCCTGACCTGGAGCCCCATGACTGTCTTGGGCTTTAGCAGTGCTGCTACAGGGCAGTGCTGATGGCACAGCTCTTTCAAGAGGAAAAGTGCACGAATGCACGTGTGGTTGCTTACTAGGACTACAGGTACAGATCCACAGTTTGCCCCTGGACAGGGATGATGCAGCCAATATGTTTATTTGTTTCTCGGCAGCACCCTTGGGTCAGTGCTGAGCCTCACCTGACCTTGTTTCTGTTGGCTTGCTGGGAGCTGTGCGTCCCTCATTGTCTTTGAGTTGGGTAACACCCCAGAAATGAACCTACCCAGCCTTCCTTAGCTCCCTGCTTACATTACACACTTGTAGTAATTATGCAGAATGTGTAATGCACTGACCTTCCTCTGAAGGTGTTTGAGGTCCAGAAATAAGAAATACTGTGTAAGGTGATGTATTCATGCCAAAGTTATTGTGCAGAGTGATAACTGAAAATCAAAAGGTATTGCATTATTACTTTCCCCAGAGAAACCGTAGTTCCAGATGTCTCTCTTCTGGTAGAAACTATTGCGATTCATGTTGTGGTACCAGAAAAAAACCCAAATCACAGTCTGCCACTATACAAGTAACAGAAAGACACTGGACAACCAGAAGAGCTTAGATCTATATGTGTTAGGTCTTACAGTCAACCTAATCTTGCTGTGAACATTCCAGTTCTATATGCCAGTTTTAATTTTAGATAGGAACTGTTCCTGCAACAACAGGACTGCAGGCACTTTGTGCTTTCTGCAGCAACACTGGGGTTTCCACAGCATTTCAAAATCTTCCAGGTTGGTTGTTTTGGTTGGTTTTTCTGGTGTGTGGTTAAATCCCTACTTTCCCCCTCCTTCATAGGTTTCTTCTAGGGAATGTAATTGCCCAAGCAGACACCTCAGTCTTCATTGTCTTATTAAGGAGTGAGATATACAAAAACTTTGATGTGGGGCCTGCCCAGAGCAGTGTTCCTTCTTGCAATGCTGGTGGCCAGGCACTCTGAGTTGAGCAAACCTTTGAAAAATGAGAGGGAGGTTTACTTGGGGTTTTTCCTACTGCTGGGGGCAGGCCATTGACTCTGCTAAGGTGAGACCAGGGTGTATAATAGAATTCATAGGAGAGAGGTGGCAATGAGGTGTTCATGCAAGAGAGTAACTTCATAATGTGGAGCTGGTGCTTGATAGCCTGGTCAAGCTGCACAGGGGAAGCATGGCAGGGATATATTTGCATAGTGTTGGGTCTCTAGCATACCTGAAACGGGACAGAGAGTTCTGTGTCAGGACTTTGGTACTTGAGTTGCTTTTTTAGTGTGTTCATTCTTAGATAGAATAAGGTGGTTTCATCCCAAGGCAATTTGCCATTCAACTTAACATAGCTTTTGGGGAAGGAGAGGTTTTCTGTGCTTCATCGAGAGGCCAGCGCTGATAATGAACTGTGTCAGTCCCCTCCCAGGAGAAGAAAATCCATGTGAGATAAGCACAGGGGAAACTGAGACCTGTGGGTTTACCATCTACTTGTTCTGGGTAGCAGCGGAGCCATTTAAGGGCAGTTACCCACAGAAGCCTTGGGGTAATTGTATCTGTTTCCAGACTCTGCACAAAGAGGCAGTCTGTCTGTGTGCTGGGCCAGGATCTTACATTTTTGGCTGGAGCAAGGAAAAATAATAACCATTTCCACCAGAAGTCTCTTGAGTCTCCATCATTATCCCATCCCCTAGTCAGGTGAATAACATTGTGCTATTCCCCTGTGCACACCATAATCCCAGCTTGCTCCTGAGAGACAGTCAAATAATTCACCCAGGAAAGCATGATGACACTTAATTAGAGTTTGAGCAAGACCAGTTATGGTCCTTTGTGGCCTAATTTGCTGCTCACAGCAAGCCACCAATACCTCAGGGCTGAGGCTGTTGCACCCAGCAAATGTTTGTTGCTTTTGTTGCTATGCTCCTAAGCCCTCCCCATTCTAGGAGATGGACAAATGCAACGTCCTCTTCCCTGAAAACACCAAAGGAAAGAGGAAAATCTTTTGCAAACCAACCACTGTCGTTTTTTTTTCTGGAACCACATTCTAGTCTGGTCAGCATTCAAGTGTCGAAATGTGTGGTGCTGTGGTTAAAACAAGGGATGTGAGTCACGAGTCCTGAACTTGTAAATACCATTCTTTTCCTCCCCTGCATAACCTTGAGTAGATGACATGACCTGATGGTGGCTCTCCTCGCTTCCTACACTCTGGGACCCTCATCCATAAAAGCTGTCAGAAAAGAGGAAGTCAATAAATCACTTGTTTTGAGTGCAGGTTTAGGTTAAGGTATTTTTCTGAGGTTTGGGTGGAATTTGGTCTGGCATGACAGCACTTTGAGATTGATTCTGAATATAAAGTGTACCTGATAGACTTAACTTTGGTTATGCCCAGTGTTACTCTGTTCTGCTCCCTTTGTCACTTCAGCTCTTTTAGGGCTCAGAATCAACAGGCTTTGTTGTGGATCTGCACTGTGCATTACTTCAGCCACAGCCTTAGCAAGGTCCAAGACATGTGATGTTTTGTGCATTCCTGCAAGATATCTTGTGACTCTGTCCATTCTTTCAGGAGGTGTCTGTAGCCGATGGCTGCATTTCCTTGCTGAGGCAGGGCTGGAAGCAGCATGCAGTTCCCTGCTGAATGGAGTGGGATGCATATTATTTGAAAAGCCCTGTCTTCAGTACTGGGGTGGGTACTCCATGCCTCTTTCCTTGTGTGCCTAAGCTGAAAAAGTGCTATCACGCATGAGAGGGGATGTGTTCGGCACAGAGTTTATTTTGCTGAAGGGTACTGCTCCTAGCTTAAAAGTCTGATTTCCCTGGCTGAGCTGTTCCTCCCTCAGATTCCTCATTATTGTCCATTTTCTCCAGTGGTAAATTGGCAGTAGTCCTCTTCTCCTCAGTGTATTCCTGCACTGGCCTTCATCCTCACTGAACAGAGAGCTCCCAGAAGAGCCATCCCTTGTTCCAAGCGGCACTGTGCACAGCTGGGGCTGTGAACTGTGGAATAGTGTCTGCAGATGTGTGTCTGGGGAAACTGTCAGCACTTGATTGTATTTGACTCTCAGTATTCTGATAAAAGAAGTTACAGTGGCCTGGGATCCTGCAGCTATTAAGCTCACTGCAAAACAGATCCTGTTCTAATTCCCTAGTAGAATTGGACACCGTTTTCCATATTACTGTCTTTATTTTGATTAAAAACTGTTCCTTTAGATGGTCTGTAAATGTTTTTTTCATGTCATTAGAATTAGCTGAAGTTGAAAATATCCCTGAAAAGCTTCAACATTTTCAATTTTTGTTTTGAAACACCTTTTCTGTCTGAAATTCAAAGATGGCTTGAAATGAACAACACATGTTTCAAGCCTGAATTAAACTTATTTTGACATACTTGTTTTACCTGAAAAATGAAGACTTTTGGTTGCTGTTGACTTTTCCTTTGGCCAGCAAGTGAACCGAAAGATTACTTTTATGGCTGCTGTTATGTGCAGTGCATGCCATAGGTCTGTTTGTGAGTTTGCCCTGGCAACCTTCCTCCCTTGGTCCCTGGGGGATCCCTGGATGGGATTACCACACATTTAGTGCCAAAAGAAGAGCTCCTGTGCTCTCTCATCCCTTCCCCACCCCATCAATCCTATTTTCTCAGCTATCTGACCACCATAGCCAGGGTGTCTGAGGGCATACTGGACTTCTGAAGGATTTCTTCTCCCAGCTCATTTTCAAAACAAGGCTGGTCCCCCTTTGCCTCTATGAGAGGGGCTCAGGCATCTTGCCTGAGCTTCCTGGCAGCAGTGCCTCGGCCAAAACAGCAGGTTTTATCCTGAATGTGTCAGCAGCCCGAGGCATTGCTTTGCCATGTGTCACTGTCACCATGTGCTCAGCTCGTGCTCCATGTGCAGGATCTCATTGTTTGGGACTCGGGAGTCAGAGTTTGTGAGGCAGGGATTAACTCCTGTGCTGCGTCTCCATGGCGCTGCACCACTGAGCCAGGGCTTGCGGGTGGTTTCGTTCGGTTGCTAAAAAGCAGAGATTACTTATTAGAGGGTTTTTGTGGACTTCGTGAAGGATTCACATGTGCCTCAGCTGCTTTTAAATATCGCTGCCCTTCCTGTGTCAGGATGTGTGTCCTGGTTAAAGTTGGGTTACCTCCTACATCTTAGATCTCAGTCTAATTCCTTCTGCAATGAGAAGCATGTTGAGTGAGCCCAGTAGGTTACACCTCTTGGTAGCACCACCTTGCTACCAAACAGAGTTTTCTGCTGCTGCTTGGGTCATCCTTGTGCATTTGCGTTATCATTTTGTAATTTTCTATTTGAATTTTTCTGATGTGCCTAAGGGCATTACAGGGTCCTCCTCACTGTTACCATGAGTGATTCACAACCCACAGTGCAGTGATTTCCTTCCCCTCCAATAACCCCATCATAGAAGGGAGGGAGCAAAAGTGATAGGAGTTTACTTATATAGAGGCCAGATAATACACAGGGAAAAGAATGGGCTGAATTTATTTTCTGATTTAAAAGCAACACAAATATTTACATTCTCATTGTTGGACACTGCTGCTTTACTGGACCTCACTTTCAAAACCCTCCTCTCTTCCATCAACCCCATTTTCTCTTATCTCTTCATAGTTTTGGACTACCATCATTATAGGTGTCAGTGCTGAGCTGCCAAATAGATTCCCAGAAATTTTTATGCACAAGAGAGGACTTATTAAACTGGAAGATATACATGAGAGTGAGGTTATCGGGCAAACAAATATTTTAACTTGATGATATTTAATGTTTTTATATGAGTCCTAATAACTTTAAATGGTTACGTATAAAAATTAATGATAATTTCATAAATGAAATGTTAATGATTAATGAAATAACCACCATATAATTATTTTTTGTAATTATAATTTAATCATTAAATAATATAATTATAAAATAATTATAAACTACGTATTTATTGACCTGAAATCATGATCAGTCACCAAACTGGTGATATGGGAATCTCTGACACTTCCAGTACTTCATTTTTCAACATACAAATGATATCTGAGTCCCAAATATAAGAACAGGAGTTAGTTGTAGGTTACTTGTATGTGCCTGAAAACTAAGCAGCCTTGGGTTTTACGTGACAAACTGTTTCAGCAGCTCACTAATTTCTAGCCTGTATGCTGCAGGGTAATCAGTGCAATTCCCAGGAAATCCATGAAGGTTTTAATGAGCCTTGACATGTTGAGCGCACAGTCAGCGTGAAGCAGTGCAGTGTGAGGAAGCTTTTGGCAAAGGCTGATGCACATGGATCCTGCTCCTGAGGAGCCAGCTGCTAATCCTGACACTTGCCCAGGGAACTCCAATAGTGGGAACTCTGTACCACCTTGCTTCATCTCTTTCACTGTAGAAGTGTCGTAGCCATAATCTACCTCTGATAAACAAATTTGCTAAATGAGCTTCCCATGCTGGCTGGTTTAGGATATTCTGTGTAGGTGTTTCTGCTAGAACGCTCTTGTTCTTTATTAGAGGACAGGGTAATCCCTAATTTTGCCAATATCCAATTTTTCCACAAGTCACTGATCTTAAAGGTATATACCCCATTGTTTTCTGGGTGTGTGGATCAAAGCCTTCACTTAACTAAAATGATTACGACTTTTTGTATATGCTCCCTCTTGTGGTATTTTAAGTAGCATAAAAGCCTGGATCTGCTCTTTTGATATTTAGAGCCACATTTTTGTACTGAACTATTGATAGATATTTAGGAAGTGAAGCTACATGCTGATGAACCAGGTCCATGGCAAGCTGGTAGACTCATCCCAGTGACATCCATTTAAAAAATCTGGAGAGAGTGCCCAAGGAAATTATATTCATTTTGGATTTCAGCATCCTAAATAATACTTTTATTTTAAAATAATAAATAATCAAATACTTCCTTACTGGGAACAACTTCATTTTTAATTTGGTGGTTCAGTGTTTTGAATGGCCCTGCTCAAATTTTAAAGGAATTCTTTTATTTAATTCCATTCTAACATGCAAGTGTCATATTCTTACAATGTCAAAGACAAGAAAATTCAGTAAACTAAGTGAAGCCAGCTCTTCTTCAGTCAGATACCCACCTCTGCAAATCCAAATTGCAGCACTGGGACTCCATAAGCAAAACCAAGAGGGAATGGAAAATCAAACAAAATTTGTAACAGGAAGGATGTCTTTTATTAGGTCAACTAATGTAGCTAAAAATAAGAAACAGGCATACTTTTTGTGTACACAAATACTGACATGCACAGAGATGAAACTGGATTTGATTTTTGTTAAACACCAATGCATATATTAAAATGAAGAGAGAAAAGGGACAGCTACTGACAGATGGCCTGGATTTTTAAAATTCTTTTTGCTGAAGTGCTCTTAGTATCATGGGTGAAGAGACTTCCCCATGGCACTCTTTGAATTGCCCAGATTCTTTTAACAGTCATTTCTTTCAATTGAAAACTTGCTGAGTAGTAGCTAAAGATTTTGGGGAAATGAGTGCTGGGGAATGATGTAATGAGCACTGTGATGAAGGTAGCCCAGCAACATGATGCAGTGGCTTTCAGGAGGTTCCTCCCTTCCTCCCCCTCTTAAACCACACACAAAAACACATCCTAGGTGGTCGAGGAGCCTTCGCCTGGAAGTACAAAGTGCCTGAATTGCACATGTGATTGTTACACTGGGATAAAAGCTGGAGTCGGGACAAGGGCAGATCCCACTGCTTCAGTATTTGTACTTTTTGAAAAGCCAATTTGGCAAGCAGCATAACAAGAGCCTAACAAGTGGATGGACATATGGGGAGGCAAAATAATTGTGCATTAGGAAGACGGTGCAGATGTGAGCTGAAGTAAGGGCGTAACTCCATATGGCACATTGCTGACCTTCAGTTGGTGCCTGAATGACAGAACGCGGTGTGGGTCGCACCATCTGAGCAAGGCTGTTTTGGGAGCGGGGCCCAAACCAGACAGAACTGGATTTACACAGATCATCTGCCTCCTGGAAAACAATACAGCAGCTCCCGACAGCTGTTGTGCCTGAGATCATCCTGGTATTGCTGCACCTTGCCACTCTGACACCTTCCCTGAAACACTTAGTGTATTCCATGCTTCTGGAAAAATATATATTATTGCCACTACTAAAGTGATGGTGGTGGCTCTTAATCCCTTTTAATCCTCTGTGCAGGAAGAGCAGAGATAAGCGTGCAGGATACCTAATTTCTGTCCATGTTCCCAGGGTTTAAAAGCCTTTATATGCCTTTGGAAAGGAAATTACTTAATTCTTTCAGGCAGAGAATATTAAAAATCCTGTGGTTAGCATGTTTATTTGAGAAACATCATGGATTTTTTTATAAGCTAACCCCAGAGGGATGTGCATGTTAGGTAGAATAACAGTGGCACTCTGTTATTAGGAAACTGTGATGTGTGGAGGGCTTAACTCTTCAACCTAGAAATCCTTTGACAAAATACACTTGATAAGTACAAACTATCACTTATGATGTATAATCATTTGTTCTTCCCTTTCCCTTTTCAGCTGTTAATCCTGACACTGGCTTAGAGTTCAGCCTCATTTTATCAATGGCTGCTTGAAGTGCTCAGGAGGATTTGCTCCAGTATTCACCAGAAGTCTTTGATATATGAGATTGTAGGCTAACACTGATAATCTTTTGTGAGGAAGTGTCACAATACATACATCGATCATCCAAGCCTCTGTCTGTCAGACTCTCCCAACTCAACCGTATTTTTCATGACACAATGCAGCGCATGGCCTTTAAATTACCCATCTGTCTGACAAATCAGTGAGTGTGGCAGAAACTGGCAGCAGTTTGACGTCGCCTATCACTTTAACTGAAGTGAAAGTAATGCAAACAGATTTATGGGATCCCCTTTGATTATAGACTATGAATATATTTGGAATTGATGTTTGTGAGAGAGACACAACAGAGAGGCAGGAAAGGCTTGTAGGCAAAAGCACTAGTGTTGGGTTTGCAGCTTTGCATTTACTATGAGGGAGATTGTTCTGTCCTAAATTTTTCCCTTCCCATATGGTGCATCTCATCTCAGCACCTCTGACCTTTTTTCTTTTTCTTTTTTTTTTCTCTTGTCCTGAGTGATTATTTAGCTGCTCTAAATTCATAACTTTATAAATATCAAGGCTGAGCTTTCTTAAATGAATTTGATGTGCAGCTGTTAAATATATCTGTAACATTTACTGCATGTCAGTAAATTCTGCTGAATGTCCAAGTGTGCTCTGAATACAGTGGAGCACAGCAGATTGCAAAGCATTGACTTGGGGTTTTTTGACCCAATGGTTTATCTTTTTTGCAGAAGTAACCAAGACTTTGGCTTTTGCCTTTTGCCTCCATGCAAAGGCTCTGGCCCCAGTATAGTATTGCCATGAGCTTGGTTCATAACCAAAGTCTGCCATAACAAGCCTGGATTTTTAGAAAGGGAATTTTGTCCTACTCATTGATGCTGTTTGTTTAAGTGTAGTGGTGAATTGTGATGCTGAACGCTGGGGCAGAGAACTGCTGAATATGTCTCATGTGCAGGCAACAACATGCCCATTCAAACAGCTCATGCCTGCAGCTGAGCTCTGGACGCCCAGAGCCATCCAGTCCAAGTAGGGTGGTATCCTTTGGGTGTTAGTACATTTGTTGCATCATTTTCTGAGCTCTGGAGCTTACAAAAGCTTCTTTTAAAACGCTGTCTGCCTTTCTTCAGAGAGGCCATAGACTTAAGCAATTCCCTCCTTTTTAAATAAATAGTTTTCATGAACAAAGGTGCAGGCACTGGAAGTCACTTAACAAAACAGTTGTGGTTCTGCTGTGATAGCTTTTGCCTCATTTCCTGAGGAAATTGTGATTTGCAGGTTAGCCACAGAAACTCAGCCCATTCCCTAAACACCTTCAGAGTTATCCCGTGCCAGGCAGCACTGAGCCAAGAGCAATCTGTCACTGGTATGGGTTTTTGTATTCCTGCTGCCACAGTCGTTGGTAGCTGGGAAGAATTGTGATCTACAGCTGCTTAGCTTTGACATAAAGTTTCTTGTCTTTGGGGTCCTTCTCCTGAATTTGCTTGGGGGATGTTGTCATAACCTAGAGCTGAATTTCGTTTGTTGATTCCAGCATGCAACCTACCTGAGGTGTCCAACTGAGGCTGCCATGTAGCTTTTGAATTAACGACGAGCCTCTGGCTGCTCCCCCCAGGAAAGGCTAGGTGGTCTTTGGGCTCTCTCTCTCTCTCTCTCTCTCTCTCTCTCTCACTCTCTCTCTTCTTGTCTGTTATTTGGTTAGTGGGAACCTATGAAAAGTTTTATTTGGGCTAAAGGAAACCCTGACATATTTGCATTTAGCCCCTAGTTGACAAGGACATCCCCAGTACTTGCTTTTTTTTCAAATCCAAGCTACTCCTGTTATAAAATCTCTACCCACAGTGCTCCCATCTGGTCCTGCCTGCCTGCATCCCACATCCAGCCTGAAAACATACTCACTGGAGAGCCCTCTGTGCAAGTCCCACACCTTGCTGGTGTTTCTGACAGAGGCCACATCTATGCTGGAGCACAGAAGACAGATGTGTTACCCCAGTGTTCAAAGCAGAGACATCAGCCAGGCTAGGATCACTGTGAAAATGAGAGCTACAGATTGTGTCTCTGCTAATGTTGTTGCTCTGGTATAATCCTGTGTGAGGTTTTTTCAAGCACAGCTTTGTCAGTCAGGGATCCCACCAAGGCAAGCATGATTTTGGTGGAGCTGTTGCTTTAGGCATGTTCTGCACAGCTCGAGTAGCAGAGCAGAGAGCACATGTGAGCAAAGTCACACTGGCTGAGCAAAAGGGAGCAAACCCTTTTGGTTTAAGCCAGTCCTAGACCATTCTCTGTAGGCAGATGCTCTGAAAATCAAGGAAATACGAGCTTTAGTACAGCATGGTTTGAATGTCGTGTGTAGGACCCAGTGAATGATACTGGATGAAGTGTAGCCTGGCCCCCCTGTTTATAGTCCCTTTGCCTAGCTGCTGATGAGTCAAAATACTTGCTTTTTAATAATGAATTTTTCTTCACCTCTAGGGAAGATGCATAAATTTCACTCGGGTGAAATCGGACGGAACCTCCGCCCCTTACAGCCCACCACCAAAGCACGGAGCACCGAATGCTCCCCTCAACAATGCTCCAAGGAATCCTTCTTCTCCTGTGTCTCTGCAGCCCCCCTCCAGGCAGCCACCTCCTGGACCACCTCCATCCCGAGCCCCTCCAGGACCTCCTCCTTCGCGCCCACCCCCACAGCCCATGGCTTAGAGTGCAGCAAAACCTGACCGACAAAACATGTCTCTTTGCTGAACACAGCATATTTATTGAGTATTGGTTTACAGTTAAAGATATCAGAATTTGTTGCTGGTCAGCAAAAAGAAGAAAGAAAAAAAAAAAGAAAAAAAATTGCCAAGTGTCAATTTTAGTGTATGAATATATTTATACCACACGTGCTGAGTAAACATTCAGTGGATAGATTCAGAGCTATGGGGTATAGAAACAAACCAAAATGATCATCTAGATACAGTAGCAGCTTTTATGTGTATACATTTGAAGATCTATTTAGATAGGACGTTTGTCTGACTTGTTATGTCAGATCATTCATTAATAACTTTAGCCGGTACTCATGCATCAGTGGCTTTGATAGCTGCCACCTGCAAGTTGGTTCAACATAGTTCATTGAGGAATTTGCTCTCTTTTCCCCAACAGTACTGCATCCAGATGTTAATATGGATCAACAATTGCAAAGAGAACTTTCTGCCTTTGGTTCTGCAGGTGGAACTTCCGTGGAAGTTTTAAGAAGCCTGTAACAACGAGGTAACATTATGTGCCAATAATCTAGCTCAGTAGTCTAGCACAGAAGAGGGATAATGTTTTTTCACCTGGAAAAACCAGTTTTGAGCTTGCCATCTCTGCATATGTTTAGACTTGGTTGCATAGGATAACCACGGAAGGCCAGATACTCTATCTAGAAATTCAGACTTTGGACAAGACTTGCGTTCAGGTTTGTCCAAAGTTCAGAGGAATTTTGAGAAAAACTTTTTGGCTAGGTGTTTAGTTTTCATTTACGGCAAGTGTAGTCCAAAATGAAGCAAACACACATGGAATTTGGGCGCAGATGCTGTAGTAAGCAAACAGCATGTGTTATTTTTATCAGCAGCGTTGAGGGACTGATTTATATCAGCAGCATTGAGGACTGTTGCTATTTGATTAAATGAATTTCCTTTTGACCTTACTGCTAAGAGGAATTTGATCCTTTTGTAATTCAAATATAAATTCCTCTTTGAGCAGTTCTTTCTTTAGGGAGTTCAGATCCCACTAACATGCAACCCTGCAGTCTACTTGTGATCAAGAGGCATGGTGTGAAGTGTGAGTATGAGCTTTTATTCCTGTTTTATATGTTTGGCTGCTCTCCCATGACCTCAATTCTGGGTGTCATCGGAAAGTGATGTGAGCACCCACACAGAGGTGGGAATTTATGACGCGGGACTGTGGGTCAGCCCATCATTAGTGTTCACTAAGCCATACCTGAGTGGGTTGTGCCCAGAGCATTCCCTAGTGATTCAAAATAACACCTGAGCTTGCTTTTTCTCCACCACTACCTATCATATTGTATTGGAGAGGGAACCTATGCTGGTTCGCTTTGGCACTGGCTGTGTTTTTAGGATAGTTGTAGAAATAATGATATGTTGCATTATGACACAGCATATACCCATTTCTCCATCTGTGTGTGGGTGTGTAACACATCACAATAGTTATTGGCACATAAGGCTAAGATAAAACACTAACTGTATCTTGCAGTTGCTCCACATTTAAGACCTTTTCAGGCAGTTGTTGCAGGTATATGAAGTTGTTCTGGTACAAACAGAAATCAAACTTACTGTTCCCAGTGGAAGTCCCACTTGCAGAACACCACCAAGCTCTCATCAGTCTATGCTGATCACTGTGACATGCCGTGTGTATGCAGCTGAGGCTGTCAAACATAACTCAGAAGAACCACAGAGCCTCTTTCTCCTCTTGCACTGCTCTGCTCTCTCGAGCTTAGCTCTTACCTCATGTATATTGGTGCAGGTAGTGGAATCACAGTCATGAGTGCCAGCTGGTCTTGGAGCTGTTCCTAATTTAGGCCTGAGCCAGCAAAGCACTTCTGCATATGTTAAAATGTCCTGCAGGTCAAGAGAAACTTCCTTATGCCCAAGTACTTTGCTGACCTGTGACTTCATTGTGATCAGAAAGGAGAATTGGGATGCACTCAACCCTATCCTCATTCTTTTTAGACACTTGAATAGGGTCTGCATAATTTGGTTCATAAGAACGGATTTCTGTTTGGAGGAGAAAGAAGAGTGTGTGTATGTGTGTGTGTGTGCCTGTGTTTGTGTGTGGGAACTGTGTAGGGTTTTGTTTGGTTTCTCCTGCTTTACAAAAATTGCTCGAGAGTTGCCCTCCTATGAATGGAAAGGCCTTTTGCAGCCAGTGTGACACACAGCCATCACTTATCTCTGTTTACTTCACTTGAAAGGCGAAACTAAAACCAGTCCAGTTTTGCAGTGCAGTTCTGGTGAAGCTGTGCTTTTGGCCCCAGTGACAGGAGCTGGATGACTGCAGTGGCAGGGGAAGGGTGGGGGAAGGTGCTTCAGGAGCAGAGATCATCGGTGGATATTATGTTGTTAATATGGAAACCCTGAAATAATCTTGCTGGGTCTAAGACTATTTGTATTGTATATGTACAGGTGACCCTAACAGCTTCTCACATTGGTTGTATAAGAACAATTAGCCAACAGATGCTAACTGGAAATTGAAATGGCAGAGGGCAATAAAACTGATTCCCACCCTTGGACAAAACAGGGTATTAGAGCTTTAGCTTCTTGTGGGATTGGGGCAGACCACTGCTCTGAGGGTGCCAAGTCTCTTACCAGCAGGCAGTGATGAGATTGAAGCAGTGACTTAGTGGGTAAAGAGTTACCTTTAGCTAACAAAAAAGCCTAGGAGCCAGGTTTTGTCTTGTCTTGCACCTGCACAGGTCTTGGGAGGGGTGAGTACAGTTGGTGATTTGCCCTGATGTTAATGTTGGTAGAATTTCACTCACTACCAGTGGCAGTGGGTGTGTTGGGTTAGGGAGGGCTTCTCACAGTCACACATGTTGTTGTTTGCAGTTGAGAATATTCTTCTTTGCTGGAATAGCCAGTCTTGCAGAGATAATACACACTAACAATTCTGCACAACTTCCAAGTGCAGCAGGAATAGGAACAGTTTGGGCTTCCAGGTGAACGGATTCATGTATGATAAAGCAGGAGCCACCATGGATTTAAAAATCAGATTTGGCATAAATGGAGTTCCCTGCATTCTCACTGAAAAAAAAAAAAATCGAGCATTTGGTGTGTAACTTAAGTTTTGGCTGCATCCTCTGTGACAGGAGCATTGCAGGTTTAGTCTGTCAGTAAAGCAGGAAGAGAAAGTGAACTTTTCTGCCTTAAACTGAATTGCCTTTGCAAAGCAGGGAGCAGTGAATGTGCTGCACTGGCTACAGAAAGGCCTTTTGGTTGTGTAGAAATGTACCCATTCGCTGTGATCTCAGGCACTGTAACAGCACAGCAGGAGAAACTGGTTGCGATTTTATCATCTGTTGAGCTTGATCCTTACCTGGTATAAATCAAAATAGGCCAGTTGAAATCAAGGCAGTGATATTGGTGTCCATCAGCTGAGAACTGTCTCAGAACAAGTAAAGGGGCAGAATCCCTCTAAGTGGCTTGATGTTTCAATGTTTGTTTTGGTATTCGTGTATATGCCAGTTGTGATTACAGTAGTTACACTGCTAAGAAATGTTCTCATGTGGGATGATTCCCATGTATTTTCCAGTATATAGCATCATTTGACACTTGCAAAAAGTGAATATCTAATGCTTCCCTAAATCCTAGAGGAAAATGTGGATTCAGGGGACCTTGGGCTCACACTTAGTACAGATGTTAAATGACACAAGGTGCGAAGCAGCGGGGAGGGAAACTCTATGTGTTTAAACCTGATACAGAACCACACTGATCAAAGTGTATTTATGGCCATCTTTCAACCTCAGTGCATGTGTTGCCATCTGCGGGAGTAGCCTGCAGAGCAGACGGTCCTAAATAGAGGGGAAAAAAAGAAAAAAAGAGGAAAATAATCAGCTTCTCATGTGAAAGAGCGAGCATAACAATGAATGACATTATTTTGTGAACTGTACCAGTTCAAATGCATGTGCACCTGGTGCTCCTAATGCTTTTTACTCCTGTTGGTCTTCAGACAACATGATCAGTAATATGCTTTCTCTCTTTAATAGTTTGTTGTTTTTATTGTTGTTACTTTGTTTTGTTGTGGTTTGTTTGGGTTTTTTTTAAAAGAAACATTTCACTGAGAAAACAGCCCTACTTCTGTAAATATAGAGTTTAATTTGGAGGAGACAGCACACTTCTGGATGTTACTGCTGGACAGTTATTTATTAAAAGGGGCTCAAGGTGAATAAATAGAGGTGGCTCAGGATACATGCATGCAAGTGTGATAATGCAGTATAGCATTTTCAGTTCTTTGTAGTTTTGGGGTAAGGGGAATTTTTGGGTCATCCTAGTTTGTTTAGAAGTTTGTTACTGATATACTTTTGAATAATGCAGTAGAGATTCCTAGCATATAACAGTGCTTGAACAAATGTGTAGATTATGATAGATTTTTCATTTGGGATGAGGAGAGGGGTAGTGAGGGAGAAATGTTTTAGGAAATGTTTTAGTTTTTACAGGGGAAAAATGTACTGTACACAATTTTTAAATTTTTTGTCTGTTTAGAAAGATGTAGTGTTTTCAGAATCAGTGGGGATGTGGGCTGATACACAGCTGGGGCATGGAGATGAGGAACAGGGGAAGCAGTAGGATTTTTGAGGGATAAAGAAGCTTTACATGGGGGTGGGGGTTTGTTACTGATACAGGTGGTACAAATTTCTGTAACTGACATGCTGCTTCCATGTTATAATCATGTAACTTTATGCATTTTAGGCGTGTGCTCCGTTTTTCTGAGAAAACCTTGCAAATGTAATGCCTGCATGCAAATGTGGGAGATGTAGCCAAAAATCTTGTAATCCAACATAATGTAGTCTTAATGGCTTCAGAATCAACAATAAAAGTGCTTACTGGTTAAACACTACAGAGAATTTCATTGCAGCTCATTTTAAGAGGGGATAAGCTTCTCTGTATCTTCTTTCTAATCAGCTCATCTCAGTCAGGAGAAGAATGTGGAGTTGGGCTGTCAGAATTACCACCCTTGACTTGCTATTAATTTAATTAGAGATGAGAGTCCTGCCTCAGTTTCATGTTTCTAGGCTGAGAATTTCGATATTTGCGTAATTCAAAGGTAAGCCATTGTTTTTTGAAACAGGGTAGAAATGCTGAGTAAATTGAATTGGAGTCAGGGCTCAGACATTTATTAACACATAGGGCAGAGCCTGAACTAATTGTTGCTATCTTGAAGAGAAGTCATAGAACACATAGACACCAAGTAAAATCCATGCAAGATAAAATGCCAGAGCTCAAGACTTTCACAAAGAGAAATTCCATGGGAAATCCTATACCTCTGAAAACACTGGAGTCACCAGGCTTCATACAAAACTACAGATTTTCAGTCCCTCCCTGCTTCCAGTGTTTTCCAGTGTATCTGTTCCAGCCCCATTGAGGATTGGGGGTGGACATAAGGCGGGCAAGAAGGTCAATAGGGGTAGGCCACAAAAATCTCCAAGCCAAGCAGGCTGCAATTATGGACAATCAAGGCTGCAGCAAAGCTGCTGAGCTGTGCTCTACACTCAGTGTGGCCAGCATGGCAGCCACAGCCCTGCGTGCACGGGGAGAGGAAGCTGCTCTTTGCACACACACGATCCCCTGAGCACACGTGAGCCTCATGTGCACTGAGTTTTGGGGGTGTGCAGCCACATGAACTCATGGCAGCAAAGCAGGTGGGAGCTGCATGGGGGCTGAGCCAGGCACCCCTTCTCTCTGGGCAGCTCCAAGTGGCTGTGCTGCCCTTGGGAACTGAAATCCTCAGCCTGGAGCTGTGCTGCTCCCTCATGGAGGCAGGGGCTCGGACAAAAAGCCTGGCTTGCTCTCACTCTGCTCCCCAAGCTGGCGAGACAATAGTCACCCGGTATGGTTTTGTGGCCTTCGCTCTTTTGTGCTCTTCCATCTGCTTCTTACTCAAAAAGCAGGCTCAGGCTCTCGGAAGAGATCAGATAAACAAAAGTGGTCCTGCAGCCAAAGCTCTGGGCATTTTTATTCTGCATTAACAAAAACCCTACACTGGCTGCAGCTGTAGATGGTTAGGTTTATGCATGCCTGAGACAACAAAATTCAGATTTGACCTGAACTTTCCCAGAGACTGGGAATGTGCAGATCCAGGTCTTTGGTTATGGACTTGTCTATAAATAGCCTCTAGTGCTGATTTAGAATCTTCCATAGAATGTACTTCACGGTCTCAGGAGTGGCATTTACATGTTCACATACACCAGCCTACCCTATTTGGCTGCATGGAAGTCAACATGAACAAAGCCAACAAGAATTTTATTGGCTTCAGCAACCTGAGCCACGAACTGAAAAAATGCTCTTTTCCCTTCTCCTCCCATTCCTTAAGAAACCACAGGCAGAGCATGTTGCCCATGCTGGAAATTGTCTGATCTTTACTCTGTGAATATGCTTTGCCCTTTGGGGTAGGACTAATCTCAAATTTCATGTGTTTCTGCAACAAATTTCCCCTTTTCCTGCACATTGGAGGACCTTCCTTTTCAGTGCACAGGAGGTTGCTCTGGAGTTTCCTAGCCAGGTATCACTGATTTCTGACTGCAGCTCAAACTGTGAGATGCATGTGATGAAAAAGTTCCCTAAAAGAAAGGTTTTGCCTGTGACATAGATTGAGAAATGTTTCCTTTTAAGCTTTCAGAGATGCATGATTCCATGGGTAAATACTTCACTGGAGGTCCTTGGATGAGCCCATGTGTGTCTCAGCCACGGAGCTCACTCACTGAAGCGAGCTGTCCTCACACCAGCTCATCACTGCCATGGAGCAGCTGAGCTACCCTTCGTTCATGTTGGTGTCCTGCATCTTACTGAGCCTCTGGGCCATGATTCTGGAGCACAAACTGTCTGTTTCTTCATGATAGACATAAGGGCCCTGCAGAAACGCCCGAGGTCCTGTGACCCAGAACACCTCAAGCTTAAAGTATATGCTTTTCCCTCTGAAGGCAGAGGGATATGGATTGAGAGCATGAGTTTTCCCAGAGAACACAGGAACACAGCTGTCAAGCCATAGCCATGTGATAAACATCTATGTGTTTTCCACAGGTTACTAAATGCAGCAGCTCTTTCCTTTCTAGTCATGCCTCATTCACTGTTAGGGTGAAATACTTAGAGCCCTCAAATATTTTCTAGTGTCTGTTTTTTTCAATACATAGAAAGATGTTTTGAGGTGGAAACAGGAGTCCCAAGATTCCCCTTCATCATCAAAGATATATTTGGCCAATCAAAACCAATGGAAAAATATGGCAAGCATATGTGGCAGTTCATTCTCTTCAAAAACACAACTGTTGCTGCTTTGTGCCTCTCTTTCCTTTTGCATCAGGAATAGCTTAGTTAACAGCGAATGTGCCTAGGGGTAGGGGTTGGTCCTAGTTCAGCTTTGGGAATTCTTTTTCTATTCTTTTCTGGATTTCTGATGCACCTGTGTAAGGTGTGTTGGGCTCTTCAGTGATAAAGGGATTTCAACACATCAGTGAGGCTGTTGTTTCCAACTGGGAAATGCTTCAATGTCCTCAGCAGACAGAAGGTAGGTAAAAACCCTTGCAAGCCATCACCATCGTGATGGTAGACTTGGCTCTGCCGTTACTCACCAGGAAACTCCAGCTCCAGGAATGCAAACAGCCTGTGTGTCTGAGACCCCAGGAGGGACAGCCCACCTGCCAGGACACTCAGAGACACCCTGGTGGGGTCTGTCTCTTCCCAAGTTAGCAGGTATGGCCATGGACTACTTGTGCCGTGAAGCACTTTCCCTTCTCTAGGGAAAAAGGTGGGCAGGGAGAAGCTGGAACTCTGCAGGCTCTGGGGTTTCCCAGTCCTCTCTCTATTTTTGCCAACAGTAATGGTTCGCACTGTTGAAGTGACTCACAAATCAAAATCCAAAATAGCTCATTTCCCTCCCAGCCATAAACAGGAGCAACGGAGCACGGCTGCCTCTAATCCAGGCCAGCTGGACCCAGCATCACCCCGGGAAGAGAAGGCAGGATGCTTCCCAGGTGGTCTCAGGCAGTGTCTCTGCCGTGGTCTCCTGGAAATTTCACCTGGAGGGTGAGGTTTTTCATCCCTCATGAATCCTGTTGTTCTCCTTTTCCTAAGCCATTCTCAGGCGGTGGTTGTCTGCTCCCCGTGGGTCTGAGCTGCAGCCTGCTGGTGCCAGGAGGGGCTTGGAGGGGTTGATGGGGCACCTCTGGGTTCAGCAATGCAGCACAGTTGTTTTTCTGGGGTGACCTTTCCTTCCCTCCTGTGAGGCTAGTGCCGGCTAATCAAGTTATGGCTGTTTCTCTGCCCTCCACTCGTGCCTCAGTTCCCCTTGCTGCAAGGACAGAGCCCAGCTTTATCTGTTTGAGCAGTACAGCTCAGCGCTCCTGCCAGGCAGTTTCAGCAACTATACCTACGGTGGCTGCTCTGACTTAGCAGCTGCCAGCTTTCCTCTCTGGCTACCTTTGCAGCAGCCCCTGGGGCAGAGGGAAGAGGCTGAAGAGGCTCCTGATCCTGGCTGTGCATGACTCATATTTGGCATTCCAGTGTTTTTGGTAGTTCAGGAGCAGCCCTAACTGAACTGCGGGAAATGAGTGTAAAAATAGCCTGTCAGTGTGTCTGCAGCCAAGCGAAGTACATGATGCTTCTCTGCCAGGATCCGGCCTCAGCAGCCATGTCCCCAGGAGAGGGAAGCAGTACTTCATGTCTTTTGTTTTCCTTTGTCAAGATTTTAAGATGCCTTATCTACGTCCAAGAGAGATCTGGATAGCCATTGCAGTGTTACCTGTGTGACTGGCACGAGCACGCTCACTTCGGTGGTGTCACTGCAATTCTGCAGCAGTGGGAGGGGAACCAAAATCAGCCAAAAGGTCATGGATCTTGCGCAGCTCTGACATGGATAATTGGGAGACTGCCAGCAGGAAAAGGTATATTGCTGCTTTGCTAGAAACAGCTGGACTCAGACACACCCAGGGATATGAGACAATTTTTCTTTTTTTCTTCTCTCTAGATTGATCTGCGTGAGTCTGCCTCCATCACAGGGTCATTTCCAACAGCAGGAATGTGTTTGATTGTGTACAAACACCTGTACTTATTCCATCAAGGAGCACACAAAACCCGATCCCCATAGAGGTAGACAGGCACATGCACAAAATGCCTCACAGCCAAGCATCCAAAGACTTGCTGAATGCTGCCTGCCACCCTCTGCTGGCATGGGAACTCCTGGCATCTGTCATGTCCCCATCAGACCCAAGTGAGCTGCCTCTGACCATTTTGATTCAGACGGTGTTTTCTTTATTGGCCTTTGGGGTTAAACAAGTACAGCAGTTGCCTGCTTTGTGCGGGGAATGGTTGTTGGAGCAACTGGGAGGAATTCCTTGGCAGCACTAGCTAAGAAAGGAATGAGCAGAAAAATGCTCAGCCAGAGTCAGTGGCAGAGCAGAGGCAAGTGTTGGTGCCTCGCCCTGACTCTCCCTCCTGCAGCAAAAGGACCCTGGGCAGCAAAGCTGCTCGGAAAAGCAAAATCCACACCCTTCACTGAGCTTTGCAAACCTCTGGGCAGAGACCCCACAGCATAGGCACCACTGACACCGAAGTGCTGAGGAGAATCAAGCCCTGAATTTTCACCCTGTTGCTCGTTCTGTGATTGAGCATGCCCCACAACATACAGATGTGAAATTTCTCTTATGATACTTGGCTCATTGCCGCTTGCATTGAAACTTGAAAAACTAAATTGTGATCATAATTTTCAAATGGGAATAAACCTCTTTTGGGGTCATTTTCGCTGTGAAATATGGTTCAGAAGCACAAGAGGAAAGGGTGGGGTGAGTAGTGAGTTGCCAGGTAAGTGAGTACAATTTTTTTTAGGCTTTAGCAACGTTATTTTTGCATTACAGATGCTCTCCTTGCTCTAAACTGCTGCCTTACCCATCTGACCCTTTTCCCCACCCAGCTCACACCTCATTCATAAACAGACAATAACTTTATTTGGATTAGCTTGCTGGCAAATTTACACAGCTCTCCCATTCAGAGATCTGATTTCAGGTGAGGTGATTAATAGCAATAAACAGGAAGAAAAGAAAGAAGGGGGTGGGGGAGGAAGGGAGCAGCAGAAGGCAGTGCCTAGTCTCTGGTCTTGTTTACATAATGGCTCAAGACCTGCAGAGTGAGGCTCCTGTGGTCTCACAGTGAGAGTGTGAGCCTGTCTGGAGGCAGGGCAGCTGCTGGGGCAAGGGACTGGGGCAAGACCCTCCAAGGTAGGGCCAAGTGCTGTTAGGAATGGGTGTAGTGCTAAAAGATTTGTATAAGGGTAATGCTCAGGTCTGGAAAACACAGTGCTATATGAGTTTGGTGATTAATACATTAAAAAATATCTGACATTTGCTGAACCGTGTCCTCGTCACAGCTCCAGTTCTACACAGTTCTGCTTACAGACTGGGCTGGAGAAAGGTGTCCATTTTGTAGCCTTGTAACAGAATACCCCTCTCCTGCTTGGAGTATGCTCTTGATTCTTCACATTTGAAGCTTGATTCTTCATAATCAGCTATGTCGTATGGTTACAGTATTACTGCTTTGCCCAACAATATATCTCTGTTTTTGGTCTGCTGTTTCCTCAATTATTGCACTTGATTTCCAAGTTCCTGGCTGAAAAAACAAACAAATGCATACTTTGGGATGAAATTCCCAGTGGACTCTGCTGTGTTTGTTAGTCCTGAAAAGATTCTATTAGAAGTGAAAGCCATGAAAGGAAATTGCTGAGCAGTTGAGAACCTGGTTTCCATAGGCTTTCATGTTCCAGAGAATTCAGCTCTCAGCCTGAAACTTTCCAGGCATAAGGCCAGACTTCACAAACCCACAGATAGAAAAGGGGGCTACCTCTGCACCCTAGAAGGCTTTAGCCATCCTCAATCTAAATTAGAGCATCCTTTATACTGCTGTCATTCAACCTCCAACAGAACAGCCTGAGATTAATGGGTTGCTAAAGCTTCTTGAAGTGATGTCAGTCATGCATCTTTCTGAGGCTTTTGGCACCTTTTTTTAAGGCATCCTTAGAAATCACCTTTTGTAACTTCTGTTATGATTTCCCTTGTGCTGGCTGAGTATATATCAGGGGCAAATCCAATGTCAGTGATTCAACCTTGGAAAAGTCCCAGGGGTGGAGTCAAGAAAAGCTAAGTATACTGGTACCTGCTGCATTTTCTCTGCCTGAAAATTTTTTGGACTAGGTGGCTTAAAAATGCAAACCCAAAGCTGATTATGGTGTAAGATGTTCTGATGAAGGCTGCTGCCCACTCTTGCTGGCTGACAGCTGTGCTGGGCATGTCAGCAGGTTCAGGGACCCCCTGCAAGCCTGGAGGGAGCCTGTGGATGAGGCCTGAGAAAGAGTTGCTGTACAGACACTCTGTGGGTGTCTGCACCCATGGCAGGACTGACCCACTGCCCAGGAATTCCTCCTGCAGATAGCAGAGATGGCTCTGTGTTGTGGGCTGCCACAGTACCCCACAGTACAAGCAAACGTGATCACTGTCTGATCAGATTCTAACCACCTTAATAATATCTCCAGCAGAGTTTCTAGACAGTCTGGTCTGTTCATTTAGGGTTCATTTTCTAAAACAGACAAGTACCTGAGATGCAATTATGGCCTCTGGGCTGGGGGGCAGTGACAAGGTGAGAAAGTTGGGCTTGGGAGAGTCCATGCATAATCTCCTGCCCCTTTTCTAAAGAGTTTCATGTTGCTGAGGGTAATCACAGAGCTGTGTGTGAGGCTGTGCCTTGCACTGCTCACTGGTGTCTAACAGCTGTGTGTGTCTCTGGCGCACAGCAGTACAGCCCAGAACCACAGACAGGCTCACTCACACACAGCACCACTGCTAAGGGAGGACAAGAACTGCAGTGAAGACAGATCTGTCCATGTGTGCAGCTGCTCAGGGTAACCATATTTGCTCAGCAAAAGGGGTACGGGACTGCCTCCTGCTCCACTGGCCTGCGAGTGCCAACTGCTGTGCTCTGTGTTAAGTCTGTGCAGCCCTGCTCTGAGCCTTGTTGCAGGTTTCAGGCTCTCCAGACCTTTCCTACCCCATCCATATTGATTTCTTAAAACCTGCCCAGTGTTTCTATGCATTAAAATCCCCTGGTTTGTCCATTCACTGCCTTTTCAGTTCATGATGGCAAGAATGACCCCTTGGACTTTTTCTGATTTGCTCTCAGGTTTGGTCTCTGCTCCCCTCGGTGACCTATGGCTGTTTTCTGAAACTCTGTGATTTTCTGCCTAGAAGGCCTTCTCTGTCCTTGGAATCCTCAAAAAAGCTTATCTCCATGGCAAGCTGACCCAGTTAAATCCCAGCACAGCGAAAAGGTGTATGTAGGCAGCAAATACTGGGATCCAGCAAAAGCAGACGCACCCAGCCTGCGAAGGGAGCTTACCCCCAGAGGAGGAGGACTGAGGGACCACTCATGAGCTCTCCTTGCTGTGTGCTGTTGATCAACCTGCCCGTGCAGACCTGGCAGCATGTTTATTATACCAAGGGCAATGCCTCCTCTTGCCCAACTTGCCCTCGCCGTATGATGGATGTGTTGGAGGCAGGAGCAGCTGGCCCAGCTCGTCCTCCTGGGAATAGCCAGGGCAACTTCCCAGGCCATCACAGACCTTGCTAAGTGAAATAGCAGTATGTGGGAAGGAAATAAGAGAGGCCCAAAATTCGGTGTTTACCCAGCATCCCACGATGGCCTGTAAATGTGAGAGGGCACAAAGCTCCTATATAGCAAGTGTTAAGATATAGCTGGTGGGAATGTTTCCATCAGGGCAGCCTTCCATCGCAAATAAATAAATAAATGCTGGCATGAGTGGATTCTGACAAAAGTCTAGACAGGAAAATATTGCTACAACCATAAGGTATTTCAGATGACTTCACAGAAACATGTCTCCAAATTAAAGTATTAGGAGCTGTTCAGCTCTTTTTTTCCTTTTTTTTTTTTTTTTAAAAGAGAAGTTTTGCACTCCGCTCCTAAGCCTTAACATGTCACAGCAGCTAGTGCAAGCCCTTTGACACTTAGCTGGGGCTGTCATTACTCAGAGTTGTTGGTCCTGTGTTACCCTAGAGATCATTTGTGACTCATGCTGTAGGAGTCTAGGTGTAGGATGGGGGGACCTGCTGAGTCTCTCTACAATCTGATGCTTCATTGAGCTTCACTGTAAGGTGTAGGGCATGGATGGTAGAGTTGGCTGTGTATGTGGTTTGTTTGGTTTGAAAATTTTTTGGTTGTTTGACTCAGAAGCTTTTTTAATGAGTTTTTGAAGGAAGGGAGGTAGAGGAGGGTTTGTTATGTTTCTAGAGTCCTGTTTGGCAGTGTTCCAGATTAGTAGAGTTGGTAATAATGAGTGGCTTATTCAGTTGTAACTGAATTCATCTCATCTCAGAGAACTTCTGTGCTGAGAAATTACCTCGTTGTAATTTGCATGTTGTACCTGTGCCAGAGGCCAAAATGTTAGCAGGGAAGGGCGTGCATTGGGAGAAGCAGTGGAAAAATTACAATGAGTCAACAAGGTTGAATTTAGGGCTCCTCACAAGGGAAGCCTCGTTTATTGAGCAACTCGATCTCTCCCTGTGAGATCACGTGTGAAAAACAGGTTGAGCCATGTCTGAGGGTGTTGCCCTGTGGAATTTGTAGATAAGGATGCTTTATACCTGCGTGTGCCTGAGAGGCCAGTTACATTCTGCGGCTTCCAGAGGGAACAAGCCTCCAGAGGAGTACAGTTATTCCATTTTTCTTGCGGTAAGTTTATTGAAAAGAACTTTTGTTTCTTCCTCTCCTCCCTATGCTCCCCTTCAAATCTCAGATTCCCAAACTGTGAGGTGTGATATATGTGGTTTTCTTCACCAACAGACCCAGGTATCACTACTGAGACAGCAATGGCATGGTGGAAGGCCTGGGTGAGTAGAGGATATATTGACACTCTGAGGTTTTTTGGCACTAGAATAAGGTAACTTGTAAGTCGCATCAGGCACTGTGCAGGAATGAAAAGTTTCCTTTAAAAATCAGCAAGACTTTTTTACTGTTTTTCTGGCTGTAAAATACCATTCAGCACTTCAAAAACATTGATGAAGGAAGGTGTTGACATGATTGCTGGCTGTAAGAAGAGGAGCAGACCCTGTGTGGATCCTCAGCTGAGAGTGGTGCAGGGGTGTTTACCTTGCTGTGTTCATGGGGAGATGGTGCCATGCAAAGTTGCACAGTTGAAGTCTGAAGGAGCTGTGGGCTCCTCGTCTGCTCCCTTGTGCTGGGACAGGGAGTTCAGGGCACTGGCCTGTCCCCATTTTGGTCCCCCGTTGTGCTGGTAGGCTGTGGTCACAGAGAAAGATATGGTCAAGCCACGCTGTCTATCTTTGATGGGTTTTTAATATTGCAGCAATAATGTGTCTTGAACAGCCTGTCTCTTTGCCAGGAGCTAGAAATGCTGTGTATGTTCTCTTGTAAATGCTTGTGGCTTTGAGAGGAATGTGGCAGGATGGGGAGAAGCTCATGGGGTGTGCTGAGGCAGCACTGGGGTCTGGCTCAGGCCAGGCAGCAGGTAGCTCTGGTGATGTGCCAGCCACGGCAGCTCCCGTATCAGCCTCTGTGGGAGGCCAGCTTTACGCCCAGATCTCAAAATATTTATTTTTTTTTCCCCAGAAAGTTTAAAATTGTAATCTTCCTTTCTGAGTTCCTACTGCCTCCCTATTTCCTTTGGAAGTTTGGTATAATAAAATAGATGTTTTTATAAAGCTTGGAGTAGCTCTCACTTAAATCTTTCCCTCTTCAATGATCTATTCCCCACTACCACTCAAGCTGGAAATAATTTGTAATCTTAGAATGAGAAAAGAAGGAGAAAAGCCCTTAAACTCCAGTGATCTGTTATCAGTTGGTGTTGTAGGGGTGGAGGAATGAGAAGAAAATGAGAAATCCAAAGAAGGATGGGGAAAAATTGTTTTGGTTTCCTAAACCCTTCATAAAAAATGCAAAGGCAAAGTTCAAAGGCAAAGTTCAAAGGCAAAAGGATTGAAAAAAATGGGAAACTTTCTCAGAAAATTTCCACTAAAAAAAACCCCAAACCCAACCTGTCCCCAGATTCCAGCTTTTAAAAAAAACCTGTTGTTTAGTTTTGAAAATATTTTGGTAGTAAAACTTTTACTCTTTCTTCTCTTAATTTATCAGTAAAACTTTTCAGAGCATCAGCTGTAGGGTGCACTGCTTCTGCTGCTTTCATGACAATTATTCGTATTTACATGAGTCACACAAACGCCTCGAGTAGTTTCAGGGAGTAGTAGGATCAATTCAGCTGGAAAACAAGACCAAAGTGAACGGAGATTCTCTGGAAAGCTGATGTGATTGTCCCTGTGCTGCCACAGTTCTGTGCACACAGAATGAGGTGCATGAGTGAGTCACAAGCTGCTGCTTGAGCCAGGAAGGGCTGTAACTGTTTATCGGAATTAGTACCAAAAAAGATCATTGTTTAATTTGTTTCCACTGCCTCCAAATGAAAGCTCAGCTTTGTACGCCCTCTTTCACTGACTCACCAGGCATGGCCCAGAATGTTTGGGGGTTTCTTCACAGGGTCCTTGCGTGCAGCTGGAGAGGATTGCCCATCTTTTTCACAGCAAACTCAGAGGGATGAGCCTAACCTGCTTTCCAGGGAAGCTGTGGTGGTACTGGCTGTCTTAACAGAGGGCTACAAAAGGAGCGCTTGAAATGGTCCTGCCAGCTCAGCCAAATTCTTCTAGGCCAGTGACAAACTGTTCAAGGTGGCAGTGCTGCCTGGTCTGTCACTGCTTTTTCTGCAGTGGCAGCTTCTCCACAGCCTTAAGCTTGCTGCTCAGTGACCATTTGCATTCAAAGCTGCATCTGCTGCGAAGTTTTCTGTTGACACCATTTGCTCCACAGCTGCTCCTTCTGCTGGGAGCAAGGTGTGGTAGTGCAGGAGCGTCTCTGTGCTGGCTGTAAAGCCAACTTTTCCAAGTCTTGCTGATTGCTGAATGTGCTGCCCCTCTCAGTACTCCTCATTGCCTCCTGGCTGCTTGTCACTGCTCCCGGAGCAGGGCTGGCAAAGGTCAGCACGAAAACGTGTGCCAGCTGTACCCCCTGGTTCTCTTTCACACCAGAAATAAGAGCTGAGGGGATTTGCATCATAGCAGAAGGCTGGTGGGTGGCACTTGGTGGTCCATGTTATCAAAGGCAGGTGGGACAACCCTCATGCTTCCTTCTGGTCTGTAATCTCTGATTTTATCTCGCTGTGAAGCCATCCCCATTAAAATATCCATCAGATCATACTGATGCCATTAGTTTAATACTAATCCTGCCTCTAAAGGTAAATTCAGGAGAATATACTAGTTTCTGACTTAAATATCCTTGCTTCTAGGAAGGAGAAAATTGTGTCTACTGTTATAATAAAGTGATGACGACCCTTCATGTCTAACCACCCACATACTTCCCCTATCGATAGGACCATGTGATAGATGTGACAATATATTCAAGCCAGCTCCTTGACTACCAGCTTTCTTAAACTGAAGCTCTTATGCCTGGGGTATGGTTGATGGCTCCACTACCCTGTGGTGACTAGAATAAGTCTCCGTGTGTCCTGCTGCCCTGGGACTCTGGCGCTGTTGGCACCTTAAGGGTCTGTCAGGAGGATTCTTGTGTAGCTGTACCTGGTCCTTGGTACAGGGAAGAACATCAAACCTGCCCTTTTCCAGACGGATCTCTTCCTTCAAAGTAGTCTCTTGGCCCAAATCCGTCCAGTGGAGATGTTTCCTTCTTGAAACCAGCTGTGCAGACGGGCAGCAGCAGCTACTGAAAAAAAATGGTGTGTAAGAACAAGGTTATTTCAGGAATTCAAAAGCTATCTAAAAACTGCCCTGCACCAACCCACTGAGAAATGCAGTGCGATACAAAAGCATCCATGCTGTGAAGGACTGCATTTAAGGGGTGAATGGGAAAGTCCAGTCTACTGCTTTTTCTGCCAGACTGCCTGCCTCTCACAGCACTTGCAGCTCTGTCAGCCATGCTTTGCAATTCGTTTTTCTGCCAGCAGCCAAAGGCTGGTACAGGGAGGTGGAAACAGGAAACTTGCATCCTCTTTGGAGAGAAACTTGTGTTCTCTTTTTGCTCTGCTGAGAAACTTCAAGCCAGTCTCTCCTATTTTCTGTGACTTCACCATGTGTAGGATTAATAGCATTAATGTACTTTTCAAATCCTTTTTCTTCAGCTGATGAAAAGCAGAAGTGATAAATCCTGTACTTTTCTTCTTCTTTCAGAGTGAAGCAGAGGGCAGGTCCGTGGCAGGTGCTTTAAACTTTAATGCTGCACCTGATGCTCAGACTCTGTACAACGCCATGAAAGGGCTTGGTAAGTTGAGTCCAACCACATATGTAAATTCTATGTTCTTCTTATAATTGCTACGTTGAAAGCCATTCCTTAGGAAATTTGCATCCAGAGATATCACTTCTTTTTTTTACTGTGAAAAATTAAAATTAAAGTTTCCTCAGCATTTCTTAAACTTCTATACAAAAGCAATGAACTAGGCAAGGTTGTCTAAATATTCAAATTGGGATTTTGGACCAGTCTCAGCTTATTCTGTGCACTGTATTTATGACTTATTGTTGCTCTCCACAGGCACTGATGAACAAGCTATAATTGATGTCCTAACCAAGAGGAGCAATATGCAGCGTCAAGAGATTGCCAAATCCTTCAAAGCACAGTTTGGAAAGGTTCTTCCAAAACAAAGCCATATTCAATCACTGGTTTACTGCATGCAGGATGTAGTAAATGGGCGTACAGTTCATCCTGAAAGCATGATGCAAACTATATGCAGGTCTTCTGCAAATAAGTAGATTAACATCTATTTATAAGGCCTGCAATGAATGTATAAAAGTAATTTTTGACCAGAAAAAATTTGTTTTCTCCTAAAGATTTAATTTTTTTGTAAAATGCATTTTGACCAGAAACACTTTTTAAAAATCAGTTTTAACTTGAAGTGTAGCTTCTTATTGATTTGAAGCTGCAACAAAAATTGATACCTGTCTAAGTGACATTTTGAGTAAAATATTGGTTTGTTTCAGGCCTTTTTAAATGCCAAAGAAAGTTCAGTTTAAAGACTTATTTAATTACACTTGTTTGAAAATTCCATAGTTATTGACAACTGTGTTTTCCTTTGGCTCTCTTTGTTTCTTTTATAAAATCTTACTTTTATTGGGAAAAGTTTTTCACCAGCAAACTGTACCCCCAGCCCTACTGTGGAGTCTCCAGTGGCACTTGCTGGAAAGGGGACTGCCATGCAAGAGCCGCAGAAAGGAAAGCAAATATGGGGGTGGCGAGTATGGAACAATGAATAAATAGAATGCTTGCATCCCACTGAAACAGAGAGAGTCACACTCTAGGGAAACCTGCATTATAGTGAAAGTGAAGTTTGAAGTGTATCTTCAAGCAGACTGCATTCCTGATTCTGCAAACGTCCTGGGTGCAAGTTGATATGCAGGCTTTGGGAATCAGCTCTCTCTGAAGCTACACCCTTGCCCAATGCAAGGCCTTCAGCTACCTCCTTCTGCTCACTGAGTTAAGCAGGGTGGAGGAAGACTTGCTGCAGAATTAATTATTGAGAAAGCTTGAATATCAAGAAAACAGGGAATGTGTAAGGAGCTGGACAAATCCTATTTTGGAGTTAGGTGCCTTTTTCAGTCCCAAGACCTTTTAAAGTCAACAATGCTGTTATTCAGCTTCACTACTTAGGCCATGGGGATTGAAGCAGCGCGGGCAGTAAAATGATCCTGTGAGGCTGTTCACGTAACCGTGTGATGATGCATGTTTGACAGGATCTGATTGAAAGCCTGAAGTCTGAACTGAGTGGCAACTTTGAGAGGCTCATGGTAGCTCTCATGTACTCACCATACAAGTATGATGCCAAGGAGCTGTACGATGCCATGAAGGTAAGCAAATTGCGTGCTGATATCTAAGCAGTAGCACAAATACAGTGCTAATTTTCTGCAATTATGCAAGCGTTAATAACTGGACTGTTACATGTTTAAGCTTGTTATTAGCAGTAACCTTTGAGAAATACTTAATTGTACTATTAACATTCTGGGGGAAAATGCTGCTTAAATATTTATAGCTATAAAAAAAGATTCTGTACATATGTGACTCACAGAGCCTGGGAAGGCAACAGCAAAACTAATTTCACACCCAAACCTGCTGCCCTGATAACCCACCTGAGCCATGAAACATTTAAGGAATCAAGAAGTGGTGGTGCAAGGGCCAGGCTGAGGCTGGCTAGGATCCTACCTATTGATAATGGTTTTTTACAAGTTTCAGATGCTGAGTAGTCTGTTAAGATGGTACAAAGATGGACTGACTAGCTGAGCATTGGTCCCCCTGCAGCTCTCTTAACGCTGTCTGTTGTCAAAGATCTGACTCCAGAAAAGCATTACAGAAGCGTAGGGTTACATAAAATCATCCTTTACAAATTACACACCTCAGTCAAAGAAGCCATGCTCAACCCAAATATGTTTTGTGTCTCCAGCTTTCATCATGATGGTTTCTTATAGGTCAGCACACAGCCTGACACCTTGCTGCCATCCAACTCCTCCCTTCACCATAGTTCTCTAGCAATAAATCACCCTCCATGATTAGATGCATTTCTCCACTGTGTTTTCTATTAAAGGGTGTGGGAACCAGGGAAAGTGTTATCATAGAGATCTTGGCATCTCGGACAAAAGCGCAGATCAAGGAGATAATCAAGGCGTACAAAGAAGGTGAGTGCCTGGGGCTCAGATTTCTGTGGTCAGAGCAATGGGCCTGATTACACAGCAGGAATGGTGCTGCCAGCTAGCACTGTCAGCAAGAAAATGGCTTTTCTAAAAGCCGTTTAACTCTAAAAGCAATGTAACTCTGCTTTCAGCTGAGAAACAGAACATGGCTATGCTGAGAGAATTTGAAAATCCCTTTCTAGGTCTTCATCCAACTACAGCAAAGGGTCAGCAAATCACAAATTTGGTTCAGTTTGGCTACAAAGACTGTTGTCAGAACATAAAACTATAGCTGTGCACTTGGCTTTTGCTCCCCATTAAATAGATGGGAATTTGTCAAATATGTATTTGTAAATATTTTATCTTGTTCATCCTTTCAGCTATACCTCTAAAATTAGTTTATTCCTTGGATGTCAGGGGAGTTAGAGACTCAGCTGGATGCAAATGCGGACCTGGGTATCACAAAGGGTGTGAGCTGCTCTCAGCCCTGTTTTTTCATTAATGACCTTATTGCCCTGTGTCAGGCTATTGTGCGTGCTTGGGTTACTGGTAATATGTTGACTCTATCATTTAAACAATTAACAAATCCTTCCCTTGTCCTTCTCTTTCCCTTGGGTAGAATACGGTTCTGATCTGGAACAAGACATAAAATCGGAAACAAGTGGCTACTTAGAACAGATTCTGGTTTGCCTTCTTCAGGTAATGCTAGAGAAGAGAAATGAGGGTGTAAATGTCTTCACATTCTTCTCTCCTTTTTCCAAGAGGACATGCAGTAGGAGAGCCAGTACAGTCATGACCACCAGATAAACTGCAGAGACAACCATGTCACTTGGACTGGATCTATTTCAGCTTCCATGTGACTGAAGCAGGGCAACCTCCCTCCCCTAGCAGCAGTAAGAAAGCTGGGAATTTACAGCCAGCTCTGCTGCAGGGAGACACCTCACTTTACATATGTGTAAAGCCACTGTACTCTTCAAGAGTCTTAGAAAACAGCATCCCCCCACTATGATTCACCTCTTTTCCAGGGTCTGTGCCCTCAATGCTGAGTGCATTTGGATGCATTTGCTTTACCATATTTTTTTAATTTTCCTGCCTGGTAGCAGAATAACTGAGCAATTTTTAACTCTGCTTCGTATGACTGATTTCCGTGCTTTTCAGTGAAGGAGTTAGCACTTGTGCTGTCTGAAATATTACTTCTTGAGTACTCTGCAGAAATAGATAGCTGAGAAGATAATTGATCTTTGTTCAGAATGAGCGCTCTTATCCTTATTTATGGAAGAATCTTCATGAGACAAAATTGCTACCTTTCTTTTTCTGTTCACAGGGCGAGAGGGACAATGCCACTCTCTATGTGGACACCGCCCTGGCTGCCCAGGATGCAGAGGTACGATCAGGGATCAGTGATATTGCTGCATTTCCACCTTCCTGAACTTCAGAGGGTTTCAGTGGGCAGCACAGTCCTGGTCAGCAGAGGGTTGGAGTCACAATAGCTTGGGATGGGGTGATCTTTAAGTGAGTGACTTGGGGCTCCTCAATTTTGCCTGCACTGCTGAGCTCTGCCATTCCAAAGAGGACTGATGAGGCCTGGGCTTTGGCTCAGCTGCTTTGATATGTGAAAGGATATGGGTATGGTGGAGTGGAAGATGAGAGAAAAGGGAAGAAGCCTCAAGGGTAGTGTTGGCTGCTCCAGCTGCTGCAGGAGGGGTAGAAAGGATGGAAATAGTGGCTGCTCCAGTTTGTCTAGAAGACACAAAGGTTTTCATAGCCAACCATTCTAGGAGACTCTGGTTCACACGGTGGTTTGGGTTACGCCAAACCCCTTTACCCCAGCCAAACTCTGTTCTTTTACCAGCTGCACACACAGAACATCTCGCTAACAATTGTGTGTTAAATTCCAGACTCTGTATGCTGCTGGAGAGAAGATACGGGGCACTGATGAGATACAGTTCATCACCATCTTGTGCAAAAGGAGTGCCACACACTTAATGAAAGGTATGGAGCAGAGCCCACACTACCATCACTACACTCCCAAGCCTCTGAAATCAGAAATCACCCCAGCCAAAAAGAAAAGGCAAGGCTAGAGATGAGACACATGGGTGGTCAGAAATAAGTACCTGAACCTGTTTTCTAATTTCTGGTCACTCAGTAACCAAAAGCTGCCAGCAGATTTTGTGAAAGATTATGAAGATTTAGTTCTGCTGAAAATCGAGTGGCTTATCCAGGAGTCCCTGTACAGTGGTGGTAACTGGATAGTTGTTTTCATAAACCCAAGAAGTGAGTGAATGAGTACTGTCCTAATTAAGTAGGAGCATGTGGTGAACAGACACATCCCCTTGGATGTGGGTTCCTCTGGGGAAAAAAATCACTAAAAAAATAGCTGGTGATTCAGTGCTGGAGAATCACAGGGTGCAACCTGCATTCTGCCCCGGGTCCTTTTGAGGGCATCAGAGGCTGCAGGGAGGGAAGACATGAGCCCTGCTCCAGCTCAGAGAGACCTCAGCTCCCCACTGTCCGTGCAGCAGGGACCAAACCTTGTCATCTCAAGGCTTTTGAGGAATAACAGATTTTGTTATGTTGGCTGAATCTAAGCATATCAAGTACTGTGTGAATCAGCTGGACCTAAACTGATAAATTTAACTGGAGATAAATCAGGTATGCCTGAGCTTTTTCAAGCTGAGTTCTTCTGAGGCTGTTTCTATGCCCTGGAAGCCAGCTCCCCCTTGTGTTTCAAATTCACTCTCCCAAGGACACTTAAAAAACAAGCAAAACAAACAAACAAACAAAAATAGGTGGTCTCTATAGTCTGTATCTTGTATCTTTGTTTGTATTGTCTTTGTATGAATTTCATCTAGTTGTTGTCATTATGCAATCTACTGTGACACCAGGCAATTTCTTGTATGCTACAGCAGCCTGTAGCTCTTTGCCTTTAAAACTGTGGTATGATTGTTGTAGCTTTTAACTTTTTTTTAATAGAAAGAGTAGGTCTGAGTTGAGAAGGTTGTATCCATCCATCTATTCTGTATTCCATTTCCCCAAAGTGTCTTGAGTGCTGATGATCTTGGATGCTGAGTTTATTAAGTTTGTTAAGTTTATAAAGTTTATTAAGATGTCCATTGCCTTACATAGCAGTTTTCCTTCTTTGTTACTCTTAGAAAGCTAGGAATAAAAACAGATATCTATGTTTCTGAGCCTTGGAGTATCCAAAGTGTATGAGGCAAGCAATGACCCTGTTACTGGGCTTTAGTTAATGTGGGAACTCAAATATCTTGGAGTCTGCACCTGTGTTTTCCTCATCTTTTTTAGTTGTTTGGGTTTTTTGTTAAATCGTGGTTGAAAAGTAAGTCTTCCCAAATGGTGTTGTCATCATTTTAAAGTCCATGGACTGTATCTAGGACTGCATCTAGGACTGCATAGTCCTAGATTTAAGCTGATTTTATTTTGGCTCCTGAAGCTAATGCCATCAGCAACCACAAGACCAAAGGTGTGCCTAACTCCATTGTCTGATTTATTTCTGTGGTTAAAAATAGTGATGAAGGGTCAGATTTCCGAATGAACTTGAGGTGACTGAAATTACATTTTCAAATTAAGTCAGGGAATTAAGAACCATTAATGGTTTAGCTTTTTGTAAACGTTAACTTCCTTTTTTGTAGCCAATTTCAGATGTTGACTAAAGCCTCCTGAAGCTGGTGCAAATGTGGCCACTGCTTTCGCTGGATCTGTGTGTTCATATTGCCACACGAGCAATGCCTGTAAATACTGGGCACAAAATGCCTCGGAGGTTACTTGGTAAAAAATTAAAGTTCTTTGTGTTTCAAACAGTGTTTGAAGAATACCAGAAACTGGCTGGTAAGAGCATAGAAGACTCTATCAAGAGTGAAACTCGTGGCTCAGTTGAGGATGCCATGCTGACTATTGGTAAGAGTGGTGACCTTTCCCTTTGCTTTGTCAGAGTCTGCTGCCTTTCTTTCTGCAATACTTGACCCATATTAGACAAGTCTGCTTTATAAAGGTATCTGGTAGGAAATAACAGGCAGCTCTTGGGCAAGATAAACTCAGATTCCAGGAGAATTCCAGGATTAATGGAAAGCATGTTGAAACACAGTCACCTGCTGCCCTGGACTGGAATTACCATTGATTCTAACTGAGCCTCTTTGTATCCCTAGTGAAATGCACCAGGAATATTCATTGCTACTTTGCAGAGAGGCTGTACCATGCTTTAAAGGTAAGACTCTTCACTGCAACACACTTGTTTTCATACTGACTTAACTTGTAACCTGGCTTCTACCAATTCAAACTAGAAGAGCCAAGGTTTTGATGAAATTCAGCAGATTTAGAGCAATTTGCAAGTAACAGCAGAATCCTTTCAAACACCTTGGCTAGAAAAGTATCCTTTAAGCTCGAGATACCAAGGGAGTCTGGCTTTTCTGGCTTAAGAGTCTGCAAGGATCCCAACCCCACTTTCTGGAGCACAGACCAAACTTCTGGAAGAGGCTTTTCTAGGAGGTTGATTATGGTGAAGTCTTGCCTTCCATTTTAATAGACTGGAATACAATATTTTCTTTTTAGGAAACATTTCTCTCAAAGGCAGTATAAAATGAGAGTTTCAAAGAGGGACACATAAGGTATTTGCAGATTGTGCCACTGTAATGCTTAACTGGTATGTAAAAAATGTCAGCTCTCCCAACCTTTTGGAAAGCTGAGATAACTTTTTTGTCATCAGTGTGATCTCAAATTCCTGAGAATGATTAAACAATGTGGGTCGAAGCCAAACGCTGGTGGGTGATGCTGTAGAAGGACAGTATGTATTCAGTGCCAACTCCTAACTCTGTAGCACATTTGCTTTTGCATTTGGCATGTGCAAAACTTGTGCACACTTCCATGGTGGGCTTGTAGGGTTGACAGTGGCCCCTGGAAGGGGTGTGAGGGTTGTCCCCCAGAAAGAGATGCCGATGCTCCCCAGAAGTCATGCCAAGTAGTGTTTGAAAGCTGACTCCTCCTGTCCAGGACTAGTTTGCACAGCTTATCCCTTGAACACCCACCGACATCACAGCCTGATGTATCTGTTATTCAGGGGGCTGGCACAGATGATGGGACTCTGATAAGGGTGATGGTTTCCCGAAGTGAAGTTGACCTAAATCTGATAAAGCCTGAATTCAAGCGCATTGCAGGAAAGTCTCTCTCCAGTATGATTTTGGTAAGCAGAATCTTCTTATGATGGTTCTTAGCCATTGCATGTATTCCTAATCTTTCCAGCACTGTGGGATGCTTCCATGGTTGTTTGCAGTAACAATGTCATTTCTGCTATGATCATGGCTCTCCATCATGGCCTGTTAAGAGTCACGTCCTTGAGAGACACATATTCCTGAAAGGTGAGCCAGATTGTCTGCTCTGAAAGTGACTTGGACAGAGCAAGCCCAAGGAGACGCTGCACCAGGTTTTTCATGGACCAGGCTTTGTATCCATGCACTGCATGATCTCCTAGATGAATCTAAATTAAATTAATCATTCCTGTTATAACTATCCCACACTGCTGTGCCATTTTCTCCTCTCTCTCTGCTATCCTTAACTACCTCAAGCCAGTGCCATCCATATAAATCAAAACAGTGCTGGGGTATTTTGTTTGTTTTAATTTTTTTTCTTTTGCTGTTATTTGTTGCTTGGGATTTTTCTATCTGCCTTATCCCAGATGAAAGCCTGGTCTATGTTGTGATGAGACAGGTTCAGAAACTGAACCTTGTCAAGGCTTATTGTAGCATTTGAGTCTCAGCTCTGAGTGAATGTGCCTCCCCTGCTAGTGCTGAAATGCTGTTTTTTACTATTTGTCCTAAGGACTCTGGGATATTGCTCTCCCCCTGTGCAAATGGCACAGAAGCCCTGTCCTTAGCAGTCCCCATGGGAAGTCTGGTTCTGTAATGAAGGGCCTTTCTTCTAATTGACACTGTCAGTGTCTGTCATGTTGTTTAATGATCAGTCTTCAAGGGTCTGTACACAATATTCATTCCTTCTGAGAAGTGGAACTAACTTTACACCTGTCGTCACAAAACATTCAAAGGGAGCAATTTTTTTTTACTTAGTGAATATTTTGTGTAGTGCTTCTAAACCAAAATGACCACATTTGTGGCTTTTAAAAAAATGCCATGGCTCAGGGCTAACGATAGTGCCTTTTCGCTTCCTGTAGGGAAGAGATGCTACACAAATACACAGGGACAAAAAATCTGAACACAACAGGTTTGGTTGCTGCAATTTGTGCTGACTGTGTCTGTGGTGCTCTGTGGGACAGAACCCTGATCAATTGCTCACCTGCATTCCAAAGGAAAAAATTGGACTTGATAAATGTTATTTCAGGTGGTAGCTGCAAGCCTCATTTCTCCATTCGCTTTTGATGGTGTGTCAGCTGGCAGTAAGTCTGCTGAAGTCTGGCTTGCTCTTTCCAAAGTCCTTTTCCTGTATGAGCATATTCCGCAGACTGACAAAGTCAGCATTTGGAGCATGCAGAGGAACTTCCATTGTCACCTATTTTTTAATATTTTCTCCTGTCAGGATGACACCAGTGGCGATTACAAGACAGCCTTGCTGAATCTCTGTGGCAGTGACTGACAGACTCTAAGAGGAAGATGTTGAAGGGGATACAGAGAGAAAATTAACAGTGAACAAGAGTCTGAAAATGTACTTGTAGAAAATCTGTCCATTGATCCAAGTGGGGGGGAAAAGAAGATCAAACTACTAGTCAAGATCTCCAAAGTTCTCTGAAGGGTATGGATGCTCATTACACACTGAATGCTCTCCACTTCCCCAACAGTTCTTCAAAAACAAGGGGGAATGTTGATTTTTCGTTTCCATTTTGTTCTTTGAAATTTTCTTTCTATTTTAACCCATTGTGAAGGATGGCACTTTGACATGGAATTAAAGGTTCTTTTAAACCCTCTACAGCTGTTTCACAAGTCTGAACAACCCCACAAAGCCTGGGCTGCCCTGAAGCCATGCTAATTTCACTAGGACAAGCTGGTAGAGCTCAGGCCATTTGATGCTAGCAGGATGGGTCTGGAAGGAGTCCCAGATATTAATAAGGCTTTAGGGCATGGGTCAAAACCAAAAATTTAGTGTCAGGGGCACCAGTTTAGCAGCCTTATCTACATAACTTCAGGGAGGGCTCCCCAGGGAGCAGTGAATGGCAGAGCCAAGCTGGCTGTAAGCATGTGAAAGTTGAAAGCTGTGTGCCTAATTTCCTTCTTGCTTGTCTGTTGGGGAAGACCAGCAAGTTCACGTCCTCAGATCAATGTCAGACGATGGGGGAATCAAAACTGGCATGGATGATTTAGTTTTGACGAACATAGGATATCCTGCCCTTGGGAGCAGACCTGTCACAGTAACTTCTCAGCAGTCAGGGGACTCCCTCCAACCCCTATGACTGCACCTATCCCGTGCTGAGTGAAGCCCCAAAAGTGGACAGGGATACAGAGAGAACAGTCTGAGAGGTTTGAGAAGTTTGAGTCTGCCTCAACCAGTGGTTCTCCACACTTAAAGCAACTCCTTTAAATGTGTAGTTACCAGAAGCCTTTCAGTAAATGTGTTCAGTAAAGGAGTTTTTCTGGTGGGTGAAGTTTTTGGCTGAGGGGTGCTCCCTTCCTTGTGCTGCTGCAATTAGCAGGAACCAGTGCCACGAGAGTGGCAAGCTCCACAGGTCTTGGTGAGTCCAGGACACAGACAAGGGACCTGGGGTCAGGGGTGTCTACACACCTCACGCCAACATGAAGAAGAGAAGGTTTCTGTCTCTGCCCCTTTAAGTGCTTGTCTTTTCAGTGATATCCCAGTTTCCCCCCGGTCTCTAGGCTGAGCATCAAGGTGGGGGGTTCTTATCTCATTTTTTTGAGGGATGTGGGCCGGCCACAGGCACCATAGGACAGGGACTCACACATCCCTTCTGCTAGCCAAAGGCCCCACTTGGTTTTTCACAGTCATTTGTTTTAATGGACACGGATGATCAGGCTTCCCTTTTTCGTTTTGGTTTGGGATTTTCTTTTGAAGCGAGGGCCGGGCGGGAGCTGCGGCCGCGGCGAAAGCCGAGCTTACACTCCCCTCTGCTGGGAGACCGCCTGCGCGCAGCCCGGCGGCGGCTCCGCGCACCCGCGCATCCCCAGCATTCCGCGCATCCCCGCGCATCCCCAGCATTCCGCGCATCCCCGCGCATCCCCAGCATTCCGCGCACCCCGCGCATCCCCGGGACCCCACGCATCCGCGCACCCCGCGCATCCCCGGCACCCCGCGCACCCCGCGCTCCCCGGGCACCCCGCTCACCCCGGGCACAGGCTCCTCGGGAGCCGAGAGGCACAGCAGCAGCTCCTGTGGCTTTGCGCCCTTTCCCCCTTCGCTGTCTCCCGCAGCCGCCGCCAAGCGGACCCGGAGGGGCGCGTTCCCGGCTCCCTTGGGGAGACAGCTCCGGGGCGCTCAGCCCACAGCTCTCGGCATGCCTACACGCTCTGCAGCAAGGCACTCCTCCGGCCAGAGTCGTGGGAGGAGGTTTTGGTGAAAGTATGAGCCGTTCTGGTGTGTTTTGGGGTATTATTTTGGAAAGGCCAAATGGGAATTGTGTCTGCCTGAGCAGGACACAGGAATGATTGACACCGCTGCACCCGCAACACCTCCGTTTCCTGAAGCTGGACAGGCAGCAAGTGAAAAGCAATCCCAGCTTCGAGGGACCTAAAATCTGACTAGAAAAGCCTAATGAAAGCTCCACTCTGCAAGCATATTTTAGTTCAGGGTTGTCTGATGATTTCACTAAAGCATTTGTGTTTGCATGACCCCAGAGCTCCCGTTGTTGTTATTGTTATCAGGTTACTCAGGTCAGAGGTTGGCCATTCTTGTTGGCCTGTGCTTAGCACAGTGGGTCTGGATTAGAGCTGTTTCACTGTGATTGTGATTCCAATTTATTAGTAGCAGCTTGGGAGATGTAAACTGAGTTGCCAGAGTGCTCACAGGAGATCAGTAGTAAAGCTGGAAAGGAGGAACAACCAGGGGAAGCTGATTCTATCACTATAATTGCTGGGAAACAAAACAATTGTAAAACATCAATGAAGATTTAATTACATATTGATTGCTGCTAAAATGTTCCCTGGGTGAACAGGTGCTTTAATAAATCAGGATCAATTCCTAAGCTGTTCTAACCAGTCTTTTCTAAGTGCAAATATTGACTTAGGGCCTTTCTATTCATTCACAGTTTTATTAACATGATTTTATTGCACAAAAATCAAGATAAAAGCTTGGCAAGGAAAAAGTAACAGGGGCAATGTAAAAATGCTCCGGACTGGGGCAGGCCTTCTGCTGCCTATGTGCCAGGCTTTTCCCTCCTCCTGTGCTGCAGAAAGACCGTGTGCAGGGAGTCTCCAGGGACAGCACTAATGCCACCTTGCTGTCCCTCCCTGGTGGCTGCCCTGTGTGCTCAGGTGCAGCGCACACACAGCAGGAGCTGTGCTGTCCATCAGCCTAGTGGGGTGTGGGTACTTCAGCTCTCTGCTCACCCCACACCCTGGTGCACATAGGAACAGCTTCTCCAACTATTAGCTCTGTTCCTGGCACCTGGAAAACTAACAAAAGTCTGCTCCAGATAGGATGCTGATGCATACACTTCATGTTTAACCCCTTGGAGTTTCTATTCCAGAGAAAGCTGACCTTGTATACTGCTGCTTAATTCTCCCAGCCCAGTGCAGATGTGACCTGAAACGCAGGAGGCCAGCCACAGGCAAGCAAGGGCTCTGCTTCTGAAGAGGTGCGTCATCGCTGGGACTTCTGCAGAGAAGAAGAAAAGATTATAGGGGTTTGGTTTCACTTGTATTTATATTTTGCAACAGTTTGGAGTAGTTTTTGGATAAAATATGTTCAAGTGTTCAAACTGAGGTTAAAAGAACATTGTTTCTGTCAGGAAGTGGAAGATGAGGATAGCAGATATGTTAGTTGGGCAAAGTAGATCTCTTTACCATCTCGTCATTTTTAGGAAAGGTTTTCAAGGGCAGGAAATAATCTCAGAAAGATGTTCAGTCTTCCTTTTTTCCTGCGGTTTCCCCGTCAATGCTCAGAGGCAGCCCTGGCTCCTGTAGGCTGTTGAGATGGGGCTGGGGTGGGGCCAGTCCAGAGCCTTGCCTGAGGCGCCAGATCTGACACTGGGGTATCTTTGAGGCAGCCCAGACAGCCCTTCTCTTCAGAGCTGAGGGCAGGGCTGCCAAAACACAGAGCAGCACCGTGTGTGGCCCGGGGGAAGAGAAGGTGGGTTGTGCTATCAGGGATGGCTCCACTGTTTGTTCTGGGGTGGGCTGAAGGGAGAGCTGGAGGGGAGAGCACCCTCATTGCTGGGCAGATGGGAGCCGTCCTGAATGGAGACTGCCGATTCGTTTTTATTCTTAAATTAATAAATTAATGGTAAATTAGTGTTGATTTATTGATGTAAAATGCTGTAGTGTTTAAGTATTGCCTGCCACAGCCATCCAGATGGGATAATGGTGTCTCCTAGTGTTGTGGCTTATTGCTATCTTGAAGCAGCCTGTTTTTCTGGCAAGGTGGCTATCTGATAATAAAATGTACACCTTCCTCAGGGATCATTGGATGGAATCTCCTTTGCAGTGAAGATAGCAGCAAACTGTGAGATGTTAAAAAGGAACTGTGCCAAAGACCTGACAGGCTTTCCTTCAACTTCTGCCTTGACCTGAAATGCCTGAGCTGACTCCTAAGACTCTTCACTTCTTTAGTGGCTGGGGTCAGTAACTGCAGAACATCGCCTTGCCTGGGATACTGCAGCAGCAAGAGATGTTTTGTTTGACACACTGCAGCAAGCTCCTCTCCTCAGACCACATGTAAACAAGGTCACTCCAATATTACATCTCTCCCACCACTGCAAACATCACTGGCCTTGTAAGTAATTGTTGTTCAGTCTTCCGGTGTCATCCATTTGAACACAAAGTACTCATTCCTGAGGTTCCAAGAAATTACCAGTAGTTTTTGTTGTTCACTAAAAACCTTAGGCTGCAGAAAAGAGTTAATAGCTTAGGGTTTGTATCTGTCTGTCCTCTGAGAAGATAGAAACAGCCAGTCCTGAGGACCTGGGCTCCTGTCTGTTTGGAAGAAAGTATTACTTGTTCAAGCTGTGTTTCTGTTTCCCCAGCATCCTTTCTTGTTGCAAATCTGAGTTAGCCATGGTGGGTCATTGGCATTTCTGACTGCAAGTTGTGTGCCCAGCACTTAAGGGTGTCACTGGGAGTCTGAAGTTCACAGGGACTTTATCCCATAATACTTTGCATTCTTCCAGTTGCAAAGAAATACTTACAGTGATCTTTTTCTATGATATAGAAGTCATATGGTACAACCAAGTATAGTTCTGAGAAACCTTTTCTGCATTTCTGGCTAGATAAAAGTACTTATTACAAAAGAAACACAGATGTCTGTAGGTTCCGTACATGCGGGAATATAACATTTGGAGAAATAAATAGCTCTGGATCCCACAGAGGAACCAGTACTGTTCTCTCTGTGGTAATGAAGAACAGGATATGTTGTAGGCACAATATTATTAATAAATAGTGAGCAATGCAATACAAATCTGTAATTCAATTTAGGATTTCAGCTGAAATTGCTCTTTGGAGTTATAGATGGCAGTGAGCTCTGAAATTGAGTTACAGTCCAAACAGGAACTGAGTCATGTGTAACAATGGTCTAGGGAAACATAGAATCACAGTCAGCACTGGGCAAAATATTATTGACAGTACTATATTCACAGAAAAAAAAAAGGCATTTGGTGAACATAAAGAAAATTTAACCGAACTTATAAGTGGACGTGAGGCAGAAAAATAGGGGGGGAAATTAATGTCAACATTTCCATCTATTGATTTTTAAATGGCAACTTTATTTTAAAAACTGATTCAAGCTGAAAAACAATTATTAAAAGGTTTCATTAATCTGAAGCTGAAACATGACATTTTGGAGGGGAAAATTTTAATATTCCGTTTGCCTGAGAACATAATTTTTGCTTTCTGAAATATCTCCTAAATTTCTGTTTAAGTCAAAGAACCACTGTTCCTTGGTTTAGCCACTGAGCTGAAAGATTGCATGTTATTTTAGACAAAATAAAGGCTGATATTATTCAAAAGGGAGAGGAGAGTCATTGCTTTAAATATCACTAGCAACCTTCTCTAACAGAAGAGATCAGTGTCATGGGGTCTAATTTCTGAGTTTAAACAGATCCCAAAAGGTTCAAATGAGAAATAGGAAGAGTAAGGCTGATGTCCATTTTGAGCCTTGCCAGACCTGAACCACTGGCACAGCTTGCCCAGAGAGGTGTTGGATGCCCCATCCCTGGGAATGTTCTTGTTGGATGGGGCTCTGAGCAAACTGATCTGGTGGAAGATGTCCCTGCTCATTGCAGGGGAGTTGGACTAGATGGCCATTAAAGGTCCTTTCCAGCTCAAACCATTCTGTAATTCTGTGGTAATTACAGAATTATGGAATTACAGAACAAATTCACTTTTTCCTCACTGCATGTCCTGCTTCTGGGACTGAAAGAAAACCCCTGCACAAGGCAGTTTTCTGCTTTGCAGATGTGACAGCTCTGGATTCCTTAGCCACAGCTGTGCTACCCTGAGTAATGTGCTAACAATAAAAGCCATATAGAGATAAATCTTTACTTCATGGGACTGTCTGTTAGGAGGCTAAATTGATTAGATCAGGAAAGTGTTTAGAATCCATTATAGAAGTTGTTAAATAAATAGGATTTTCAAGCACAAGATGGGGTTCTTCTGAAGCACCAGGTATTGTCCCTAGTTAAATTGGTGAGTCAATACAATGTGCTTTTTAAGCACCACACTAACTCTATAGATTCTTTCTCTTTCATCTAGATCATCCTGTAAGAAATCCACAATCACACTGATTGTCTCTTTTCCTGTCAGGCATTCTGGGAAGACTAGTCAGACAAGGCAGGATACTGAAAAGCAGACTACATTCAAAGAAGAGCTTGACAAGGTCATCAGTCTTTACATATGTAATAATCTTTCTAACAGCTGACTCCCAAACAAAATTATATCAGGCAAAAACTTAGAGGAACTGTGGCTTTGGGTTTCGGTGGAAGATGGGTGAGGAGTCTCTTCTAAAACTAGCCAAGTACCCACTAGGCATTCCAACTTTTTTCTGGTTTCCTGGTGAACTTTTCACATGGTTCTAATGCTAGGTCATAACTACTTTGTTAAATGTTTCAGTGACAGTAAACACAGCAAAAATAATTGTCTAGAATATATTGTTCCTTAAAGCCCTCTCACTAGTTTAGGAAAATTGTGGCTAAAAACTGTGGCATTTGGATGACCTCCCTTTTTCTGTTCTTCCAGCTAATACTAACACTCAAATCTAGTATAAATAAAGGCAAACATTAGTGATAATAAACTTTCAAACTCAGTCACTGGTTTGTTTATAGCTAGGTTGGTACTTGAGGGATCCAGTGCAATTTAAAAGGCAATAAATTGAAACAAACTCACTCGTTTTGGAGGCTGTTTATGAACTCTTTTAATTTGGTGTCATATTTATTTGGGGAGAATTAGATTATCCTATTCATTAGATGCTGTGGCCAGTGATGAATGGAACAACATTCCACATCAATGGCATTAATTGAATCCTCGCAAGCACAGATAATACCCCTGCAGGAAACAGGAGAAGATGGAAAAGTTCTCCAAAGTAGGTCTGCAAATACTGCAGTGATGAGGGAGCACTGCTGGACAGCCAGGAGAGTTGGCAGCAGTTGAATGCTTTTCATTTTTTTGTGAGACTACTTAAAAAGAAGTTATGATCGTCAGGCACACAGATAAGATCGATCTCCGGGGTGCTGTAGGCATCACATATCTGACACAGAACCAAGGAGGGAGCACAGGTCTCCTAAGCTGCAGGCTTGTGCCATAACTGAAGATTTTACCTCAGGGGAAATTTATTTCAGAGGGAAACATAATCGAAAAGACTAACAGGCCTTTCAGCAAAACTGATTTAAAGCTTGGGTTTGTAAAAATACCCAGATGATTTTCTCCTAGCTCATCAATAATACATGCTTGGGTCTGTTGAGGATTTCTCGGAAATGTGTCATTCTTCCAGGGAGCGTGTCCTATTGATAGAGCCATAAGCCACTGCCAATTAATCAGGGCATAATGCAGTGTTCAAAAATGAGCATGAGCTTTTCATGCCAGTCCTCTTTGATTCATGCTTCCGCTATGATTCATGCCAGTCCCTTTCAGATGAGCAGCTGTTTGTTATGAGCAAATTACTTTATTGTCAGTGAAAGGTGAAAACCAGCCTGAGACATTGATGGGCTTTGGTGCAAAGAGAGTAGAAGCTTCATCAAATTCTGTTTCCTGCTTGCTTCCTACGGAAGAAACTTTGGTCTCTCACAACCCAGTGTCCCAAAGCAGTGAACAGTGGCAGACTAGGTTGAAGCAACAGTGTATGGGATGCCCCAAGACCCCTGATGTGACCTGTGAAGCCCCTGTATTACTGATGGGTCCTTCCCATCACTGATGTACTTCCAGTCAGGAGGCAAGGGGCAGGTGCCCTCAGCAGGGTGTGCACATGGACAGTTCTCCTGGGAAATTCAGGAACAGCAGTTGGAGGGATTTTTCCTAAATGTTTTGATCCCATGCCTCAAACCGTCCTGCTGGGTAAGTGAGAGTGGCAGGGCAGCACGTGTCAAGAATGGCGATTACTCATGCTTCAGAAAGGAGGCACCAGGACTGGGAACAGTGATGGCTCTGAGCTCTCCCGTGGCATGTCCTCTGCCATGGGCAGAGGGCTGGAAGGCAGTAAGGAGCACTGTCCTCATTTTACTGAGGCAGAAACAGAGGTGAGTGACCAGTTCAGGGTCAGCGGTGGGACAGCAGGGATTAGGATGCTGTTCATCAGAGCCCCAGACAAATCACCCACCTGAGGACTCCACCTCTTCTCACTGCATGTGCTGGGCTATGGTTTCTTTCTGACCTGCACACTAATACTGCAGTCCCAAGAAAGTGCTCCCAGCCAAATTCTCAGAGGTTAAAGCAGTAATAGCCACAGAGGGAGTAGCAGGGACATCTATAAAACTAACCAGTTCAGAGCACTAATTTCATCAGCAAGGTAATTGCAAATATTGTATCTCAGAACATTTCCAGCCATCTGCAGGAAGGGAATGTCACAGTGCTTGAAAGGCATCTTGTATTTATGATTGTCTTGCTGATACATAAATCTGGCGCAGTGAGTTTTGGATGTCATTATGATAATCACGCAGAAGAAACATACCTTGCTTTGGAGGTATTTACTTGGAAATATTTACACATCACCTTTATTGTGGTATCTGAATAATTCCTTACCTGTGTAGAATCCTGCTACATTTCACCTCTGTTTTGAGTATAGAACTAAATGACTATGGAGACTGTTGCTAATCCCTACAGCAGGACCTGACTGTGCTTGTCACACAGTAAAACTGTGATGCTGCAAGGAACAAACTTGCATCTTTCTGGGTCCAAGACTGGTACTCTGCCAGATGTGTTTCCCTCTTATTTTGGATCCAGGTAAATATTTACAGTTTCTAAACAACTTTCATCAGACTTAGTCCTAAGGTGACATGAGTGTCGAAGGGACCAAGAAAGTCTGTATCTGTGTCCCACTCCCAAAAAACAGCAGCAATATCAGGAAAATGGAAGTTTGAGCTGTCCCTTTGTTCTCTGTATTCTGTGTAAGTTTAAATTCTCCCTTCCTAGAGCTGGAGATTTTGACAGGCACCAAATCTGCTCTGCTGGAAGGTAAATAATTTTTATAAAATATACAGGGCAAGATTCAATATGTGGCACAGTTTGGTTTGGTTTTTGATGCTCCCTGAATGAAACAAGCAATGACGTTTGAGCTCCAAAGGAACCTGCCACTCCATTGGATAGACAATTTGCCTTTCAGTCTACTTGGAAGCAGCTCTTGAGGCTTGTTGCTCCCTGGGAACTGAGTTTTTATGTTTGGACTGTCTCACATAACTGTGAATCATCTGTATTTGTAACCAACGCTTTTCAGGGATTTGTTTTTAGTGTATAAATAAAGTTAGTTGTGCTTACCTTTTTTCTCCTGTCCAAAGGTGACCTGTAAGGACCTGACATGTGAAGCTGCGTGATGTGGTGGCAATGTAACAAATAACCTGCAAGCTCTCCCTTCCACTCACCTGTTAAATAATTGGTTGTCTGAAGATTTTTGTGAGTTGCAAGCCAAGGAACTTGGAGTTTGACATCAGCACTGGTCTTACTGTGTAAGAGCCAGCAGCCTTTTAGAGAGAAGCCAAAATTATTTTTAAAAATACTTGTTTGTGAGACAGTTTAATGAAGGACATTGTGCCACTAATTGTTGTTATAACACTTGTTATGACACTTCCCTCAGCTGATGATCAGGGAGAAATTATATTATGAAGTCTTAAAAATTTGTGCTGAGACAGACGTTTTACCAAGCACAACAACATTTCTGTTTTGAAGACTGGCTGAAGTTATTACATCCAGGCTTAAGGCTAAATTATCCCAGGGGTCAGGATTGAACTTGCAATGTAGTTCTTAAAATACTGCCCATTTATTTCTAGAATAATCCAGTTGAAAAAAAGAGAGAGTTGTGTTTCTTGATAATTTTAGCATGCAGCTATCAGTGAGACCTTGATATTGTGTGTGAAGGAAATAGAAACCTTACCCCAGAAATAGCTCACTTCAGAAAGTTTTATTAACATCACAGCTTGTATGGGCTCCAATTCTGGTAGATGATTTGTCGGGACAGATTCAATGCTCGGACTGAGCACCATGGATTTTGTCAAAGTTCTCTTGGGTTGCTGGGGTTCAGTTAGCATGTTCTCAAGATCATGACCTATGGTTGGAGCAGAGAGCCACACAAAACTTTCCTCTCGCCTTGACTTTAGTAAGAGGTGTGGAGGCTCAACACCTCTAATAATAAAGAAACGTATGTGTATTGAGCACTTATCATAGTAAAGAGACAGAAATAGATGCTGAATCTCGGCAATCTGAAGGGACCCAGAAGGATCTGTCATTGCAAGCTCTGGCAGAACATTACCCGGGTCCTGCTCTTCTGTAGATTGTGTTTTGTCTGCCCAATAAACATATGCAACACAAGATTTATACTTCTAAAAGCCTAAAGGATTTGCACGTGAATATGAGGACACAGTCCTAGAAGTATTTTCCCACTTTGCAGTCTCGACCATGCTCTGAGAGCTGAGCCTCTCTTGTTCGGGGGTCCCGTGTGTTATTGTTTAGGGCAGAGGCTGGATGGTTATGCAGAGTGAAATCTGCTTCTCCTTCTGCTCTGGCACTGCTCTGGCACAGGCTATGTGGTCAGAAGACGTTGGTGTTACCTGGGGACACCAGAATATTTTTTTAACCCTGAGGTGTTAATTAAGGGTATCTTAGAGTCACAGCTGTGAGATTGGTGATACTGGTGACATACAAAGTGTGACTAGACCATAAACTCCATAGTCTGTCACTCCTCCCAGCAGAGGTGATCCACAGAGATGATCCAGGAGGTGAAACAGGCTGAAGGCATTTAAAATAAGCAGCACCCAATCACTCAGCCTACATGAGCAAAAGAGCAGAGCCACGAACACAAACAAAGCTTTGCTGCTTGTGGTGGGCTTAGCACCAGGCCTCCCGAAATCTGAACCCAGCTCACTGGAAAAAAAATAGAAAACCCACTTTATGCAGTCTGAGGCTCCAATTCAGAGATAAAGTTTCTTCTAGTCTTTCATGCCCCTTCCCAAGACCACCACTTATAACAATAATATTTTTGTCATAGCGCTAGGAGGAATAGGGCCCAATTTTCCACAGTTGTACAAAGCAGGCAGGAAAAATCACCTCAAAGTATGAAGATCTTACAATTTAATAGAAGGCCTGTTAAAGAAAACAGGCATTGCCTTTTCTACTGTAAAATGAAAATGGTAGCTTTTGTCCATCCTACAAGAGTGGTATTGCTAGGAGCAAGCAAACTTTGACCTTAATACTGTAAGGCAAAATATTGTTTGGAGAAAAAAATAGCAGATTCACATGATTAGTGGACAGCACTCTTAAGGTTAATTCTGAATTACGAGGTTCCTTTCAAAATGAGATCCTGAGTTAAGAACAAAATTCTCAGCAGTCATGGAATCACTTAGCAATTAAAATCTAAGGAGATTGCAAGTTACAGTGAGCAGAAAAGGACCACAATTTTGACAGAGCAAGGGCAGTTTGTAACACAGATGCACTTGCTGCATTTATAGAAAAAACAACCTGCTTGCTCATGCCTGAGCTCACAGTTCTGAATGCCCCAGTGAAATGAAGAATGAAATAACCTGCTAACTAAATGTAGTTCAGGATGGTTCAGAATTGCCTAGGCCTGGATGGGGATGGAGCTTTGGCCCAGCTTCCCCCATGATAATGAACTGGCAGAGTTTGCACGAGGGAACCCTGTTTCACTGACTCTGATGGTGCTCTGCTGCTTCATAGCAGCTAAACATCTGCTTTTAGTTTAACCAGATGTTAATTCCCTCAGGCTGGGCAAGTCCTTGCTGCCTGGAAATAGGCTTTTTGTCATGAAACTCTCTTCCAGCCTCCCCTGCTGGGGTAGCTCCACTTCATCTGTCATAACCTTTGCCCTACTTTCAGGATTGTTACAAGGCTTTATTACCACTTGCAAAAGATTTCCCCATGCCTTACCTAAAGCAGCTTCTTAAGAACATTGATTGCAGTTTGTTGTGGACACCTGGGTATAAAATCACCACCTGAGACCTCAGGTCATGGGGCAATGTAACTGTGTGTAATACAATCTAAGATAACTGATTTAGGGATGGTGGGGAAGGTCCCAGAAGGCTTATCCTTGGGTTTTTTTGCTGTTTAAGGAAGTTAGGTGTTGGGGAAGGTGTGTCTGAAAAGAAGCAGGGATAGTGGCTCTATAGAAACTAGTATAGCCTTTAGTACCAAAGGGCATTTCCTCATAGTGTTGTTATTGTTAAAGATCAAACTAGAAGTTATTTAATGTGTTGTTGATGTTCTTTTGATTTGGGTTTGTTTTGTTGGGGTTTTATTTGTGTTGTTGTTGTGGTTTGGGTTGGTTGGAGTGTTTTTTTAGTATCCTATACTGAGACATTTGTTACTTGTAGAATTACTCATCTTGTGGTCTGGAAGCATCAAGGTATATTTCTATTCAAAAATAAAAATTTTCTGCCTTTACCTGAAGGGAACAGGGAGTGACTGTTGTGCTGTTGTGAGCTGCCTGAAGATTTGTGTTAGTTCCTTTAAAAGGCCTTATGTTAGCTCCTTAACCTCTGCTAATGACATCTTGGGAGAGCTTCCCCACAGATAGCTTCTGCAAAATTGTTAATTTTTTCTCTGTGCATCATAGAAGAACATATCAAGGCATGGAGGGTCAGTGGCTTGGTGACCGAGATAACGGAAGGAGACTTCAGGCAAGGCTGGCACTGAGATGGCAGCAGTCAGTCTGATATCACAACTCCCTGGCAGCAAAGCGCAGGACTTCAAGAGCTGGTCTACATCTATCATCTGCTACAGTACCAGGTAAGTTTGTTTACTGGCTAACCAGGCTTTTATTCTGAAAGATTAGCATGGTTAGAAGGTACCTCAATGCGAGCATTTCAGTTTCAAGTCCAACCTTAGCTTGTTTACATCCTAACATTGCCATTTTACCTCAACTGCTTTTTCTTTCTAATTTAATTTGCCTGATGCAGGTACAAATGTCAATTGCATCCTGAACAGTGAAGCTCTTTTAATCATTTTTGGTGTACAGATTGGCTGTTTCTCTGGTCCTAGTAATTGTACTTTGCAGCTTGTTCTGGTTTCTGTAGATATTTCCTCAGCGTGGGTCTCTGCGTTCTGCATTACGTCCTTGTACAGAGCCACTCTTGGCAGTAATTGCAATTATGTTGCTCTACAACGCATCCTCAGGTTGCATTTGCACTTCTCAGGGTTGCCTTGTGTTGGGAGCTCACCTTAATGCTGAGAGGACAACATTATGTCTTCATCCTCCAGCAGCACCAGCAACCATTGCGTTCTTCAAAGGGCACTGTTGTATTTTGAAATGGTACCTCAGAGGCTTTACAGGTGGGTGTCTCTCTTGATGCTGTGGAGAGCAGCACCTCGGTGCAGCTTGTGCCACCTGCGTTATAAATACTCCTGAGTTTATGCAAGAACCAGATTCTGTTCCTCAACATTATGGTGTATAGCTTAAAAACTCTACATCCACACAATATTGGACTCATATGGAATAAATATCATAATATCTCTGTAGCCTTCAAATGCTCAGGCATTACAACAGCAGGACAGTAAGAAAAAACGAAGGGAGTTGTTGTACATACTCCCTGTAAGAATGTTTGTGGTGGACTTCACCATTTTTCTGATCAGTGATAATTTACCTTATGCTGATGACTGCTTACATTTATATTCATTCAGTTATTGTCAGCTGACACTTAGGAGTATGAGTTTCGTGTTAACTCCTTGTTTCTGCTCTTTTGTCACTAGGACGCCAAAAAAAGGGCAGTTTTAATAAGTAAATATATTTGTTTATCTAACTCTTATTACTTACTGGGAGTTACTCAACATCTTCTTTACAGAGTTGTATAGGACAAACTAAAAAAAATGAGATTGTCCTACTCCACTGTGATCAAGAGAGGAACTAAGCCAGACGAATACAATTAGGCAAGCTGGAACATGAACAGCATCCAAAACACACAATCGGAATTCCCTCTGGCACAGTAGTGCTCAAAAAACATGCCATACATTTGCAATAACTACAGAGGGTCAGGAGCTCAGCTTTACAGCTCATTGGAGAAAGCTGACTTTTCACACTGGTACTTCTACCAGACTGAATTTGGCTTCTTGTGCTGCACTCTTCTTGGTATTTTAAGCTGATAAAAACCCCATTGTGTCAATATAGGAATGAGATTTTTTTTTCAGAATGTGGAAGGCAAGAGTTCAATGTGGTGTACTTTTCCTCCATTTAGAATGGAGGTTAAGTATTTGTTAGAAGCTTCTATAAAACACACTTTTTGGTGAACTTGTGATAATGTGAAGCAATTGTAAATACTGCAGTGATTCTACTAAGATCAGTCAAAATACTTCATCCAAATTACATGCTAAGTACCTTCTGCTTTATCATAACATTGTCTGCATTTTCTGTATGGGGCAGAATTTTTCATTTTCTGGCTCCAAAAGCCTGTTCAGTTCTACTGCACATTGTTAAACAGATGTTGCATTTCACCCAAGAGCTGGTTGTGTTTCAGTACAGGATAAAGTGGTTCCTGTAAATGAAGCTTGCAAAATGCTTTCTGTCTGAACAGAACTACGGGCCAGTTTTTATTACATGCTATTACTATAATTATAGGATCTTTTGCTTAATCAGGATGTGCTTAATTAGGATAGCCATTTAATTGGGACATCTCCCAAGGAACCAATTTAGCTTAATGTTATTAGTACTATCTAATCAGGGCAGCTTAGGAAAAAATTTGCTTTTAAAAAATAGGACCCTAGCAAAAGAAAAGATAACCTGACGTTTTGCTGGTCTAATGTGTCCAGTCCATTTCTCGAAGAACTGCAGGGATGATTTCCTCAAAGTAACACAAGACAAACATTCACTCCTGCTGTTGGCTGCCATCTCCTATTCCTTATACCAGAATACCCTGGCAAAGGAGACCTATGAACTTACCCAGTGGGAGAAAAAGTCTGCCAGATATACATGGCAAAATGGAAAATGCTGCCACATGTTAATCTTGTAGGTATTTGCAAGGATATGAAGCAAGTAGTAACAGGTTTTGAAAGGAGAGTTGTTCAAACAGAGATTCCTAAAAAACCTGTTGGCCATTGAGGTGTTTTATTCATATTTTAGTGAAAAAAAAAAAATCTATTTGGTCTATCTTAGGTTTTGGAGTTAATATCATTGTTATTATACATTCAGCATTGCCCAATGAGGTACCTCCACCAAACAAAATGTACTGTTTTAAGGAATCAGAATCGTGCAAGTTAGGTCTAAGTTTCAATAAAAAGTTCAAAGGCACTATGGTTTGGAATAAAATTTGAGACTCCACAATGGCCTGTGAGCTAACGTGATTCTAGATGGGCAACATGAGCCAGCAGCTGAACTGGGGCTGAATTTTCAGAATCAAATACTAGTGAGAAACTTGGACTGAAAGAAGACAAAGTGGTGGACAGACTTCCAGTAGGTGTAAATCAGTCACATCCCCTTGCAATTTCTGCAGACATTGCAATTGCTGCTGGTTTCCATGTGCTGAACATTTTAGCTTAACACAGTGAGATGAAGCAGCAATACAATTGCTTGTGCATGCTGGCAGCGCTGGACCAAAGCTGGCTGGGGGGTGGTGGGATTTCCATCCACGGAGATTATTTAAACCCCGTTTGAACATGGTCCTGAGTATCTTGCTTGTGGCTACCCTGAGCTCAGGGGTTGGACAAGGTCGCATCAAGAGGTCCCTTCCAACTTCAGCTGCTCTGTGTTTCTGTGACGTTGCTGATCACAATCCCCCCAGTGTAGGTAAAGTACAAATCCAGACACTAAGGTTTTAGTTAGGCATAATGTTGACTTTGATGGTAAAGCTCATCTAAGAAATCCCAGTTCCCAACATTCCCCTCTGCTTTTTTTTTCCATGTCTAAAGTCACTCTCTCTTTATTTGTGATGATAAAATTCTTTCTAGGGCCACTGCATTAACTGGATCAATGATAAGACAAAGTTAAACATAACAAATTGGCGGGTTTTAAGAATGTTTATTTTTTTAGGTCTTATTTTTAAATGCATGTCGGTTCAGCTATGCAATTCCCAGCTCTGCTGGGATGTACTGTCACAGCACGCAGGATGATGAACAAGTGGGTGGGGTGAAAGCTGAGAAGAGATGAGCAGGATGCTTAGATCCATCATGTTGTATAACTGCAGATTGACTTATGCTGTCTCTTGCAGAAAGCAGGACTGTGTTATCTGATGTTAACTAACTGAAAAATATCAGGCCTCTGTTTTCAGCTCACTGTACATCTTGGCAACTCTTCTTACAGAGGTAGAGCAGACAAAACCTTTGCTTTATTTAGGTGCAATTGAGGAGGTCTAATGGTTAACCAAAGAAGTTTTAAAATTGCATGAAAGCATATCTATCAAGTTCTGCACAGGTATGTGTTCCTTAGGGGCTGGGTGGTTCATTAGTACTACAGAGCCTGCAAGAAATAAACTCAAACTAAGTTAATTATAAAGTCAAGTGACTCCCGAAAAGGGGAATCATTTTAATTGTTCCAGTTGTGTGACTGCCCATATTTATTCAGGTCACCTTTACAGCCCCATCTCCTTTCCAGTGCTCTTATCCTGAGTCTATTCTGGATTGAAGATGCTGGAGCTGCAGTTTTCAGAGATTTAGGTATGGTTAAGGTGGCAGTGGATTATTGATTAGTGTGCTGGTGTAGGGTTCAACAGCTGCTCAGGTACAAGCTCCCTGTGTGACTTCAGCATGTCACCTTGGAGCTAAATTTAATATTTGATTAAAAGGAGCTTGGGTATCTATACTCCAAAAAGGGATCCTCAAAGCTCTGTCTAAACTTAGACCTCTGCTTTATGTCACTTCCCTGGTCCATCTGAAACCCTGCTGTGACCATGTGGGGATACCCTTGGTTTTGTCACCACTGATGAGCTGTTCACCTTCCCAGTCCCTGCCCAGCCTGTGCCTCCCCAAAAACCTGCTCCATCAGGGGTGCATCAGCAGCCCGGCCAAGGCCATGACCTTCCCTGACACTGTGCTGGGCTGCTGAGTAGCTGATGTATGGGCAGTGCATGTGAGACCCCTCCTCACTTCCCTGCACAGCTTCTGCAGCAGCAGAAAGCTGTGTTTGTAGCACAGGTAGGTAAGCAAAGTTATCTACCTGTGTCTCCAGTGCTCTGAAAAGACAAAGTTAACATGTCCACCTACTTAATTTGTTCTGAATTCTGTTCCCAAAAGTTAGTTACCTGCACATCCCTACTGTCTGGTGTGGCAAAGAGCAGGTGCTCTGTGGCTGTGCCTGCAGCCATGAATGTGAATATTCGTGCATGTCCTTGTGGCATGTAGCAAAACATCCAGTGGTGACCAGGTTGATGTGCTCCTGCAGGTGGAAATTAAGTATAGTTGCCTCCACTTAATTTCTGTGTATCTTCATGGCACTGGGAGGTCTGGAGTTCATTGTAGGAGGTGCTGCTGGCAGTTATTTACAATTGAAGCATATTAACAGAGGATGCAACACAGACATTCTTTCCTAACAGAACAGTGATTTGTAAACCTCTATTAAAACAGTTGACAGTGTTTTCCTGAATAGATATTATAAATGCTATTAAAAAAAAATTGATAAAGAATGGATGTTCCTGGAAGCTGGTACCACTTACTGACCCCATACCTCTTATTAATTTGTATTTAGTTATAAAAGGATATATTAAACAGTGTTTGCTCTTAGTCTAAAATAGGAGATTGCTGCTGATAAGAATGCTTAAAATAAGCACCAGAGTGCTTATTTTCTTCCCCTTCCTATAATAACAGACTATACAGACAAAAGTGAATGCAGCCAGTCAAGCTGATGGCTGAATCATAGCAACAACATCAATTGATTTGTTTCCAAGTCTTAAAAAAACTAATAAAGACTTTGCATGATCTCCTAGATACAAGAGGATTATGGTTAATGTCTTAAACCTGTCCTTTACGCTTAAATAATCTTTCTGTGTGCACAGATGCCTCCTACTACCTCTTTCAGATATTTATTTTTATAAATAATTGATACCGAAATAAGGTGGTTGAAACAAAGGCACGTTCCTTCTTATTAAACTAAAGAGAAGCTATCAGCTCTTCTGAACTGCCCCAAGCCATACCATTTACCAGTCACAACAGTGCATTCATATGTGCTTTTGCAGTAATTTATCATTACTGTTACTTTTTTCTTTCTAGTGAAACTAATGTGTTGAACTAGGAAGTAGTGCACAGTAGGAAATTTAAAACCAAACTGCTCCTATTCCTGACATAACTTGAAGTAAACTTTTTTTTTACTGCATTCAACTGTTTGCAGAATGAGAGACTATTTTTTTTGTCCTTGTTAGGTGTTGCTTGGAAATGCTCAAAGTAAAACATCAATTTTCTTAAGGAATTATTTTTGAAATGCATTGTATAGATTTGCTGCATGTCCCAGAGAAATTGTGTTTTTATGATAAATCTTGTATATGTATTTTAATCCTGGAAAGCTTTGCATATTGTTGTTCTAACCAATTGTGGTTTGTGGAAAACTGCTCAGTGAAAATGCTATGAAGCACAAAACCTCATTGTCCTCACTTAAAGATTAACCTTTTCAAACCTGCTATGCAATATATTCATTTTGCAGCGCAAATAATTGAGCATGTGCTGGATCAGGGGTTTGTTTGCAAATACTTTGCCTGTTGCTCTGAACACAGGTAGAACACTTTCTTTTGCTCCCTTCCCACAAATAATAAGATACTCCTTATTTAGGAGAGTCTGTAAGCAGCTCACCCAGATGCTCAGTGCAACTACAATGCCATGAAAGTTTCCTTTGCAATGCATGGAAAATATATTCATCCTCTTAGGAACCAGCTTTGCCGGACTATTTCTGAGGCAGAGGAGCTGTGTTAGTGGCTTGTAGGTTTAACAGAAGGCCTTTTTGTCTGCCCAAGGAGATGAGCTTGCCTGGAGTGAAGCTGTGCATGCCTGTGTGTTGTGTCATATGCCGTGTGGGGCTTCTGCGGTGGCTGCTGGAAATATGGGTTATTATGAAAGGACATTGCGCAATTTGGGACCGTATGGCTGCGTTTCTGATGGATTTCAGCACACGCTGAATTTGAAATGGAAATGGTGGTGTTACACCAGCTTTAAGAACCTTTACCACAGTGCTAGCCAGCTTCTGCTATTTTTGTAGCCTGGGAGCCTTCCCAAAACATAGCCCTGGGGGGTACACGTACTTTATGCTCCCGGAGCAGTCTGTGTATTTGGAAGTTTAAACAAAAGTCTCCGCTTGACTCTGTAAATTCCTTTGAGTTTAACATGCATGCGGCGAAGACCAAAACTTTCCCGTGTTTTTCAGCTCTCTGCTGCAAGGCAGTGTCTGTCAGAAAGTGGTCATATTGGTCTTTAGGACATCAGGAACTTTTCTACAATCTGTCTTTGATATAAAGAAATATGTGCTGCATGTAATTTGCTTTTAGTCATTAAGTCAGCCTCTCAAGCAGGCCAGTCAGTGCTAATCACCTTACTAAAGGCGTGGCATTGGACAAGTGCATTTTACATGCAATCGCCTTGTAGAAATGGAATCAAGACAGATACTTACAAGTGATGAAGTAGTATTTTACCACTAGCTCTCAACAGGAAGAATTCATATTCCCATAGACTGGATAAGGGACACAGTAATTCATGGACTGAAGTTATTATATTCAAAGGACATAAATTTTTATCTGGGAATTTTAGAACAAAACCTAGTTCTATTTTAAAGAGTTACAGTGCAAGTTCCGTGTTCTCTGTTATCATACCTTTTGCCTGACAAAATCTTTCTACTGTCGGTTTGCACCTTGTGATATTTCACCAGAAGTGCTTATTCGTATTATTATGCCATCATTTTATGTGTATCATGACTTTTTTTCTTTTAGTATTATATCTGGTAATCTGCGTTACAATTTCTATTGAACAAAGTATTTTCTAACATGTTATGAACACTGTAGTGCTATTTAACTGAGTATTTTTTTACAAAGGCTTGGTTGGGTCTCATCAATTAAAGTCCTGTAAAGCAAAAACAAAAGGTAGACATCTCTGGAACTAAATTTCAACACGGGTTTCCATCATATAATCACTGTGCTGCTACTGGGTTTCATATAAGCATTTGTTGGAAGGACAACAAAACAATTCTGACTAAGGCCTAATGAGCATTGTCTGGCAGGAAAGGCATAGTACAGAAGTATAAATCTCAGGCTTATTCTACTTATGACTTCCTGAGTTCGAAGAGAGCAAACTGAGAAAGGGAGGGAATACCACAAAAGCTATGGATTTTGATGTTCGCACAATGTAAACCCAGATCACATACTGTGTTGACAACAATTTACATTGAAATCAGTACTGGTATGAAAATCAGGCCAGTGATTGGTCTGTAAGAAACCTGAAGAGAATGGCCTCTAAAATGAAATGCCAGGCGATCTTGTGAGAAGACACATGGGTCAAAGCGAAAGAATCTCTCGAGTGGTGCTCAGGGTATGAGATTTTATTTCACAGACGGCCAGGCCTCGGGCATGTGTGTGTCCTGAGCTTGCCCACAGCAAATCCACGGTGCAGACACTGACTGAGGGCTGTCACCGCACTGCCACCACCCACGGAGCACTTTGTGCCCCACACCAGCCCTGCAGGCAGCCCATGTGCTATTGCACTCTGCCCTTGTGTGTGCAAGTGTAACACACCAAACCTGGTTATGGCACGATCCACAGGCATTTCTAGCACCTTGGTTTACTTTCTGTCAAGGCAGGTGACCCGGGTCAAAGGAATTTACCAATACTTTTAACCCAATCAAAGCATTTTATGAAGCTCAGTAAAATTCTGTTAAATGTCCCACACTGGTTTTCATTCCTGCAGTGTCAGTTACTTTCTGGCTGTGGTTCTGGTCAGGGTTCAGGACACTGTGCCACACAGGACCCAGCTTCCTGTGCAATCTGAAAAGGGATTGATTGAAGATCATATGAGTTCCGGCATCAGAACATTCCAATGTTCCATGTTGAATTTTTGGTGCTTGCCTGTCCTCCTCTGTTGGCTGCACTGCACCATTGTCCTTAGCAATAATGTGTCAAATTATTAATCCTTCATGTATCATTGGCTTTTATCCAACAAAATCTCACTTGTTTTCTCTTGATAAACATTACTTGAGGACTAAATCTTATGTATTTTATACTATGAAGAGTACATCATTTTACAGAAGCAGGCACAGAGAAGTGACACAGACAATATTATTTTATTTGTTACAAAACTCCCTATAGTGTGCTAATTATATCACAGAAATAAGTTGTTCTCTTGCTCTGAAAACCTTACTGTCTTCTTATAATGTGTCACAAGGGCAAGATTATTAATTTTTTTTTAAAGGCAGTGTAAGGTCTTAAAATTGTATGAACTTATTATTTGCACAACTCCTGCCTATTTCTCCAACATTGCTTTTGTGACTCAGTAGCAGATCTTTAAAGAGAATACCCAAAACCATCACTGTAGACAACAAACACAAAAATGCTCAATACTTCCTACATATGAACAATATGTGTTATAAACAAAGGGATAAGATGTATGTAAGCTATTTCTGTTCTGTTACCTTCTGCTGGGACCAAAGAATCCTAGCCTCCCTTGGTTGAATGAAGCCTCAAAGTGCCGAATAAAATGGCTCTTTCAACCATGCAGGCGTAATTGCACCCAGCCTTTTGACTTTGCCTTCAGAGGGAACAGGGAACAGTTGCTACAGCAGTTCTTAAAAACTAGCTGGGTGATATCCTCTACTGCATTTGTGCACAGCAGCACAAGCCTTGGTGTGCATAGAATGAAGAGGTGGTACAGGCACCTTCCCTGTTACAGCTGCTTGTGCCAGTGGGTGTCTCGTGTGTAAATAAAGATATGGCTTTCACATGGCATTCAGTCCTTTGGTACCTGGATATATTTCTTTTTCTGGGTTTACTTTAAAGTTTATTTAGTTACTTAGGAAATTCTAGAGGTTGAAAAACATGTATCTCGGGATGGTGTCTAAGTAGATGGATAGACTGCAGCTGGTTGGGAGTTCTGAGGATCTGCATTTTTGCAGTTAGATGTATGGGTGCACTTTGGTGCCTTTTAGAGTTTAAATCCTGTAGTTTATCCAGTCCAAAGTCAGTTAGCAATAAACAGTAGTTGACTCCAAACTTGACACTTCCCTTAATCACGAGAGGAAGATAACATCCGTTTGTATTTGTCTGAGTTAGTGTAAAGTTGGATCTGCTTGTTTTATGTATTTACTTGTGATCATGGAAACAAATGGCCACGTGAATTACAGTTAAACAGAGTGTCAGATCTTGCTCATATTTCCACCCTTTGCAGGAAGAACTCAGATCTGATGCACAATGCCAGTGCATAGTTCTAGTAGCAGGCCTCTGATATACTGTGTTTTACTAAAAGTTTTCACTTAGAACTTGTGACAAAGACATATTCATGGAAGTACAAATGCTAAAGGTAATTGTGTTTCCGTTTAAGACACAGGTGCCTGAAAAGTTATATACTTAAGACCATATATCAGGTCATTTTCTGTGTTTATGTTTAGCAGAGTATTCTTACAATAGCCTGACACACAGCTAGTTAAATGCTGCAATTCTAACAAGTGCAGAAAACAGGCAGAATTACTCAATTACTTAAATTGATTTTAAATACAAAACAGTGACAAAGTTGAAACAGTATTTAAGCCCTGAAGTAAAACAGCACAGTTTTGATATAACTCACTTTTTGTGCTACTGAGCATCAGGTGGTGGTTTTGGCTACAGTAGCAAATTTCAAGATGCATCTAAGGTAAAATGAGAGTCCTCTTGTTCTGTGTTTCTAGTAGACTCAATGTCCAGTGTAGAAATCACATTGCATGCAGGCCAAACAAGAGAAACAACTTCTCATCATAGAAGATGAACTCCTCATCATCAACTTCTCACATATGGCAAGTAACAAAGAGAAAAAAGAACGCGGAAGTTCATTTGAAAATAGAAAAAATGTCTTGCCATATAGTTGAGGAAGGTACAAAAGGTAATCACACACAAACTCTCTTACTAAGATATACAGGTTCTGGCTCGAATTGGAAGGGTTGATGCAGGGCTGCATCAAAAAAGCTTCTGCCTTAAGATTCTGCACACAAGAATTCAAGGCCAAATTTCAAGTTTTACCACTGAAATCTGTGCACCCAGCTCATGGCAAGGGGCTAACTCTTATTTCTGCCAGCTGGGGATATGATCCAATACTTACTGATAGCTCTTCCTTATCTTGCCTGTCTTACTGATAGCTCTTGCTGCCTTGTAGCAGAGGGTTTAGCTCTTGCCCTCAGCTACTCTGTTCAGCATCCATATTCAGTTCACAGCATGGGAAGAAGTCTTTTCCTCACCTAACTTTATACAAATTCGTCTAATCAGAGAGCTGCCAGCTAAGGAAATTCTAGTTGTTTGCATAACTATAGACTGGATATCTTCAACTCAATGCAAACCTATTGACTGCAACAAGTAACCACCACTTACCATAGCACAATTCATGTCGGAAATTACCTCAGGTGACCACCTAGTGCAGTCATCTCCTCAGGTTAGTTTAACAAATCAGGACAGAGTATTTCATTAGCATTGAACTGGTTGGTCTCCTTTTTTGCACCTGCTACCTGTTTGGTTTTTTTTTTAATCTGTACCTCAGTAAGGCCTTCTTGGGCAGCCTTGGTTTCTTAGTAGTCATTGAGCAATTTCTCTGGCTCCAGATATTAACGTGAGTTTATAGTTTGTAGGTTTCATGAATAAAGGCTACAAATAGCACAGATGTGAAAAAATATGACCCTAATTTTAGTAGAGTGATTGACAGTACTACCTATTTACATGTGGCTTGGCGTCAGCCTGACCTGGATTCCACTTGTGTATTTTCATTGACCTTCTACTGATTTGTTGGAATTTCGGCTTCACCTGTCTTGCTGATGCCAGCGAGTGGGACTGATATCTGACATCTGGTTTTATGTTTTAAGAAAACTGAAATCTTCCATGCATATTCTTATTTCTTTGGAAGAGTATCCACTTTGGAAACACGTGATTTCCACAAACAGGTTTTCATGCTCATTTTGACCTTCTGAATTAGACACTTTGCAATTAAAGTACCAAGAAGGTGCTGAAGCAGAATGACAGGTTGCAACCAAGTCCCGGAACAACTCCCGTAATCCAGCCACCTTGTACCATCATGGCATGAAGTTTTAGCATTGCAGAGCTTTGTGACCGACAGCAGCAGGAACTACAAATTCAACCAGGCTTATTTCCATGTAGATCTACAACTGTTTTTCATGTACTTAAAAATAGTTCTCAGTATCGTCTCAATGCATTTTGAGTTTAATCCATTGAAAAACATTTTCATTTGCTGCCATCCCTCATAAATGACTGTCTTCTTTACATACCAGGGTCATTGTTCTGTGTCCCTACTTGCAGATGCAATGACTATTCTCAAACCTGTGGCAGAGTGAAGTTTCATAGAAACGTGCAGCTGTTTTGTGTGAAGATCTGCTGAAAGATTACTGTTATTTGATGGGCTGTGAGAGTTGGTAAAGCAAAAAAATTTTAGATACTTCCATATCTCTGTTCCACTAGGGTGTCAGCTGTGCATAAAAATCTTACTAATACTGAAATTTGAGCAAGTCTGCTCCAACACAGCTTTTGGCAGCCTGCAGTGCTGAAACTGGAAATCTGGTTTCCTACTGCAGCCATGGTAGAGATATGAACCCCCTGTAAGCCTCTGTGCAGCCACAGCTGAGTTACTGGTCTTAGAGCAGCTGCTTATACATCAGCCCAGGCTCCTCAATGACATGAAAAACTTGCGTGCCACAGCAGCAAATGTAAACATTTATGACATTACTTTGCCCGTTCTTCCAAAAATCAGGTAGTGATGGCTTCCTGTTCACATCCCAGCTGTGGCATCACCCGTGGCTTTATATACCCACAGGTATTGGTGTCAGTGCACTCCTCTGAAATGTTCTCTGCCTGTTAGATAGAATTGTGTCTGCAGTTCAACATCAGTGAGCCCTTGGAAATTTCAGTCTGCATGGTGGATAAAGGTAAATGATCATATTCTTCCATTGAGGCAGTCACTGAATTATGCTGGCAGCTCAGAATCAGTGACTTCACTTCTTTTTTGAAGTTGCTGTTTAGGAATCCATAGATAACAGGGTTGACACAGGTGGAAGCCATAGCTACCAGATGGCACAATGAGAAGATCAGGTTGTGGTGGCAAGGGGAAATGATTTTGTAATTCCAGTCCACGATGGTGTTGAAAACGTGCAGCGGTAGCCAGCAAACAGCAAAAGCAGCAACCATGGATGCTAACAAAATGTTTATCCTTCTCAACTGGACTGCTCGGTTGCTGTACTCACTCTTCTCAAACATGTCCTTTCTCTTCTGCAGGCGTAAGTAGATCCGCAGGTAGCAGAGGATAATGAAGAACAGCGGGATGCAATATTGCAAGAGCAGTAAAGTGGTGGTGTAGATAAGTTTGTGCTGCTCTGAAGGCCACGAGTTGATACATATGGCCTTATCAGTGGAAAAATTCATGAAGTGCGAGAGCTGCTCATACAAATCACTAGATAAGATGGATGTGGTCAAAAAGGGTAGGGACATGAGACATGCTAAAGTCCAAATTACTCCAATTCCTAGATAGGCTTGGGAGGTATTTGGCCTCCAGCCAGTTGGGTTTATGATGAGCTGGTGTCTTTCCAGAGCAATAAGGACAAGGGAAAGGATTGACACTGTCACAGTTGTGCACTGAGTGAAAGAGGTCATTTTGCACATGACTTCTCCAAATATCCAGTAGTCCATCATGGTGTAAACAACTGTGAAAGGCAGGCAGACAAGACACATAAACAAGTCTGAAATTATTAAGTTGGAAATTAGGATATTGGTGACATTGGCCTTTTCCTTCTGCCTGGCAATGACAGCGATCAGACAGATGTTTCCCACAATGCCCAGAACAGTCTCCAAGCTGTAAGAGGTGGCCAGAAAGATAGTAAGGTCGGTGATGTTCATGCACTGATTAGAAATATTCATAGGAAAGCTTCGGCTTGAGCTCCAGTTCTTGCCGTTCAGGAAGTGAAAACCATCATTAACAGCCCTTGTCTTATTCATCTTGAATCCCAAAATATTTATCCAAAAGGGTGGCAGTCAAACACAGTCTGAGTCTTCTGGAGCCAGCCTAAAAGCGTTTTATCTGTTCTGTCTGGCTGTGGAAGGTCTGGGTATATCTGCAAAGGAAAGGAAAAGAAAAAATATGTTTAGTTATGCTGCAAGAAATTAGTCAAAAGGGTAAGGAGGGAGACAGGGAAGCAAATGCCAGGGATTCTGTGTATATTCTGCAGCTCCCTCTTATATAGTTTATTAGATCATAAAATGGAGCCCTCTGCTACACTGTGGTATGAAAGTCTGTGCTACTCAATTGAATTATGACCATGTTTATTCATTGTGAGGTTGTCCCATGGATTTAAGAACATCTTAACTTCATTATTTAACTCAGTGCAGTATCTTAAACATCACTAATGCAGGAGAGTGGTGATACAAGAAAACCAGACCAAAACCCACCCGGGGGTAGAAATTGCGTACAATTCTGGTTTTGCAAGGTTCTGATCCAGAACTGGGCAGAGGACATTGTGAGGCTGCATTTACCTTCAGCTGAGCTAAACATCAATCTGAAAAGCAGGGCATATTAGGTGCATAAAGCCAACATTAAAATATTTTATGTGAGGTAATCTGTGAAATGCATTCGTGATTGCAGCCAGAACTCACATTTGTGTGAGACAATCACCATGCAAAAATTCAGGCTCATTCTCTGGAGGGATATCATGGGACAATTTTTAAAAAGTCTAAAATAATTCAACATAATTTCAACGTTTTCCAGCTTCCACACAGCTGTGATAGGTCATGGGAACTGCAGTCCAAATTTCTTGCTTCCTCATTCCAGATGAACTCCAGTGCCCATGAAGTATTGATATCTCCCCTAACATGACCACGACAGGGTTTATCAGAAATACAGTCCAGTTCCCTGATTTTGGCTTTAAGAGTGAGTGATTTTGATAATGTCTTTTAATTTATTCTGGGAAGATCGTTGTTGGTCTACCCTCAGCATAATTTTGCTTTTTTTTACAAGTTTGTAGTAAAGGTATGTTCTGTCTGCTAGCTGTTGCTCTTGCACAGACAGAGAGGTTTGCTTCTTCATTCCTGCTGCAAGGCATGAGCTGGGACTTCCAGTGGGGTTCAGGGACCGAACCCACAGACTTAATTGGTGCTGCAAACTTTGGGAAATCTCAGTCACAGGACTGCCTGGACTCTCCCAGATGGCTCCTGTGAGCCATAGCACAGGCTACTCTATAATCCTGACCCCGGAGACTAAATCCTCTGTATCCAGGAATCAAAGGAAAAAAATCTGACTCTGCTGGGAGTTCTCATCAGGCCAGAGGCATTTTCATGCTGTACAAAGGCTTGCAGTATGAAAAGTAAATAAATACTCGGGGAATGACACTATTTAACCACTGCATGACCCCTTTCCTCAATGATAAAATGTCACTCAAGTTTGTGGGCCGATGAAAAATATATGAATTTCATAAAAAACAAGGTATGAATACATAAATAACATGGTAAAGTGGGCTTATCACTTCATTTGAGTAGCATTTATTGCTGAACATCTGCATGCCTAAAGATATCCAGTACTGTACAAAAAAGCATCCCCTATCCTACATATTTTTCTTTGCTTTGTGTTTCCCATTATGAATTTTATTGTTTCAAGAGATGTTGCCTCTCAGGAACTAAAGAAAGCAATAGTGTGCAGTAAATAAAAAGATGCTTTGGGATCATTGTTCTGCTGGATCAGAAAAAAAAAAAAGGTACGGTAAATTCTTCTGTTGCTTTGCTAGACCTGTTGATTTGTCTAACTCTATCTCTCTGTCATCTATCTGTATCTGAGGCACTCAAGACAGTCACACAAGCAAAATATAGTAGCCCTTTCTTTCTCGTAGTCTTTCATTTCCTCAGTAATTTATATCTTGATTAAAGAGGGGCAAAGAAAATCTTCCAAATTGAGTATATAGGTATGACTCCTACTGTTCACTAACTTTTGTGTTGTTGCCCAATCCATGTGAACAGATTGGTTCTTTTCCTGAAAGAAAAAGAGGAGGCAATGGTGATGTATGGATTCCATGTTCACATATAGGGAGGATATGGTGGCCTGTTGCCCTGTGAAAATGGATATAAAGTGAAAAACCATCAACCAGCCCCCACAGCTTTCAATGATTGCTGGCCAGTGAAGATGCTGCAAGTGAAACAGAGCAAAGGGATCAGCAGCCTGCAATATTATTTTGTACCACTCAGAAGAGATAAGTCTTGGCATTTGGACAGGACAAATAGATTCTGCTGTAAACAAAACACATGAGCATTTTACTACGGTCCCAGCCTCATGTCCTTAGCTACAGTATCGTCAACAACAAACACATGGTTCTCTTTTGTTGCTTGAAAAATACGAAAATATGTGCAGTTATTACAAACATCTGTGTCCCACGGAGTAAGCCCTTTCAAGGGTCCCAGACACTTTCAGACATGCTGAGGCATCAGTGAGAACTAATAATGCTGAAGCAAAAAACAAGAAAGTAGTGGAGCAACCTGAAAAGCAGAAGCTAGATCCCACAGGTTTACAGGGCACGTTTCCCAGAGAAATACCAAAGACTGAGCGTGGCTGTGTGTTTGTCACTGATGGTAAATGCGGTGGAGATAAAGAGCATCTCTGAAGGCTCTGCACTGTGTAGTGTTAGGTTAGGAGCTCCCTCTCTTTTAACACCTTGTATTCTATGGTGTCCCCCACCAGGTGACTGTCAGACATTTCCTGGACATTCTGTCTTATGGTACTGCCCAGAGGTAAACAAGAAATTATCACCCTCTTATCACAGAGAAGGGCACTGTGAGAAGGAGATGGAACATGAGTTGTCCAGTGTCTCAAGGGAACCCGTGGTGCACCATGAGGTGCTTTAAACCACCTGCCAACCTGATGGCTTGGGAGAGCTCAATGCCTAGATCACCAATGTCTGTAGCGCTCTTTAACTCTTATTCCAGCAACCGTAATGTAAAAAGCAGTTCTCGAAAAACATAAAAATAAATATTGCAGTGACCTTATACTTATGCATCCTATTATGGTATCCTTGGATGGCAGCTGCTCCAGGCTAGTCACTGCCAAATGATGTGTTTGACTTTCAAGGTGTTTGATTGCCATTCAGTTTATTCTAAACCAAGAGCCAGTAATAAGCAATGTGTACATATTCTGTTTAGACATTTGAATCAAAGGCTAGCTGATATACCAAATCACCAGTGCAGTGGCAACAAGGGTGTTAGTCCCCTCGTCGTACTGAAGGTTTCTTGATTACCCCAGAAAACATAGCAATAAGCTTATGGGCTAAGAAAGAACAGCTTTTTTCCTCCAGAAAGTGAAGCAATACATACTTGGCTTGTAGGAGTAAGAAGTATATCTCCTAAATCAGTTTTCTGAGGGAATGAGGGGAAAAGGTTTTTTGTTTATCTTTTACTCATTTATTTTTAAAGAAGAAAGAGGAATCTTGTTCAGAACTTTTATTGAACATCGGGAAAGAGTTCAATAACATAAACAAAGATGTTCATGAGAGTTTCTTCTCTAGTTAGTGCAGTATGAGATAGGTTCTCTAAAAAGCAAGTGTGACAAAAGTTTGCAGCAGGATACAGAAGGAAGAAGAGAATAAGCTTTCAAATTTAATCTAAGTTAAATTCCCCACCTACATCTTTTATAGACATTCATCACTCTGCTGTTTGTGCTGAAAGCAAGGAAGAAGAGCAGGCAAAATTTGAAGGGTTTGTCTTGGTGAACAGCACAGCCTTCTAAACTAACAAATGTCACTCAGCTTGTCTCAGAAAAAAGAAACCAAACTATCACTTGTCAGCTAAAAAGCCTTGCCCCAGGACAACATCCTGTATTTCCCAGAAAAATTCCTCAAAGGAAAGGGAATTCTGCAAAATGAGTCAGGGAAGAAAATAAAACCCTCAGTGGGTTTCAAGGAGACTGCTAGACCATAAGTGTCTTCAAGCAGTTAATGCATGACTGCCCTTTTGAGAGACCTCTGGACTTGAACACATCCTACGAAAACTCCTATAAAAACCTTTTTTCCTGGAGGCAAGATAAAGCCAGGGTCTGTTACAGATGCTGGGCTCTATGTGCCCACTGGAAAAGGGTGGGTGATTTTTGCAAAGCTGATCAAGATCATCCACTGCATGTAATCAAATAACAGTCTCCATAGTTGTGATGGACAGTGGAAACAAATTTCCATATCAGACATTAGTCAAAGAAAAAAAAAGTTCGCAGTGTCTGGCTTCGTTATCTGGTACTTAGAAGCACTTGCTTATCTACCTCAGAATTTAACTAATTGCTCAAACAACTGCTGCTTTCAGTCCATAAGACATTCTGGGAGAAGCAACTCCTAAAGACATGCAGTGATTTTATCACTTTTTTTAAGAGTTACGGCAATTACCAGGAGTAAAGCAGATATCATCTGTTAGAAAAAAAGGAGCAGTGGAAAGGTTCAATAGAGTACTAGAATTCATATTACAAATATTAATTGAGGTAGTGGGGATTGACTGACAGTGGTATCCCCTTTTGGCTGCCAGTGACGTTATGTCAGTAAAATAGATTTTCCCTGTTTAGCCTTACACACTAAAGAAAGGTTAAAAATCACTTGGCTGTTATTACAGCTTCCCAGGAAAGCAACTTAAATAGAAGAGGAAACATGCCACTGAGTTTGCACAGACATCCCACAGCAATATTAAATCAATAAGGGATTTGGTACAGTGAAAGTTAATGATGGACTCTTCACCTTTTTTTTAACTCTGATGCAAAAATATAGGGAGCAACTACCTTAGGTAATTGAAAAAGCTATATATGATAAAAAATTCTAGAACCTGCATAATTAGGGTCTAGAACAACTTGTGTATATTAATATGTTGTAAGTCTATAACATTGGGGGTGGCATAAATATGCAGAAAAGTGAATTCTGTTTCCCCCTCTCACATCTGCATGTTTTCAGAGGAAAACCTTTTAGAGCTTATGAACTTGTGTTATGAATTAACCTTCTCTGATCCCGTAAATCAGGGAAGTTTTACAAAAGCATCTACTCCAACTTTCTATTTTCTGGTTAAATTCTTAACAACCTTACCAAAGGCATGGAGCCAGCTCACAAAGGTAAAATATGAATAGCAAGTCAGCAACTGGAGAATGGTAGTTAGTCCCTGATTTCTTAAGAGCAAAGGCCTTTGTGACTTTTGCTACCCAAGAGAAATAAAATACATTTTCAGAAAGGTGCTCTTTACCAAAGAAGTGGTGAATCCATGAAACATTGCAATGGGCACCTTAGCAGAGAGTCAGTCTGGGTATCTGGAGAGTGATGTGGTGTGTCCTGTCTGGAGCTGCGTTGGTTGCGTGCGGAACAAGAAGTCTCAGGGACTAGCAGATAAGAAGGGTTTTCCAGTGACCAGAGGCAACCAGGAAGGTTCTTTCTGTCACATCGCAGGGTGGCAGGGAGCACACTGAGCTGCAAAGGCCCCCAAGAAGCTTCCATCTCCCTCTTGCACCCCAAAAGGTTGCAAAGCTTTACTCAGTACCTACAAGGGTTGGGCCTTTCATGACAAGTCTAACTGGCTTCATTTATCAAACATAGTCATCTGCTTTTTTAACAATAACAGGGGATAACTTTAATAAAGAGATGTGAGCTTCTGACAGTCTGAAAAAGATAATTTAGAAAATTCTTACCGGTTACTGATGGAGAGAATCGCTGCTGTTGGTGCACATTTCTGTTCTGGAAGAAAGCAGAAATGCTGTAGGAGCGAAGTCAGGTCTTCCTTGCGCTAGCAATCCAGGAGAGAAGCTCTGCTGGCTGCTTCTGTAGGTAATTTGGATGGCATCTCTCTCCCTCTCCCCCTCTCTCTCCCGCCCTCTTTCCTTCCCTCCCTTCAACTTAGCCAATGAATTCTGTTTTATGAGTATGGTCTGACTTTGAAGTTCTGGCTCCCTCTGCTGTTGTATAAATATACAAATTCTAGGGATACTTGGGGGGAATAACAACTTCAGAAAAGAGCTGTGAAGTATCTGAAGCCCAGCATGCCCCCATGCTGCACACGAGTGTGATCTCCAGTGGAAACCAAGAGACAAAATAACAGACATAGAGCATAATCCTGTTCTCCTTGCTGAAGCAAGATTTCTGTAGGGCTCCAAAGAGAATTTTGCCTCATACTTATATGAGGCCAGTACCAGTTCTCTCAGATTTTCCATTCAATCACAGACTGATGTTGAAATTTTCTTTTAGAAGGGTGCACGCTACAAGTCCTTAGATTGTGAAAGGGGAAGAGGCACACTGTTACTCAGGCAAAGAACTCAGAAATGAAGGAGCACTGAGAAGGTTGAAAATAGAGGGGAAAAAAGGATTTGTAGAAGTGCCAGATTCCTGTGATTTTTTCCGCAGAACTTTCTCATCAAAAACCAAGGCAGAAATCAGAGTTGCAAAATTTTCTCTTGCATTGGGAAAATACACAAACAGAATATTCCCAAGGGCTATACCAGAATAACCTAATTTTGGTCTTTATATAAAGATGGCTTTAAGCTATGGTCAGCTACATAATTAGTCCAGTGGCTAATACTGTTCTGGAGACTTTCCAAAGTTGTGATAAGCAGTTGTACCAAGCGGTATTTACATTTGTAGGCATGTAGTATGTTAACAAAAATCAAATGTTTCAATATCAAAATAAGTGCAAATTCTTATGAACTCAACTAAAAGTGAAAACAATTTTTCATTTATATTGTATTCTTTCTTTCATTTTTTCTGGTAACAGCTATTACAGATGTGAGCATCTACTTCAAGTGCTTATCGGAGAGCTTTTATCATTAGCAAAATAATCAAGGCAGAAGTAGAGGTATAGGGTATTTTGGCATTTCTCATGTCTTATGATGCTGAGAAGCATAGAACTGGAATCTGTATAATGAATGGTGTAAGTTGAACAGTTGTCCTCAGTTAATGATTTTTAAATCAGGGGTTGCTTGAGCTGCTTCTTATTTTGTGTTACTTTTTTTTTCCCAGCCTCCATTTCAGAGGCTTTATTTACCAACTAGTTTGCAGCAGCACCCCATATCCCAATAGCTCTCTTTCACCTAGGGACCTCAGAAGGAGGAGCAGGCTTTCTAATCTGGCTATGGAAAGGGACAGGCAGGCTGAGCTCAGGATGAGAAGGCATCAGCCCACACAGATCTTCTGGCCAGCTTTGCAGGAAGTAGAAGATTCTGCCTATCTTACTGGAGACAGAGAAGCTGAAATTATTTATTTGGCTGGCCTGTTCACTTCTGTTTCTTCCTTAATTTATTTATCGTATGTTTATTTGTACTGCTGTTCAAAGCATTAAAGAAAGGGGAGGAAAACCATTAGGAAACAGACAGTCCTTTTCCTGAGGGATATTTTGATTTGTGAAGCTGTTCTTCTGTTCCCCTCAGCTGCAGCATTCCTTAGCCAGCCTTGCCTCCATACCTTCCACACATTTAAAGATATATTGTGCCACTTTTATAATCTCAATTCAGACATTTGGGCAGAGCTTGCATACTAGCAAATAAACATCTGCTCTCTTCTTAAAGTCAATAGAGAACAGCTGTATCACTGTTCCTGAAACACTGCCCAGGGCTCTTCTGCCCAGGGATCAGGAAATGGCTTTGCCCCCAGTATCTTTCTATGTCATCTGGGACTTTCTTCGTGGTGGACTTTTAGGATGAACTGCTCTAGCAAGGCTCTGACCATTTTGGTGAGGTGAGCAGGGCTGCGTTAGACTCCCATTACACACATGTTCTTTCCACATCGTATCCAAACTGCAGGGTGAAAATGCTCCCTATTAATAAGCTGAGGTGGGAGCTACACTTGGATCATGCCAGCCCTGCACACATTCGTGGAGCTGGGACTTGCATGCATCAGCAGCCCCTGAGTGTAAGCCAAGAGGTGAGATGGGGCTGGAGCTGGCAAGCAGCAGCTGCCCAGGCTGTCACACAGAGGGGACAATACTGCAGCTACCTTGGCGTGAGAACGGCAGCAGCAAGACAAAGAGGCAGATGCAAATTTCCTCAGGCGTGTCTGGGTTCAGCACCTTGTTAAAAGGGGCTCTGGTACATGAGCTGGCTGGTTTGTATATGGCCATGGTTCACTTCCCAGTGGAGACTACTGAACGTGTGTCTGTAGGGAGTCTCTGTGAGGATCCCGCTAAGACTTGCAAAACGCATGAGAATATTTGTATGAGGGTGCATAAGAATGGAAATTCTGCTTTGGGAAGCAGTGTGGAAGCGCTGTGGTCCCAACTATTGCTAGTCAAGTGCTGTCAGTGGGCCAGTCCCATTTGCTCTGGATAGGGAGTGGGGTTAAGAAACTGTATCTGGCATGGCATTCGGCTGTCCTACCTCCTAGAGAGCAATAAGAAGTTTTGTTCCCATTCTCTACCCACAGCAATGAAGCATTTCCCTGCAGTGACAGGATTGTCACAGCTGTGGGGTTACAGCTGCACTCTGGGTGCTTCAAGGGTCTCCTCTAGTGTTCTTGTGTCAGATCTTCAGCTGTATCAGCCCTCCTTGATGGAGCCCTGATTCTGTGTCTCTTTCTTTCCTCTGAGCATGAAATTTCAGAGGCCAATTCTGCTACAGTACATTTAGCAAATCTAATTGTGTTCCAGCATCTGGAGTCCTGCTCTCTCTGGCACTGTTAAACAGTGAGCAAACAGTAGCCACAAAGAATAGTGCTAGGCACTTGATGACAAAAGCATGTGGAGAAAATGTACCATGGAACAGTACATAGTCCATGTGTATGTTAAGTTTATCAGGGCTACATGGCATCCTTGTAGACATTTCACAGAAGTTTGATTTGGCTTTATTCTGTCAGAATCTCTACCTCTTTCTGAAGCAGAATTGCTATTTTAGCCATTATCAGCCATCCTCAATTTGTTCATAACCCTCATTCCATGAGGGTAGCTATGAAACGGATGTATCTCCACGGGAATTTTTGTGAACTGCTTAAATGGTGTTCACAAAAGTAGCTCAGTTACTCAGGGGTCCCTAGACAGGCCCTTAGAAATGAATCTAGCATTTAGGAAGCTGATAGCATGGCCCCTTGTATATATAACTGTATCTACATCTACCTCCATAGATAGATAGATAGATAGATAGACAGACAGATAACCGGATTAAATCCTCTGATCCATCCTCCATGAGTAGGAAAGTGAGGACCCCTCCCGTGTCTGTTCCTCCCAGGCTGGACCAAAGACTTAAGAAGATACAATTTTATTTCTCATTTTAGTTGCTTCCTGGAATCACCTCATTGACTGCCATAGATGGGAAATTTTCCAATAATTGGTAAGCTGTTTTCCTTATTATGTGCAGGTTTTCTGTTTGGATGTTCTCAGCACCACACTTGCAAATAGACCATGTGATTGTGGTTTTCCACAACAGACATTAAAAAAGTCATTGTTTCCATCAGATGAAATGTTTAATTTTAATACACTTCGGGAAGGTAGAGCTATGATGTCAGTGTTGAATAAACTGAACACACTCAAATTATTTATATGGGCCTTTTAAGCTGTACAGCACTCTTTTTATAATTGCTCTTAATACTGTATAAATAGATTTTATAGGATATTTCTCATATTAACTACTTTCATGGACTTTGTACCAGGCACGGTGTAGTGCCTGAAGTCTACAGGCTAAACATGATTTATAGTCTAGGTTTCCTATAAAAACATCTTTCATGGCGTTGTTTGTCAGAGGACTTTGATCCAAACAAGATTATTGCAGGAAATTCTACCATGGTATGGAAGGCTACAGAGCTATTTATATGGCATTTCTTCGCAGCAGGTTGGACTCGCAGGCATGGGATTGCCTTTTTTGTAATGTACCAGCCATCTCCTGGAGAATATGTTCCCTTGTGCATCTCCATTAATGGATTGACCTGCACAAGGCACCAAGGGGAGGGGAGGAAGGGGCTGTTTTCTGGTTTGTTTCATCCCATTCCTCTAGTACACATGTCCTTGGGGGAATGTCAATAAGTGTAATGGCATAATGAATCCCTCTGTCTGGCAACAATTTATATAATACCTGTTAGTTTAAAAGCCAGATGATTTCCAAATCAATAATTAGATTTACAAACATTTATAGACACCGTGAATTCTTCTGTTTTCCAGGAGACCAACAAGTGACTACAGTGATTTGATGTATTTGAAAATTTATTTAACTCTGGATCCCAACAGGAAAAAATCCTGTGGTAAAGTTTGGTTACAAATGTGTGCAAGACAAACCACCTAGTGTCAGAAACAAGATAGATATGGCACAATTAGAGCTATGAAAGGCACAAGGCAAGCTTATTTCTCTTGAAGCCATGCTGCTTGCTGCTTTCCTCTAAAGGAGAGATCCAGAGCGTACTCAGCTTCTGGGGTAGGTGTGAAAGAGGAGAAATACATCATGTGGTCTTATCCAACTCCGTTGTAGACTTTGCAGCTTATGTCAGGGTTAGTCTTCTTCACCACTCGGATGGAACAGCTTTTCTTGTGGAATAGGCCAACACAGTTCACCCTATCATACTTCTTGGGGATTATAACCCTGTCATTGAGAAAGGCAAAGAGAAAATCAGCAGCTGAGAAGGATACTCACTGAGCTACAGCCAACCTGGAGCAACCATGGATTGACTTGGCCTGTGGGTGCACATAACAAGTGCTGTGGATTATCACAGGAGGAACACAGAGCCTGGATCATGGCTGTTAACAGAGGAAGTGATTTCCCAATGTTTGCTCTTGTTTAAATGCAGCTCTCACTGGTCATTCTCTTGGGGATTCGTGTAAATTCCCACACAGAGACAAAATACAGATTAGTTCTGTCTTCTCCATTCTAACGACAACTTTTTTGATAATAACAAACAGTTTAAAGAGTGCTGAATCCTCTCAGCATGAATGATTCCCAGCTGGGCTTCTTCTCAGCACATGCCAACTCCCTCCCTCTTATGGCTGAGAAAAGCTGGGAATATTTCCCTCCAAAAGTTCCTTGGGTTGCAGCCTTCCTCACAGACCATTTATGGGACTCTTTCTTCCTCACCTTAAAAGAAGGATTTTTTTACACTTCTGGGGAGAGAATCATTTCACATCACTATATTCAGGAAGGTACAGCTCTCCTTTATGAGTCACTGCCATCCATGAGGCAGAAACACACAAGACAGCAAATTAGCATGGATGTCCTGTTTTGACAAGGAGGAAGTGGGAGCTCTTGGCAGCATGGGAAGGAGTGGAACAGCTTTGACCTGAATAGATGCTTTCAGGCAGGCCAGTGGCTTGGTGCAGAGCTACAGAAGCCCACAGGTTCGTGTGTTGAGGGGTGTTTAGGTATGTGGAGAAAAGCTGGTGAATAGAAGGAGAAAGAAAACAGAGGCTAAAGAGAGCCATACCCCAGTTAGTGAATTAAAAGAAGGATTAGATGATGAGGAAGAGCTTTGTGCTGGAAACACCCTAACTGTGTTTCATTAAGTTTCTTCCCAAAAAAGTCTGTGTGATTGCCAGATTATTCTGCTGCTCATTATTAGAGCTACCTGGGGAACTGGAAAAGGAGTTTTGCTCACACAAGTATGGTATTTCAGGGCATGCTTTCAGTGAGGGTTTTTAAATCTGAATATTTCAACCAGTTTCTGAATAAGCAAACAATAATTTGGGTAAACTTACAAGCTGCAGCAAGTCATTGCACCCATCTTACACCTGCACTGGAAACAATCTTCATTCTTCCACACCGCACCAAAAACATAGAGGTTTCTGTCTGAAAGGCACCCTGCATGTACACACCAGAAAATAACAGTCAGTAAATCAACAGGCACAGATAGTTTGTGGGCTAGTAATCAAAGCAGTGATTTCTGCAGAGTCACACCAGGGAAGAGCCTAACCCTGTGCTTTGCAGAAAAGATACCAAGTCTTTGCTTCTGCAGTGTGCATGAGTGTGTGACAGGGCATGATAAAATGTTGTAACCACATACCAGATGTGTATTATTCTGCTACGGCAGTGAATCTGAAAAACACCTTAGCTTATGGCTATTTCTGCCCTTTCTTATATTCAACATACAGGTTTAGACTTTATTTTCTCACTCCTTCCTCCTCCCCAATTTTTATTATAGTTCAACTTGCTCTACTAAACCAAATTCAAATGACAGCTGTGTTGTCTTTGCTTTAATTTGAGTGTCAGGTGCTCCCTTCAGGTTAATCAATTAAAAGTACATGGGTTTTTGCCACATGGGCAAGTACCTCTGTTATACATGAGCCCAGAGATGCCTCTGGGTGGGTTGATTCCTGAATAAGAAGCTGTTTGGGTCATTCCTCAGCAAAGAGCATATTATGCTATTCCAACATTTCTAAGGAAAAAAACCTTTGTATCTTTGAATTAATGTTTCAGGGATGTCTAATATATTTGCCATTCTTACCATATTTTCTGGCTGGTCTAAGGTAACAGCGACTAGGAATACACAGAGTTCTCGAGAAGAGAAGGATGAAGCAAAAAACCAACAAGAATTTCTAGAAAAGAAACAAGAATTTATTTTAGAATGAAGTGGTTTTTTCCAAAGGTCTAGCGCAGAGTTACAGACAAGTCCTACTATTCCAAATAAAATCAAATTAAAAAATACTTCCAGTATAAAAAACACTACACACACACACAAAGCTGATAACTTACCATACTTGCATGGGCCGCTCACATTAAATGATGAGAAGCAGTGTCTATTTATATACCGCGAGGAAACAATGGTCAGTGCAGAGGGAGGTGATGTAAATGCGCTCCCAATGGACGCTCTAACCTGTTCCAATCATCCATCAGAAGGTGGCACCTCAAGAGGTCTTGCAAAGGCTCATTCTGTGCACTGTACATTGGCATCTTGAGCTCCATTGTGCTGGTGTGAATCTGAAGAAACTCCAGCAGATGCACTGGTCACTCCACATCAGCCCCGGTGTCGGGGGAGGAATCTGACCACTAGAAAGCAGTGCCTCCAGCCCTGGCAGGCCATCAAGGACCAGCAGGGAAAGGACACTATTGTTCCACTGACCTGCTATGAGGAGGTACAGGACAGGTCATTCAGACAGTGCAGTGGTGTGGAAAGCCCACTGTTCTCACCCTGATTTATTACATTTTCAATAATAATAACAACGAGATATATTACTTTGTCCTGCGTATTTAGTAACCTGCAGGAACTAGCTGTAGTTTTGCATCTCTCAGTCGTAGAAGCAAAGCCAGGCCCAAGGACTAGAGGCAGATCAGCATGACCTGCTAGCACCTTTTGGGCAGCAAAAATGAGATGATCTGTGTGTTGTCTCAGTCCGGAAACAGTGCTAAGGACTGAGGAAGGCAAAGAAAGAAAAAGTTCCAGTTTTATTTCACTCTATGTATGTCTCAAACACAGCTGGAATTGGACACCAAAGGCAGTGTTGTTTCTGCAACAGTAAAATGAGGATATTTCCTTCAATCCATATCTTACCATAGGTGTCCAGGTCTTTGTGACATCAGACTGCTAAAACACACAGTATATGAGGCTGCCTCTCAGAACCAGCCAGAAAAATTAGCGCAGATTCCTGTGGATACTTTAGGGCTGCAGGGATTCAATGCTTTACTGAATTGGAGCATAGGCATAACAAGTTTCAAAAGTTACCAGAGCATTCCCAGCGTAACGAGTTGCATTAATTCCATTAGCTTGGCTCTTTTGGCACACCTGGCTTTAATTAGGCACCTTGATTGATATGCCTGAACTCGTTAGCTTCCACTGATTGACAAACAGCTAGAGGAAACAAAGCTGCACTGGAAGTGGTTTGGGGACACAAGGGACAATGGCAGAACAAGTGTGTTCTCCTGAGGGATCTGGAGTCAAGTGACAGTTCTGGAGGAGGTGGTGCCTGTTCATTGTGACAGAAGACCTGAATTATGTAAGTTCCTTCTCTTTATTTGTTTGCATGAGCTCAGCAAGAGACTTCAGAGCTTCTGTTGTACTTTGGTTTTAGCTTTGCAGTACAGCAGTCAAGTTTTGTGTTAACCTTATGATTTTGGTAGAGCATGCGCTCTGTGTACAGTTCTGCCATAGGAAACAGTTGTGGTGCCTAATGAAGTGCTTTGAGGAAATACTCTTTCTCTGGTAATCTTTAAATAAATTAATTTCTCTTTGAAGGGAATTACTTGCTCAAAATAATTGGTTAACAAAGGCAGCAAGGTGAAAACATAACATAGCTCTTATACTACTGTGAATTTGGCTTTATTTTAATTGAAACCAATTGATTAGGGTCTAGTGTAGCTAGAGGCCAGACCCACTTCTGCTTTGTCCCTGAAATAAATCTTGATACATCTTGTGCTGCCTCTTGAGGAGAAATAAGTGTTACAGTGGATAATATCTCCAATAAGAGTATAGTTGCAAGGAAATGTAATAAGCTATTCTGACTTGAAGAGCATGGTGGATTCTAAATTATTTTCTTACTTAGATTATTATTATTTTAATTTGTTAATTAGCCTTTCCTCCTTGAAGAGAAATAACAATATTAATAATAACTTCCATATAATTTTTGCTGTTTCTCAGGCAAATACATTTGTACGTATAAATTATACACATAAAATACAGGAAACTGAAGTGAAGTGTGATTAAGTCTACTGCTTCCAGAAGTGCCTGTTAGCTCCATGTTTTGAAACTGAAGTGTATATTGAAGTATTCTGTGTGCACTTTTTCCTAAAAAAAAAAAAAAAACAAACAGCTTAAAGTATCTTGGATTACAGAACTGAGAATAAAAAAGCCAAATGCTTATGAAAGCCTGAAACATTGCGTGGGTTGTCTGTGGGATCTGGAGCAGAGAAGAGGCTGAACCTGTCTTTGTTCATCTTCTTCCTGACCTGCTTGAGACAAACAAGGTTTTCCATGTCAAATGAGTTAAAAAAGGAGGAGAGAGGATTTTCTGTTGTGCAGATGTAAATGATGTTGTCTTCTGGGGCTGCAGTGTTAAGCAGGTGTCCTCTTTTAAGGGAAGGATAAGTTCTATCAGCCTAGATGATGGCTGTGGTGTCTGAGGAGGCTGAGCACCTCGGAGACATGGTGACTGTCAGTTTGCTGCTTTCCCTCTGCTTTTCCCTTGGGCTCTGCTGTGCTGGAAGTGCTCACAGCCCCGTTCTAGACACACTGACTTAGATCAAACAGCTTCCTTCAGTGGCTTGGGGGGAACAGCAACAGTTAATGTGTGTCCCCAGCCTGAGGTCTGTGAAGCAAAGAGAGAAACGTCCAGCACTCCTTTCCCTGTTTGTCTCGCTCCTGCTTCTGTCAGGGAAGGCGCCAAAGTAAACTCGTCAAATCATGGAGTGGTTTGGCTAAAATAAGGACTCAGAGCCAAGCCAAGGAGGCAATTCTGCTCTGGGAAGATTTTGACAATTAGAAGGTTCCTGAGTTTTCAGAGGAGAGGTCTGGAGTTGGAGGGACTGAGCTGTGATTCCCCCTTGAATCAGAGAGGTGATGGGATGGTGGCTCCAAATCACCAAGGCTCTGACTAGGGTATCAACTCCGTAATTTTATTACAACTTGCTCACATTGAAAACGTTTCTTCAGAAGATTTTAGTGGCTTTAGACATGATCTGCTGGATGTATTGCTTTATCCTGTGTTTCAAAATTACATCAATGTGTTGCGTAATTACTAAACACTATGGTGGTCCTCAAAATTGGGTTAAAGCACAAAAATAAATCTGACCTGACTTCAAAATGGTTCATGTCAATCTGTTTTAGAGAAGTTAATAAGGGAAGCTGATGTTCCTTCTGATAACTCTGACAACTGGCTGACTGTTTTTAGCTGAACTCATGGGAGTGAGCCATTAGGTAGGACCCTACCTAATGCTCATGCAGCTCTTGGGAAATCAAATGAAATGTATTATTTTCCTCAAAACTACTATCTGTGTGACCTGGCCCTTTGCAGTGAGAATACAGTTTGCTGCTTATTAGGGGCTCTGCAGCACCAGTCTGGCCAGCACTTGTGGTGGGTGATACTGTCTTCCCTCCATACAAAGGATTTAAGATTGATTCCTGATGCTTTTAGGTTACACGAAAGCACACTGCTCAAGTCCTCTCCCTAATGGTATTTTACAAAATACATTTCTCTATTAACTCTCACTTTCTTTCACCATCAGTTCACACCTTTACTGGTCTGGGGCACATGGGTCTTTTGTAATTGTAGGGGGGGTTATTTATTTTAAGTTTGAAGTATTTCAAGTTGTTTTGCCTATGTGCATATTCCCCTTTATCCTGCTTGACAGTTTCTCTGAATGCTCTCCCTTTGAAGCAAAAATTGAGTTAACTGCTGTTCATGCAAAATGCCTGACTTTTTTCTTTAAACTGCTCAGCAAAATGGCACAAATGTAGTGCAACAGCTATATTACCTTAAAGAGAGGTAAATATTGCTTTTTCCTTCCTTCTGTACTAGAACTACAGAGGGAGTAGTTTTGTCTCAATCCACAAACTTATTTAGGCCGCAGATTCCCACTTGCCTTCAGCAGGAATTAGCCCTTGCTAATTAGTTCGAGTCCAGAGCAGCTCCTTCTTGTTTTGCTGGCTTTGCTGTACCTATGAATCCTCTCTGCTCCTTTCTCATCCTGTCATGGAGAACAAACTGCAGTGCAGAAGGAACAGGTGTGTGTCAGAGCTGGCATGACATGAAGAGATAGTTAATGGCAAAGGGGTAAGGTTAGCAAATGAAGCTTATTACCTTCAAAATTAAAGGGTGCTGCACTAATACAATGCACACCAATGAATTTTTTAAGCTGATGCTAAGTATGGTTAATGGCATGGACTGTTGAAAGCCTCTATCAACTGGGCAGAGATTTTCTTTCAAAGGATTAGGAATTTACTTTCTGGTACCTGCCTTCTCCATTTTTGAAAGGCAAGAAAATTACAGTGGAAAGGGGGCAGTATAGACAGAAACTGAAATAATAAAAATGCAGTTCAAAGTTCTGTAAGAAATAAGTTCATTGACAGAAGCTTTAAAGCATGAGATTGGTCCTATAGATGCTTCTACTGTTAAGAAAACTTATGAAGTCACTTTTCTTCCCAAACCAAATTAACCCTCTTACTATTTTTTTTTCTGTGAATCAGAAATGCCTATTTAATAGTTCATTAATCTTTTCCTTTTACTCATCACCCTTTAGTGATTTTTTCATAAACCATCATATCTGACTCAACTTGCACTGCCGTGCTCAAAGGGAAACTCCTGGTTTTGCTCTGTTAACAATCAGAGGTGCTGGTGCATCTGTTCACTGAATGAAATTCTGAAGTAATGTTGTTGCTGAACTTTTCTTCTCCTGTAGTAAGAGTAATTCAGGCAAGCCAGTCTTTGTCCAGGTTCAAAAAGCACTCTTAAAACTACTCAGTCCCATTCATGATGTCTCCTTGGCTATAGACTAAAGACAAGTCTAAAATGCCACCTACATTCTGAACCTCAGTGGAGGAAAATGAAAATGAGGTCAAGTCTGCCAGCTGGATCAGGATCTAGGTTTTTGTGTTCTCTGTAGCTCCAACTTTTCCATCTACTTCTTCCAGCACAGGAGCACCATGACAAAACTATGCTGTAATACAGTGACTAGTGAATTTATCGCAGAGAAAAAAGAACAAACAAAACCAAAACATTGGCAACAACAGAAAAAGAAAGTTCCGGAGCTGTCATATCTGTACATAAATAAGCTGTACTAATGTAGCTGGGCTGTAGTTACAACAAACTGTTCAATCAAACTCCTGGTGCCTTTTGTTAGGCTTGCTGAAAAACTGAGGTCTTCTCTGAAATTCTTGGCTGGCATGCTGCTTTCCACCCCTGATACAATTTTGGTTGTTCTAACTTTTGAACCCTTTCTTACTGTAGAGAGATTGAAGGGTTCCCCATTTAAAACTGATCCTCAGCTGTTCAATAGAAATTCTATCCTAAAAACATAGTCTTGTAGCCAGACTAGGCACTGAACCTCTGGGTGTTAGGCTCACAAATGCCTGCCAGGATTTCTCATAATATTAAAGAGTTGATCTCTTATCTAACCCATATGTATAATTTCCTGTTAATGTTGGAGGACAATGCTCTCTGTGCTTTGAATGAAATTGTTCAATAACCTGCTTTGCACAGCCAAGTGCAGATAGGAACAAACAACTGAGCTGGGGGGAAAAAAGAGACTTTTGTTACATAATCCAGTTTATTACTTCAAGAGTATAAAGGATTTGAATGAATACTGTACCAAGTCAGACCCTTGCTCACCTCTCCCTGACCATCAACTTTGCAGAACAGAATCCTTTTGTTCAGGAGCAGGGCAAGAATAGGAGAGCACCCCAATAAAATAAACTCTTGCGGCCTCCAGAAAGCTTCCTCTCTGTGCAGAACATGGAGAGACTAAGGGAGAGACTAAGAGGAGAACATGGAGAGACTAAGGGAGAGACTAAGAGGAGAACATGGAGAGACTAAGTGCTGTTAGGAGAGGTCAAGCAAGCCTCAAACTAGGAACTGAAAAGGGGAGGCAAACTTCTTCAGGAAGGTACTAATGAATGTAATCCTTAGAGTCTTACTCTAATGAGGCTGCAGCTTGGCTCAGGACAGCACTCTTGCTAGAGTCCCAAGCTGGTGTTTCAGCCCAATCCAGATCCCTTGTGTTTCATACAGCAAACTGGAGTGACTCCTGTATGGCACAGCTTAGGGAATGAACCCTTTCAGTCTCTGCCAGTATAAACAGCTGCTGAACAAAAATGCTTATTCCTTTCTCTGTAGATTCATCCTATCTTTAGCAGACCAGGGCAGCCATGGGAGAAGCCTCTGGAATTACAGAGGAAGAAACACTGGGATATTTTGAAGGAGTTTATCATCTTGTGATTACAAAGGACTGCAGTTTATCTTTTAATAAGGATAAACTGCAGTGGTCCTTAATGGAGATCTACTGGAAGCATTGGCTGTGCAAAAGCATTGAAGCCCTGGAGAAGTGTAAAGAGCATGGGACAGTGCTTGAGACTTCCTGAAATAAATGAAATGTGAAAACAGAATTTTGAGTGTGGGGAAGAAGGTTCAAGTAACCCAATTTTGCCGAGTGTTTTAGATTGGTCATATGACTTGTGTGTTCTGCAGTTTCATGTAAATACCTGTCATAAAGCAAATCAAGTCATATAAGTTTCATCCTAAAATAAACCACAGCTTGACCAAAGGAAACACACACACAACATTAGATTTGAAAAGAAACTTTCAGGCTTTGAAAAGGTGCCAACACAAACCTTCCTGCCTGCCAACAGAAGAGTTAACTAAGAGCAAAGTGAACAAATGAAAGTCTCGTGAATTGAATTTATCTGAGATTTTAAAATTGGCACAGAGCAGAATGTGAACTGCAAATCTATGGCTTCTTTGATGTGCATAATGTAAATGAGATATGCACTTTCCTTGTTTAAGTTGGATTTGGTTTTTAAGATTGGGGCAAAAGTCTTATTGGACAGAAAACATGAATGGGTACAAAAGCATTAAGCTACAGGTGATTAAACACTGTTTAACAGGAAAACTTGCATCAGATTTATATATGAGAATACCTTTCCAATACTAAAAAGACTTATCAGGAGAGGAGGTTCAGCTATCCAAAACTGTCTCTCCTTCTAGCAGGAAAGCTGTGTGTTTTCAGGAGGAGAAAGGGAAATTTGGGGTAAGAGAGCACACAAACTCTTCTGCTCTGCCTGGGCTGATTTGCCTCCCAAGGTTCTGCAGAGCCTCCAAACCTTTAACCCGACAGGATAGTGGAGGAAACTTTCCTGTGAATGTTTTCTTTCCACTATGTGGAGCTAGTGGTGTTCTGATCTAAATGTTTCGAAGGTGGCAAATGTATTTTTTGTATGGGACTGTAGCTGTGAATGCTGAAGTAAAGAAATACCAAGACAAAACATAACTTGGCAAAAGTGGGAAGATCAAAGCAGAGTTTTGTATCCTCTGTCTCTGCTTTTCAAGTTTTGAGTGTTTTGTCATCTTCCCACTGCTAGACTCCTTGCTACAGAAGGGAGCCAAGTCCCTGCTGTGCTTCTGGTGTTCCAGACTAGATGCAATAGGTAAATGTTCTGTTTCCATATTGAAACTTGGAGCAGACAAGAGGAGAGCAGAGTGATCCTGGAGGCTCTTTGGATTAGACAGGAAATGAACCTTTCCTACTTCATCATAGCAAATAGGGCAGATTCACATATAAGAAGACTTGGCAGACAGTGGAGAAAGGTGGATTTAAAATGTGATTAAATAGCTCTGGACCACATAGGAGTGCTGCTTTGGGATGGCTTCTCTGGAATTTGGGTGCATATGTGTAGTCAGCCTTAAAAAGGAAAGTAAATCTTTGGTCACAACTTACTTATGTCTTGGTGTTCTCTACAGATTTGCCTTACAATGCACCAGGAAGTCTGCTGCAGGCCGAAAGACATCTATAGAATGCTTTGGGTTGGAAAGGACCTTTAGAGGTCATCTAGTCCACCCCTCCTGCCACGAGCAGAGACACCTTCCACTAAACCAGGTTGCTCAAAGCCCCATCCAACCCGGCCTTAAACACTTCCAAGGATGGCACATCCACAAGTTCTCTGAGCAACCTGTTCCAGTGTCTCACTATTCTTACATTAAAGAACTTCTCCCTTGCGTCTAATCTGAATGTAGCCTCTTTTACTTTAAAACCTTTACCCCTTGTCTTATCTCTGCCTTCCCTAGTAAAACATCTCTCTCTATCTGTGCTGCTTCCCTTTCTGTGCCACCTCCTTTGGTGAAAACTAGAAATAGCAACCCTACATTTCCAATGCACCAGGGTGCAGTAGTTTCTCAGAAATTATTTTCAAGTCCTCTAGCTTTAACCCTGAAGTGCTGGAGTCTGTGCTAGGCATGGTATTATTAGAAGATGCCTTCAATTATACTTTCTCTTAGCACAGGCTTGCAAAGGGAAGTAAACAGGCTCACTGCCCAGCTGCAGTGGGGACAGTGTCTCCCAGCAATGTCACTGAATGTGAATAGAATCACAGAACTGTTAGGGGTGAAAGGGACCTCCAGAGATCATCTGGTCAATCATGAAGTTACCGCTGATACAAGCTGAGATTTGCCTTTCCCCTGCAGACAGCAGGACTGGGCACTGCTCATGAGACATATGCTCATTCCATAATTTGAAACGAGGAGCTATGGAAGCATTGACACACTTTCTGTTGTGGAGAAATAGAACATGGAGATGTAGGATGCTCATAGTCACTTGTGGAAAGAGGCAATTGAATAAATGTGCTATAAAGATGATGAAGCAGTGCCCCAAAGGAGAGCTCATCCTGGCAAGCATATCCGTCTCAGTTACTGCTTGTGGATTTGCTGAGCTTCTTCCCTGTCTGAGCCCAGTACAAACCAGTCACTACATTCAGCCACAATGCTGCTCATAGCCCAGCTTAAAACCTTTACTTTCTTAAGGGTTAATCTGAATAAAGGATCCTTTCCTTTACCCAAAGCTCAGGCTGAGGACTGGCTCTGTTATGCTATCGGTGTAATGGAAGTATAGAGCTGGGTTACATGGGGTAGCTGGTAGATCTTGCAGTCCACAGGTTGGTCTCCATTAACAAAAGTCAATCATGCAGGACACTGTCATAGAAAACAGAGTGTACAGAAAGATTTTTAAGTGGCTTTTCACTTTTTTCCCCATTTTTTTTTAATTTTAATTCTTTTGGTTTTCATTCTCAAAGAAGAAAACAAGTCATGTGAATTTCTGATGCTTCATTTGATTTTATTTTAGTTTTAAGGTACAGGTGTGCACAGATTACAGAATATGCTCCCTAGCACCAAAACATGACCAGAGAAAAATACAGATTAGCAGCTACTGAAGATGCTTTAAAATGTCACCTTTAATGTCTGACCTCAAGGAATGAACAGGTCAGTCCTTTCTTCATGGTGAAGCATAAAGCAGAGAAAACAAGGGAGTTTTTTTGTGAGTGGATACTCAGTTTCATTATATGTTGGGTTTTATGAGCAGATTTCACTCAACAACTGCATTTTAAGTGTTTTTGAATTTGTGAGAGAGAGCCATTAAAACAATAAAAGGAAATATCCCTCCAGTCCACCATTCTTCTGTTACCCCACCCATGAATGGACTGGGCATTCTTTTGAGTGATCATCTTTCTCCACTACTTTATAAGAGCAAGTCTCCTTGTTGAAAATGCTTTCACACTTCTCTTCGTCATAGTCAACTGGTGTCGCATAGCTGTTGTTGGGAAAAGAAGAAGAGGCGATGAGACCAAGAATTAAGCAGCTTCCACTTCAGGTGGTATCTGCACCTTTGATATGAAGAGGCTCTACCGAGGAGACTTTTGGAAACAGAAAAGGGAACTCACACAAAGCTCCCTGCTCAAATGTTATTTACCCTGCTGCTTAAGCAGGATGAGGGGAGAGTTTTAGTTATGCTGGTCTGATTTACATCAAAGGGATGTTTGTTTTGTTTATTTGCTATTCCAATATCACTGCTTTTTCTTCTCACACACTGTATGGAACAAATATTGCATGAGTGGTTGGGTATTGCTATAAGAAAAATTGCAGACAGGCCAATGTATCTTGAGCTGCTTCTCAGAGGAAAGTGGGGCAATATGTGGCTCTGGACTAGGATCAATTAAAATTTCTTAAGTAACTGCATGTTCTCTCTTGAATCAGTAACTTGCTTGGCATTTTAGCCCCAAGAAGAATTAAATTCTCTTTTTATTTTAAATCAAGGATTATTTGTTAAACATGACCTCTGGTTTTCAGAGGAGTTTCTTGCATGTTCAGTGATGATGGTGATGGATTAATGAATAACTATGTGATAGGAAGTGAGTGAGAGAAGGGTTATGGTTACTTCTCAGGAACTCCTGTGTGAAGGGGAGTGGTTTTTGCTGTATCATGGCAGCAGAAGAAAAACCCCACAGCTGCTCTGAACTCACCTAGTGCAGCAGTCAATTCCAGACCTGGAACAGGAGCAATCATTACAGTCATCAGTTCTCCAGCTGGAATCAAATTCATGGACCTTTCCTTCATCATCAAGGCAGCCTGAAAATGCAGTGTGTGAGCAGACTTCAGTGTCAGACCTATTGCACAAACAATGCTGCTGCATGTACAAAATGGGTGGGATCTTTGCTGGCCTTTTGCATTTACATCTCTCTCTGCCAAACACAGAGGCTCCCCAACAGGGCAGGGTGAGCTATCCTAATGCATGGAGGAGAGTGACCTGTGTCTCTCTGTCTCCCGTGCTTCTTGGAAGCATCAGGTTTCCTGGAGCAGTTCATCTTCAAGTATGGAATTTGGAGCACCCAGCAGAAAGACAACTAGACATAGACCTGGTCAGGATTAAAAAAGGCTTTGATTTTCCTGCTTACTGACACCATCTCTTGTTGACTCCTCATTTAAAGCAAGACTACATCTGGCCAGAAAACTTTTCCTGGTTCTCACTTGCAGGAAGACAAGCAAATACTGGATATAAAGCTCCTGTTCAACAGTCACAGGATAGACCTCCTAAATAACTGATCTGGAAAGCAGGATTTCATGAGAACAGAACAAGAGAGAGTGGTTGTGCCTTTGCTTATAACTGTTCTGTTTCTTTGGCCATGTTAACTCATTTCTTCAAGTTGTAGCACCAGCTTTCCCAGATAAAGCTGTATTTTAGAGCACTTGCAGGTTTTTTGCATATTGGGACACATCAACTCTTCCTGTGTCCAAATAATTACATGCTTGTCTTTTGGGAATTGATTTTCCTGCAGCTCCACTCATCTGTATACTGACAGACTAGCTGTGCTCAGGAAGAGGAGATCCGGACTCAAGGGAAGCAGCCATTCTGCTCTTAAGAATTTGCTTTGGGATACAGAAAAAACACGAGTAAAATGTGTGGTGCTGAGTACTTGTAAATCTGTTTCCTGTTTTATACTGACTGCCCACACTTACATGCAGGTCCTTCTCCCCTCTCTGGATTTCTAGATGTGATTCCATTGTAAAAATATGAGTTACTACTTTATGCAGATGGGTAAACAAAAACTATGCTACTTCTCTGGAAAAAAACTATTTGTAATTTGGTCTGTGTGAAGCTCCCCAAATAACTTGTTCTTTTTCTAACATTTTATAATTTCCCCTCTCTCCATACCCCGTTTCCCTCCCGTTTCCCCCCTGTTTCCTATTGATTCCTCTCCACTGTTCCCACTTATTTCTAAATTGTGATAAATTGCACAGGATGGACAAATCAAATCAAGCAGTGATTCTGATGGTATCTGTCAAGATGAGGGCAGTTGACTTCTTACCTACAACCACACCATTAGACACCCCTGGCTTGAATTGCTCAAAGAAGCAGGAAGCATCAGACAGTGGCACGCTAATGGCAAGAGCAAGAAGGGAGGCCAAGATGGTGTTCTGAACAAGGAAACAAAGTTCATGTCAGTACTTAAATAACTATTAAGATTTCTTTACGATAAATAGTACGGTTAGAAACAGGGAAATACATTGTCGTTTCAAATCAAAATCCAATCATCTTTTGCAGTTTAGACACTTTAACACACTTATCAGGAATACTGAACCATTTTGAAGAAGCAGAGGCAGAGCATCATGTGGGACGGGAAAAAATGTCTGTCTTTCCAAGCTGTTAAAATCAAGCATTGACTGCTCGACCCAGGTCCTGTTTGTGAAAAAGGTGTGTTCTATTCCTTTTCCCCTCCCCATTAATTTTTCTTGTCCTTTTTTTCTCCATAGGGTTGGTCATCAACTGTTTCTTCCACTAACCTATAGTTGCAAAATCTTCTTTACTGCACTCTGAAGAGCTACAGAATGTTTCACCTTAATATTGAGAAATAAGTGAAATAACTTTAGCTGAGGTAGAATACTCAAGTTTTGGCCCTGTACCTTACTTGCAGGTGTCATTTACAACATAGATAATTCTATATTCTGTGACCTTTGTCAGTGTTTTTTTTCTGGAAGTTCAGCTGAAGTTTCTCAGCTAGTGGCTTATCCTTCAACATTGGTTTCAAATGTTTGAAGAGCTTCCTTTGGGGATATGAAGGAAATAAGTGCAAGAATTCTAGGATGGAATTAGCTGTGATTAATTGAAGATCTTGGTAAGAGAGGAAAGGTAGACCAAGAATAAACAATCGCATGCACACATTGTATGTAAGTGTAGTTTTTGACAGAGTAGGACTGGTGACTTATAAAAAGAAGTCATCCTGAGAGACGAGAGGACGCAAATCTAGCATTTCATTTTGCAGAAGAGAGGTTAAAACCCACAAAAATGCAACGGTGACAAAGGAGTAAAAATCAAGATACATTTGTTTTTTTAGTTTCACTAAGTGTTCAGACATTATCCAGACTTTTCACCCCAAGTTCTTACCTGCCTCTCTTTGCTGCTCTTTGACTCTTGCTCTCGTAACACAGCGTTTATACATTCTCCAAGTTGCTTAGATTGCCAAGTACTCAGATAAATCCTACAGAAACCCCTTTAAAATCTAGAAAAAGACATACCATGGTCTTTTACAGTACAAGATGTTGGGACTCACCATTTTTGCAGAATTATGAGACTTCCAGTAAGAAGATGGCCCGTACAAAGCTGATCTTCTCAGAGAATTTATATAGAGAGGGAATTTGTGATAACAGCCCTTGAGCAAACTGACCACGCATGTCTAGCGCCAATGAAGTTTCTGCAAAATGACTTCATGGGGTGGACATTATTAAGATAAGGCAATTACATACAGGAAGAAAGGTTTGTTCTAACAGACACTGAAGAAATAAGTGTGGCTTTTGTGCCACACCAGAGTTGGGAGGCAGTTACAGGCAGTGCTTTTCAAGCCTAGAAGGAATATTTAGCACTTGCCCTGAGAAGACCATTAGAGACATGGTCGTTGTCACTCACACAAAATTGCATGCTTAGTTTGAACTGTCTAGGGTTTAAAAAATGGGTCCTAGATAACAATTTTCTTCCTTATTCAGCTTTCTGTCGTGTAGAAGATCCATATGCTCAGGTCCTCCATGAAGAAATAGGCATTGTATATTTTCTTTCTTTATCCTTATAGCCAGTGAGAAACTGCTCCTTTTCTGCTGCATATGTCAGGAGCAGACACACTTTCCAAAGACAGTAATTCAATAGCAAGGGGGTCCAGTATGGTCCCCTTTTGCTTAGCTTTCACCTGCTAGGTTCAAATATTTCAAACTATGTGGCCCTTCTAGGTGATGAAGTCTGTCCCTTATTACCAGAGCTGCACAGTTTGCAATACCTGAATTAATTCCTCTGGCTGCATGATTGTGGTGACTTGTGTGGGTTTGGGAGTAAAGGTTGAACTCCAGGTTGGGTTGGCTACTCCACGTCTTCTACCCAGGCTCCAGAGTTGAGAGCTAGCTCAGGAAATCCATGGGAGAAGGCCAGCATTAGTGCAATGCAGGTCAGAGTGAGACCATTATTCCCAGGGACATCTTAGCTGGCTTTCAGCTTAGGTTGGGTAAACTGGTTTTTCTTCAGTTACTAGACCATCACTGTTCAACATGACAGAAAAGCAGTGAGTGCTTGCAGGTGTTCATAGGTTTGATAAAGCTGCCACAATCAGCCTGTAACTTTTGGGTTAGACTTGGCAATGCTGATGTATGCCCTGCCCTGAAATGGGGGATAGCTAACATCACAGCCACATGGCTCATGCCCTTGGCTCGTAATCAGTGGACATGTCAGCCCTGGGAATTTCTTTATTGAAATTAACAGAGTCCACGTATCCCCTTTGAATCTCTCAGTAATATATATGAAACCAATTGAACAGCATCAGTGTGGTTTGGGATACCATCAGTGCTTCAGACCATGTGCATTTTCCAACTAAAGGAGGAGGGGAAAGGCACAGTAGGATAGCAAAGTATTACACCCTGATCCTAGGCCAAAGCTGCCTTTTGTGTTGGTTGCAGTGAAGGTGGAGAGAGTTCACGATCTCCCTTCACAAGTCCTCCTTTGTGCTGCCTGGCCTAATTGATGTGCATCTGTGGGATGCCTAAGGATGTGCCCTACCTTTGCCTGCTGGTTCTTTGTAACCTTTGGTTCCTGAGAAGTGACAATTTCCTCTTGGCTGACAATACTGTGGGAAGTAGCACAGAAACCTGTTCAAGGTGTTGGCTCCTCCATGTCCTCAAACGTCATCTGGAATAAATGTTCCATGGTATTTTGGAATAAAAGGACCATCAAATTGCACTGCATTTATTCTGTTAAAATTACTGAGCTATTTAGTTCTTTTTCTTCTTGCACGTTGTGTACTTGGCATGCAATATTTTTCTTGTCAGGAACCCTGCAGCAGGTATTGTATGTGAATAAAAATTACCAGTCACAGGGAAGTTTGTGGTGCTGGTGTACTGGAGTGAAACTTACAGAATTTTTTACAGCTAAAATGAAAGAAAGGACAACTTGCTGGTTTAGTCTTGAGTGACAGAGGATGTGCTTCTCAGCTCTGAAAAAGACAAAAATCCAACCACCACGCACGTGTGTCTTCTTTCTCAGCTTTTCAGACTGCCCAGCTGCTCCCATTGCAGGACTTCCCATTTTCCAGGTGCAAGCTATGCAGAGAACTTGCAAGCTAGGGAAAGAACTTGCAAGCAGTTTTCTTTGGACCACAGCAGAGAGTGACCTGCCTAAGCCTGGGCAATGTTTAGGGACAATGAAAAGCCCTTTTCATAATCTGTGAATTCAGAGGAGCCCTAAAAAAATACTGTGGCACTGATCGACTCATAGCAGCAAACTCTATGCAGATAGTCCATTTGTGTATTGATTATTGAGGTCACTTGTGACCCATATAACATTACATTTCTTCATGTTGTTCATGTATAGGATGATATTGCTTTGCTTGAGTGGGGAACAGGTATCTCTAACAGGCATAGCTCTGTTGAAATCTTATTTTAGCTTTCCAACCAGTTAATTTCTTACAAAAAACATTCTAAGAATATCATTGCTCTGCCCACTTCTGTGCCTCCTTTCCACTTATGCTGATGGGTAGAGTGTCCTCTTTCTTCCTAAGGTAGGGAAAAGTCTTGGAGACTTTCTTGGAGATTTATCTTGCTATTTCACTCTAGTCTTTCTTCAGCTGGGGTTTCTGGTTATACCTCACGGATAACCACAGAGATGACCAGAGTAATGCAAGATGATCAACAGGTTTTTTCCTGTATGTTTCAGTGCAAGGCAACCAACAGAGAGAAATACAGCATGATTTCAGAGCAGTAATGTTACTAAAACATCCCAATAGACCAGCTAGTATCTATGGACAGCTGAAAACTAGAAGAGATGCACTAAAATGAAAGCAGTCCAAGAACCTTGTTTCTTAGGCCAGCATCTCAGTACTACTCTCGCATTCCTGAGAGGGATCAACTTTCTGCATGGGAGAGTTAAGTGCAGGACATCTGACAGCAGTTTGTGTATCCGGTCCCTTAAACCAGTGGGTGGATTATCACCACTATTGAGAGGGGAAAAACAAGAGAAAGCATGAGGCATATCAGCTCACAGATCATAAGTCAACATGATTTTACAAATAAGCTCTTCTTGACATTAAACTGACAATGCTATGTACAATGTATTTTGGCTTTACTTTATTCACGTCTGTCACATTTGTGTGTGAGAAAGGACAACTGTGTTAAGGAAAGGCACAAGCAAACAACACTAAAATGTACAGTGCACTGTTTATACAAGAACATATTGAAAAGGTGGTAGAAGGAAGTTTTATCTTGGTGGGGACACTTTTCTGAAGTCTGAGGTTCACATATCCACAAACCTCAAAGCATATGCCCTTAGATCTCTCTCTTCTACAGTCAAAGAATTGTATTAATTTTATAGCAAGGTACACAGGAACTGTGAGTGATTTGTCCCAGGTAATAGGTGGCAGAGCAGAAATTTGAATTGATATCTCAATTCAAGATGGGAGGTACAAGCTTGAGACAATATAATTTCTCTTCTGATCTGAACACACCTGTCTTCTTCCATCCATGAGCCAAATTTCAGTTTGAATTCAATGCCATTTCAATGGGATGAAAAACATTTAATTTTTTATTGCGGTGCAAATGCATTTTTAAAACACATGGTAATTTCTCAGCTATCCTGGAAAATCCAGTCAGATAATGATCCCAGGATGAGGGATCAGTGCTCTGTTTTAAAACATCTATATGCAGTTTCTGTGTCTCAGTGAACACTGTCTATTCTCTCGAGCCTCTGGACAAGGCTCTGCCTTACCTTGGTCTGGTAAACCCAGCAGAATTCATTTTCTTTCTTCTCCAGTGTCAGCTCTTGCTGCTGCTGAGCTGTTCAGATTCTGCTTCAAGTACAAGTGGCGGAGGAGGTGCCCTTGCAGGGGAAAATGGGCTTCCCCAACCACAGATAACTTCTGGAAGGATGTGCTAATCACAACAGTCAAATATGCTCATTCTTCCCAGACCCATAACCTTAAAGAATATATTCTCAGGAGATTCAAAGCCTGTGCTAGATTTCTTTTTTTGGTCATTCACACTTTTACTGGTGCTGTCAGCAAATCAGAAATCTTCTTGGACTAAGAAAGTCATCTTCACCTGTAAGAAAACTGGCACCCAGATTCTACAGAAACTCTTGAGACTTTAAAGGTAATAAGGCTCTAATTTAAAGATAAATAAATACAGTTTCAAAAAAGGAAACTAGTAGAAGGAAATCCTACCTAATTTAAAAGTTAACTAAACATCTGTAAATCACTTAAAACACAAAGTCCTAACAACTAATATTAAGAACATGAATATGACCTTTTGACAGAAATGGGACACTCCATCACATTATGCATCTTGTAACCTGAATTAGAACAATTAGGAGATTAGAAGTGAGATACTGCAGTGCTCTCTGTTATGAGATTTTCCCATGTCATTGTGCTTCTCTGGGATGGGAAAGCATCTGTAGGATGGGAAGGAATTCCACAGCGCAGAGAGGTTTGGAGCAGGTGTTAGCTCACACGAGAACAGACAAAACACTCCTCTGAGGGGTCGTTCTTCTCCACCACATCAGCGCTTTTTGTTGGCAATGACTTTACAGTTCTTTCTGCCATAAGCAATAGGAGTCTGAAAGCTGTCAGTGACAAAGAGAAAACAAATGTTAGCTTGAGAGCTTTCATTAGCTCTGTGACATGGGTGACAAAGGCTCTCTTGTGCCCTTACAAACGCATTTCTCCCTAGAAAATGGAAAGGTATGGTCATCCTACAGGCAATGATGGCACCAAGAAGTTCCAGCTTACAGGGAACAGCATTCCATTTTGGTTTGGCTGCAGATTCATCGCTAGCCATCTTCTGTCCTCTCAATGTGTCCAAAGGGATACAGTTTTCCCTTCTGCATACAGCCTGCATAAGACAGCAGCAAAACAGAACATGATCTTTAAGCCTCCACCTAAAGGCTGAAGAGTTTAAAAATTATATCAAGTTTTCTGAAAATTTATTCTCGACAATAGTAAACTACAGGGAATTAGGTTTTACTCTCTCAACTCCTGAATGAGCTCCACGTGCTGGAATAGCAAAAGCAACCTGCCACCAATCGCAATAATATTGCTACAATCATATTCAGCCCGGGGCAGACTTTGATTTTCCCTTACTTTGGGTGACATGCTGCTGGAACCCCCTGTTGGTGTCTTTCCAATGTCTTCCCTTTCCCTTATGTTTTGAGGCCTTAATGGCAGCTCCACATGGAGCCAAGCAGGCACAGAGCAACCAGGGCAGAGCACCTTCCTTGTTCCCATCTTTGTAGGGCTTCCCTGGAATCTGACATACACTAAAGCAGCCTGCATCACCCATGGTCACTATGATGCCCATGGCCCCAAGGAAAGGCAGAAAGCTCTTCTGTAGAGAGAAAGAAGCAGATGGCAATGTCTCCCCTCTTTATGAATTAACATATATTATAGAAACTACTGCCCCCTCTGTGGAACTTACGCCATTCCTCAGATTCCCATCAAAGGCAGTACTTGATGTCTGTACCTTTGGGATTATGTGAGCACAAATTACAGGAAAACTAGGCCATAGGACTTTGTCTATTTATCATTACCTAACTGTTGATTCAGATTCTGCAAACACCTTTGGAGGCTTGAAGAGCTGGAACAGCACACAATTTGAGGCATCAAAAGTGAAGACCAGAAAAAATATACAGACAAAATATACAATTCTTTCCTTGTAAAATGACTTGATTTTAGACTGTATTTCACAGTTATGAGTTTTAAAAGCATGGTCCTAACTGGTTGCAAAATTCTGAATGTTTTCACAAACACTTCTGAGGAAAGGATAACAGCAAGTGAAAGAGATATCTGTACAGTTTCATGCCAAGAATTACAATCCAAAGAACATAATTCACAGTAATCTTCACAGAGGGGTCTTCCTTTCTTTGCATCTTGCAGTTTTGAAATACAATACAGACACATTGAAGATGTGTAACCAGGTGATTCTCTTAAATGCTCTCCTTTTGCATTTTAAGGCAAATACCTATCTGTATTCCCATTAAAAAAATAACCCCACAGTCTAAACCTTTGACTTACCATTGTGGAGTGCTTGGCTTCCAAAGAGCTCCAAGTTTCTAGAGAAAGATGAAATGCTTTATGTGGAATCAGAGAGCAAATATTTTACGGTGCCTTTGTGTTGTGCAATTCAAGTCTAGGTGGAGGGAAAAAAGCCTACTCAATGCAAATGCAGTTATTTTGTAATATCCAAAGAAATCTCTGAAATTTTTCCAGCTGGCAATGAGAAAATACTTGTTTCTGTAGAGCACTGACCTTTGAGTGCTCAAAAACACTCAAAAATTGTTGAGTCCAGAACTTGTATTCCTTGGAAGCCTTATAATTGGAAAAATGCCTTTTTGATGGAACTCAGGTATTGATAGCTAAGCTGTAGACAGTATTATCCCAATAGGTGATTTTTTAGGTGGGGCAGAAATGCAGGAGAAAGCCTTTCTGCTGTCAGTGGGCTGGAACATGCTGAGTAGTGCATTAGGGATTAACAGCAAATGAAGCTTTCGCCAGATCTTTGCATACTCATGGTTAATGCTGTGCTGTGCACTGAAAGATAACCAAAGGTACTTGGCCATTACCAGGATCAAAACCTCTTACTGCTAAGGGCTTACTTGAAGCTGGATCCCATTACAGCATTTCTCCTTCTCCTCCACCAAAATAAGATATAAGATAATAGACTAATTTTCATGAATTTTATAAGAAAAATGTAGCCTTAATTTGTGAGGCATTTCTGTGGAAAAATTTGGAATTCTGAAACATTTCAGTATCACATGGCATAGTTCCAGGCTACAACAAGCTGGATATTAATCCTGATGTCTGCACTTCTCAGTGGTTCAAATTAAAAAGTAATCTACTAGGAACCTCCAAGTAATTTTTGTTATTCAGTAAATTCTTTATTTTTGAAAATAAAATTTTAAAAACCCTATAAATTTTGAAAACCAAATTTTCTCAAGAAATAGTCTTGTGAGCTATTGAGGTAGGAAGTCTTTGATCTCCATGCTCAAGATATTACTTTCCTAAGATGATGCAGGTGTTTTTTCTGCAAGCAAGTGCAATCCTTCAGGTGTATCAGCTGAGGTTGTTTTCTGTGTAACTTTGACATGAACTAGCATAAAAGAGGAAAAGTCAGTCAGGAAAAGTTTCAAAACTGTTCTCTCCTGCAGAATATAAATGCCCTTTGGGCAAAACTTACTTTAGAACCTTAAGCAACATGAGAATGCTTATTTTCACATGCTGCATTTAGAGGAATGACAGGATGGAATCGGTGAATGGGAGTCAAGATTTTTAAAAGACATATGCAAATGTCTTTACCAGAAAAAGCTGAGCTGACTTTTTTTTCTGGTCCCTCACATTTTTCATTCTTACAGGAACCAGTGGTACAGAAACACAGAGCTATTGACTGATATCCAGCCTGCAGCACAGAGAACTTTAAAAAATGAAGTGTGTAATACCAGTGCCTGCAAAATACTTGGATTTTTCCCCAAACCAACGTATGCTGTTTGGAGTTCTAAGAAAGCTTAAAACAATGTTTATAAGCAAATTACCAAAGCCAGAGAAAACACACCACAGTAAATCTTTCTGATTTTACTGATGGCTCACAGAGCTTGAGATGGATTGTCTCATAAAGCAAATACCCCTGCTGAAAAAATGTAGATTGACACTTGATTTGGGGCCATGTGAGGATCCCTGCCCTAAGAACGCTCAGCTGTGTATAACCTCATACTTTTACGAGACAATGGACTTGTTCATGATCATGGAACTTCATTAAACAGACTACGTGTTTTGGAAGGTGTGTTTCTTTCCAAACCATGGAACAGCTAACTACAGACTCTTGTGGCTTTTTAACACCCAATTCTGGAGCAAAGAGCTGCATGTAGAAGCAGCATTTTACAGGGTTTTGTTGTCTGGTCTCAAGTATGTGGGCAGATTTAGGACACTAGCCATTGCCAGGTGGGAAATTTGATTTCCAAGCCCAGTTTTGAAGCTGGATGTCATTCCCCTGTGAATGTGGGGAATTATTATACTGAAGAGACAGACGGCATCTGCATTATTAGTACCTCAAGCTCTGCTGCCATGAGGAAGCATCTCTCTGTGGGCTGATCTAGATCTCTTTTTCACTATGGACAAGGACCACTAAAGAGGTTTTACTGTCTCACAGTGTATGAAGACTTTCAGGATCAGGGCTTTGCAGAGGACAAATCCAGAGTGTCAGAGATTGAAGTTATTGCTTTAAACTTCAGGATGGGTCAGAGTGGGCAATGGAGATGAACAGTCACTGCCCATGCTATTGGGTGATGACATTGATGAAAACAAGGAAAAAAATGGGAGGAGGATAATGATCTTCCATCCTCACTGATTTTTCTGAGGTGGTAGCAGCAGAGGTCTTACCAAAAGTCCTACAGCCAGCGTGTCCCATGTGCCCTGAGTAGGAGCCGTTGTCCCAAATAGTGCATCACTTCAAAATGGTAATAGATTTTGACACCTGGCTAGAAGAGAACCTGTAAAGCATGACAGCAGCTTGTGCCAGGGTACTGGTGCCCAGCATGTCAGAACAGAGAGGCAAATGCATTCCTTTCTCAAAGGTGACTTTGCCCCATGCCACTGGAAAAAATGAAACATCAATATGAATCATTTATGGATATTTCATCTCAATTTATTGTAGTTAACAAATGCAGTAATGACAGAAATGAGACACTCCATTTGATTATGCATTTTGTAAGCTGAATTAGAACAATTAGGAGATTAAAAGTGAGTTACGGAAGTACTCTCTCTTATGAGATTTTCCCATGTCATTGTGCTTCTCTAGGATGGGAAAGCATCTGTAGGAAGGGGAGGAATTCCCCAGTGCAGAGAGGTTTGGAGCAGGTGTTAGCTCACACGAGAATAGACAAAACACTCCTCTGAGGGGTTGTCCTTCCGCACCACATCATAGTCACACGTTTTCTTGTTGAAAACAACTTTACAGTTCTTTCTGTCATAACCAACAGGAGTATGAAAGCTGTCAGTGGCAAAGAGAAAACAAATGTTAGCTTGAGAGCAATGAAAGTTTCAATACTTCAGTGATTATAGCTTGAACTACCACTGAGTGAGAGATCTCTGAAACTGGCTAAGAGCAGCTGAGCTAGCCTGAGTACCACACAGCTGCATCTTCCGGAGCCTCCAGTGATGTCCTGTGTGCTCCACGGAGTAGATGTATCAGGATGCTCAGCACTAGCAAAGGGATTTCTAGCACAGCACTCTGCAGTGTGACATAAGCATGGGCTTGGCATCTTTTCTATTTATTCCATTAATTTTGATTATTTCCAGTTTGCGTAGGATGTGGTGACTGTTCCCTGATAGATTGTGCAACCCAAACAAAAGCAAAGATCATAATCAAGCTGTTCTGGACCTCTGAAAAAGCGGGAGAGGAGGAAAGGAGGATGTTGGAGAGATACTTCAGATCAGAACCTTGTCATTCTATGGTCAGCATATTCACTGGAGAAAAGCACCTCGAGAAAGGGATTCAGATCATCATAAGCTCTTTAGGGAAACTTCACTTAAGTCACTCCTCCCTACCCCCACTTTCTCAGCTAATGAAAGACTTAACTGCAGTGGAAGAGGGGTTTACAAGTTTGCAAAAACTTATAGGCAAGCACCTACTGGATGTGCCTGCAAGGGTTTGGGTCCACTCCCAGTCAGCAGAAAATAAGATAATGGAAACACAACTAAGAATCCAAACAATCAAGAGCTACGTGTGGCTTTCATTAGCTCTGTGACATGGGTGACAAAGGCTCTCTTGTGCCCTTACAAACGCATTTCTCCCTAGAAAATGGAAAGGTATGGTCATCCTACAGGCAATGATGGCACCAAGAAGTTCCAGCTTACAGGGAACAGCATTCCATTTTGGCTCGGCTGCAGGTACAACTGTAGCAATCATCTGTCCTCTCAATGTGTCCAAAGGGATACAGTTTTCCCTTCTGCATACAGCCTGCATAAGACAGCAGCAAAACAGAACATGATCTTTAAGCCTCCACCTAAAGGCTGAAGAGTTTAAAAATAATTTTAAGTTTTCTGAAATAATTTTAAGTTTTCTGAAAATGTTATTCCAGGCATAAAGTACAAGGAATTAGGTTTTACTCTCTCAACTCCTGAATGAGCTCCACGTGCCGGAATAGCAATAGCAACCTACGACCAATAGCAATAATATTGCTGACACCATACTCAGCCCAGGGGAAGACTTTGTTTTTCCCCCACTTATGGCAATGTGCTGCTGGAACTCCCTGTTCGTGTCTTTCCAATGTCTTCCCCCTCCCTTGTATTTTGAGGCCTTAATGGCAGCTCCACATGGAGCCAAGCAGGCACAGAGCAACCAGGGCAGAGCACCTTCCTTGTTCTTACCGTTTTTGGCCTCCTCTGGCTTGTGAAGTCTAGTCCAGCAGTATGCATCACCCAGGGTCACTATGATGCCCATTGCAATAAGGAAAGTCAGAAAGCTCTTCTGTAAAAGAAATACAGGGCCCATGCCATGGCTTTTATTCCACATTGGTTAGCTCTATTTTCAAAAGCTGTCACTGAATCTGAACCAAAATTGACAATAACCTTATGTGTACATGAAAATAGTGGAAAAGTACACTCCAGATATTTCACAGCATTGATAACTTTTTCATTTAGGTGGGAAGGTACAACATGGCATGGCAGTAACATGTCAGCAGCATCACTCCCTGCCAAAGTCCAATCTCTAGAAATCACACAAAGCTTCAATAGTATTATACACTTGAAAGCCCTGTCAAACTCTTGTCAGTGCTTTATTTATTGCCTTTCAGTCAGCTTTAGGTATTTCACCAGCAAATCATTGTAGAGCATCCCATTGCCTCGTCTTCAGGTACAGCAATTACTTCACATTTGGCAGTGGGGAGGAGATCTCAGATCTAAATCTATTCCTGTCAGTTTTTTGACATAGGTGGCTGGGTAGAGAAGAGAGCGATAAATGTGTGTCTTTAGGCAAAATTTGAGTTCTGTACATTGTACTTAGCATCATCTGAGCTATCTTGTCAAACCATGCAGACACAGGTTTGGGTTTGACACAGGACATGCCTCCTTTTGCTAGTGGGGCAACAGCTAAGCATCTGAAAGAGGTCTTCAGATATGTCCCCTGGGACCTGCTGAACAACCAGAACTTCCTTTGAAAAAGCCTGCGTGACTTTGTAATGATTGTTATACTTGGGTAGAGGGACTGGAGAAGCAGGAGAAAGCACAGGTTTATTTTGATGGGTTACTCCAGCTGAATTACTTAAAGCAAAAATTTAGGAATAGCCAGAGATTGAGAAGCAATGGAGGAAGTTATTTAAATTTTCTTGATAGCACTTGCAGGCTAACATGAAAAGATTCTAAAATGAGTAGGTCTTTCCACGTTACTGAACTTCAGAAGCTGTTCAACAGCTGTGGCTGTTGCTGCTTGAAATTGGGATTTTAAATAGCAGTGAGAGGCTTTTAGTTTAGGCAGTGCTGCTGTCTGCCTTGGCTTACTTGAATCCCATTGAAAGGTCCTGAGGCTTAGGCAGGTGCTGAGCCAAGGAGAAACTCCTCTGTCTGCTGTGGAATAAGCTTGATATTTTAATCCTTGATGTGCTGCTTTCCCATGGGACTGAGTAACATTACAGGTGTAGTGAAAGTGATGAGGAGGAGGGTTTATGGAGTGGTCTGGGAAGGGTGAAATGCTTCATTTTCATTGTTGGTCTGTGATTTGGAGTTCCTGGGGCTTTAGGCTAGAACAGTGACAATTGCCATGCTGAGCACCATAGCCAGAAAGAGAGAAGTTAAGGGGAAAGACTGAAACTCCTAAAATGTGCTATTCTGAGGTGCTTGGGTCAGGTGTTTACAACAGCACAGATAGCCCATGCCATGTCACTCACGCCTTTACAGAAAATGTAAAAATCCTTCATCCGTTGTGCTGTCTTCTGTTAATGTTTTATCATTTTTTTCCTCCAACATTTTCCTTATCATGCTATTCCAGGAAATGCCAGTCAGATGAGCTTGGGTATGCTCCTCTCTCTAAAGATCAGAGTTTTAGACCTTCCACTGAAACTAAACAGAAACACAAGGGGAAGTCTGTGCCGTTCAATCAGTTTTCTGAACAGGCTTTATGCTGCAACAAGCAAATAAGTTATCAGCTAAGTAACAGAAACTTAGCAGTAAAGCTTAGGCAGAGAGAGAAAGAAGCAGATGGTAATTTTTCCCTCTTTATGAATCAACCTATGTTATAGAAACTACTGCCTCCGCTGTGGAACCTATGCCATTCCTCAGATTCCCATCAA
>VZRL01006982.1:304824-341866 GCA_013397895.1 Origma solitaria | reverse complement strand
GGGCCTCAGTCGGCCCCTGCAGCCCCGCGAGGGTCGCGGCACCCCGCAGTATCCCCTCAGGGGTCCCCCCGGTGCCGGTACCGCCCCCTTGCCCCCTCCCCGGGCCGGCGGTGCCACTCGCTCCGCCCGCCCCGGCCCGCGCCCTGTTTGCGGGAGGATCCGCCCCCCCTTGTCTCCCGGTCCCGTTTCCCCCAAAATTTCCTGCAACCGGGAAGGGGGTCGCCCTTCCCGCGTCCCCCCGCGCTCCCCCCGGTAGCCCCTCGGCCGGGGAGGGGTCGGGGCCCAGCGGTGCCGGCCGTGCCCCGCGGGGAGGTCGGACGGTTCCTCCCCGAGAGATGCCTTCCTGCCCCGTCAATCCCCCGGGGAGGCGACGGCAGAGGTGCCGCTATCGCTCCATCTCCCGCTCCCCGTGGGAGGATGTAAACTTTCCTGGAGATCCCTCCGCTCTGTCTGGCAGATCTCCCTGACCGCGGGCTCTCTCTGTGTCATTTTTAGTCACCTGCTCCGCTCTCATTGTTTAGGCTTTCGAGGGTTTGCCCTTCTCCCCTCGCATCTGCCCCTTCTTCGGTGTCGTTTTGGGTTCTTTTAAGGAAGTTGCATGGATAAATTCCCATCCTGCTTTTTATAGTGGCTGTAGGATGCTGCGTGAATGTAATTCTTGGATAAACATTGCTATGGGACCTGTGATTTGGGTTCTCAGCCACAGAACCCTACAGGATGCCTTCCCTCTCCCCTTCTTCCCCCCTGCTTCTCCAAAATAACCCCCCAGTAATGGGTGATCGACCCAGCAAACTGTGAAGCACTTGTAAGCTTGTGACTGTGGTATCTCCGTCTTGGAAAAATCAGCGCAAATATTTTTTGTAGCTTTTCCTGATAGACCAAACCACTTCAGCCTCTTCAGTGGCATTTTCTCAAGCTTGTTTACTTCTCACAGCTATTCTTTAGGTGTATGAAACTTTCTTCACAAATATAAATTTTAATTTTTTGAAATACAGTTTGGGAATCATACAGGTCACACAGCAAAACAAACTTAACAGCACGCGGTGTGTAGATCACTGTCCTTTGTAGGAAGTACAACTGGGGTTTTAACTCCTGTAAACAGGCTCCTGAAGCATGTTTTGTCAATAAATAGAAATTAGAGTCCAGGTTACTTTCCATTCTTTGGTGCTGAACAATGTCTCGTGGACTGAGGGCATCCTGTGCCTGAGCGTCATTGAACTTGCCCTTTTATATTGGGAAATCTGTTGTCTAGAGCTCAGTAAAGCAGCACAGAAGCCACAGGAGGGTGTAAAACGTGCTCCTTTAAAGATAAAATAAAGGCGGTGTGAGGGAAAGCACCACATTTAATACTTTAGTGGGCATAAGAAATGTGAATGCAAATGAACACAAATTTTTCAGTGAAGAATGGTTGAGTGAATTTCTCCTTTCACGATTCTAGGGTACCTATAACTACTCATTTCTTAGATCAATGCCATGGAAAACTGATCTGTTTGGAATAATGTTTGTGGCTGTAGTATGTGTGTTCCCTTTTGGTGGAGACAGTGCAAAATCTCCCAGCCAGTGATTCCATAGTACATCACTCACTGTGATCTGGTCTGTGAAACTTTGACAAAGCTGACAAGGAAGATTCTGTCAACAGTAGATTTAATCACCATTTTTTGTAATTCTCACTCATTTGCTAGCCTTTTAAATGTGGAAAACTAAAATATGGAGCTGTTTTTAAGTTGAATTTTTTCTCATTCCAATTAAATGTAGCTTGATACTTGGAAACTAGATGAGTTGCTCTGGGTGATTTAACTTGAGAGATGAAAACAGAGTTTTGAGTGCTTGCATTCAGAATTGGGGGGCTGTAGCTGCGTAATTCGGTCCATCTTTTTCAGCAAACGGGTTTTGTTTCTTTCTTTAATAAACAGGATAAGTGCATTTTGACACAAAGAAGAGTGATCCAGGAGTAGTGTTTTCTCACATTTACGAGAAAGCAAATATAATTTAGGGAGAGGTCTGTAGAAGTTTCTCATGCTTATGTTTTTTTTCCCTACAGTCTTAAAAAATGCATAAATAGTGTAAATGCCCAGTGATACAGAAAAAAACAAACACGAAGAATGTGGGGTTGGAAAGAAAACTTTTGATATCCTCATAAAATGCTTTCAGAGTAATTTAATCTGATGGGGGAAAAAAAAGTGAATTTCCTTTCTGGCCTGTTTGAGTTTTGAATAATTTTTAAAGTGTTAAATTATTTGTAATTGTAAAGTATTTCAAAACATGTCTTTGCCTTTTTTTAGAACATCAGCATCCATGTATTGAGTAAAGATTGGCATTATTTTTAACTTCACTGTGAGCCTTAAAAAATCTAATTATGCAGAAGTACTTGAGGAAGTCAGGCTGTGTCAGGTTCTGGTGCTGCTGCAGTGACATGCCTGTAGAGCACAGGGAGGTGGAAAGCAGTGAGCTGTGAGAAGGTTCTTTATAATCTTGTGTCTTGGAAAGTTGTTTTTCCTATAAATTAAATATGATGAGAGCCACTTAAAATTTTCTTATGTGCTCTATAAATTTTTTTCATTTTCTAGAACACGAACCTGCTTCTTAAATTGAAGAGTAGTTCTGTTTTAATAGTGATTCCTGTTCTGAAGAGTCAGTAGAACCTGTGCACGTGTTCAAGAAAATTCCTGATCTTCCTTTTAAGATCTACTATAATTGATGTCAATATTTTAATAATATAATCTGAATATAAAATGAAACAGACCCAAATGATTGTATGTTTATTGCACTGTTTATACAAAACAGAACTTCCTGCATTTTTCATTATTTTGCTAGTATATTTCTAAACATCACTGTGTGATTTACGTTGAGCTATTGAATGTGAGCTGTAAACAAGAAATCTTTGTGATATTATTCTCCTCTTGTCTTGTCTTTCTCTGCTCACAAATATTAAGTTTAAAAAATTACCCCTTTTTTTTTAAACATACATATATTTGTCTATCTATCTATCTGTCTATCTATCTATCTCTCTATCTATCTATCTATATATATCTTTCCTTCAGGAACCAGTCTTTCTCCTCAGAAGGGATTACGGAATAGTCTTGTTTTATTTTTTCTTTAGAATAATACAGTATAATAATTCTTTTGTGTTTAACACTTAAGGACTCTCTATTGCCACTGCAAAAGGGTGTGACTAGTTTATCCAGATTGGCACATTTTTTGTGCAAATCAGCAAGATCTGAAATCTTTGCATTCTTGTTCCGAGTGTGCGTCAGCAGCGTAAACTGCTCTCAGAACAGAAAGCAAATGAAGCTGTTGGGAGAGCAAAGACGAGGGGGGACAGGACAGGCGCCTTTTGAGGCAGGAGTTTTGCAGTAAACAGCACAAGGCCAACAGTCACAACTCAGTCTGTGAAAATCTGTTGAAGCAGAAGAAGGCGGCAGGAGTGTCTGTCAGCAGGAGGAAACTTGAGGACGTTCCTGTGCTTTCGGTTAGAGCAGGAGTGAGTGATACCGACATTATGAGCTTCTGACAGCACTGGGGAGCACCGGGGCTGCCTACGTAAATTCCAGACACCAGTCCTGCATTTTCATGCAGATCTGTGCCATTGTAGCCCAGTCCAGATGTTTTGCAACTCTGCTCTTCTTATGGCTGGATTTTACACTTTTTACAACACAAATATCAAACTAAACAGTGGCTTCTCTTACTTAGCTGAGTCAACTGAAGAGAAAGGCTGAGGAGGATTTTATCGCTATTGTGGCAAATTCTGACAGTAAGGCTCAGATCTCCAAAGTAAAAAGCTCTTAAGAAACTCTATTTGAAGAAGATGATCTTTTAATTTCTTGGTAAATGTAGAAGCAAATGAACACAACCTTCTTAATACCAGGCCAAAAATCTCGTAAACTCATCGAGTATTTTCACTTTTGAACAAGCCATGTCTGCCTGAATTGGGCACTGTGACCTCAGTGTTACATTTTAAAATGTGTTGCTGGTAGCGCATGGAAAGTTTGTGATACATACTGAGTTTAATTTCAAGTTACCTTTCTGAGCTGAGAACAGCAGCTCATGCGTTTACTGAAACCTGGTGTGGTACTGCCAAAGTAACTGTGGGTCACTGAGAGGTTTCTATTGCAGCATCTTAATCAGAGAGGTGTCTAGAATTTCATTTCTGATGCTGTTTGAGTAGCCGCAAGATACCTCTGATACCAAAAATGGTAATGTTTTATCATTTCGTCTCTATTCTTTAGTCATCTTCCCTGAGACTACGTGAGCATTTACACCCAAAACCTGTCCTGGAGGCTGTGCTGGACTCTGGGTTTTTCTTTGGTTCTGTTTTTGAAGGACTTCAGTAGCATGAATTTAATCACATGTACAGATATATGTATTTTCTACAAATTCATTTCCTGTAATAAATAACTATAAAAATGAGTAGCAGTAATATTTTTCCCCAGTGATTTCCTTGTTACGTTTTCCACTTACTTCTTCTTTTCCCTTTTCTGCTTTTGTATTAGCATCTGAAGTTTTATTTTAATTCTCAGACTTTTTTCCTAAAGGAATTGTCTTTTTCTTGGTGATAAAATTCCATAAAAATTTGGCAAAATACTGCTTCTGCTTATCGTATGTTTATTTGGATATATTGAAGTAGCATAAAGAAAAGGGACAACTCACTTCCAATACTACATTTATAAAACAAAGTTAACTTGCATTTTGTTGATGTTAGCATGCTGATTGCAGGTTTTTTTCCCTGTAGCATTGAGAGGATTGCAGTGGCATTCTAAGGTCATTTAAAATCATGACAAGCTCAGTCGGACAGAAGAAAGTCTCCTCCAGACAAAGGAAGTGTGGGTTCTGTCGGTCGAATAAAGATAACGAATGTGGGCAGTTGCTGATGTCGGAGAACCAGAAGGTGGCGGCACATCACAAGTGTATGGTGAGTGACCAGGAATGGGTGGGATGGAGCCGGGAAAACGCTGCAAACGCATGGAAAAGCCAATCAGATTGGAATTGGCACACGATTAACCACTGCTGTTTGTTGGGTTTCATATCTGTGAATTTATCTATCACTTAGACCCATAAAAATTAAAATACGAGTTTTGTCTTTGCAATTGTAGCTGTTCTCATCTGCACTGGTTTCTTCACACACTGATAATGAGAGTCTTGGTGGATTCTCTATTGAAGATATTCAGAAAGAAATAAAGAGAGGCACAAAACTGGTAAGTCTCTATTTTGGCTCTTGAAAATGGAAGACAGTATTTTTATATACCTTCCATGAAGTTTACAAGGAAGTTGTTCAGTGTATTTAATCTATTTAATATTTTCTGTTAGATTTCTGAAAGAGGCCCACATTTTCGGGGCCTGGGAAGGGTATTATTGTGCCTTTACCAGTCTTTGGGTTTGCTGACAAAATCTGGCATTTTAACTACCAAATACACTTTTTGCTCCTTTTATATTGATTTAAAAAAGAATGCTGTGAATATAGATGGCTTACAAGGTATGTGGGTACAGTAGTCATTACAGCTCCACCAAATTAATGAGGTTGAGCAGCAATGACTTTTTAATTCCTGAGAAGTTTATTTATAAGGGATATTAAAAATTATTATTTATTTAGAGCTAGTTGTCTTCCATTTGGGGATTTTAACAGATGATCAGTTCACTCCTCACATTAAAACCTTTCAGTTTAGTTATTTAAAGCACTCTGTGTATTTGCCAGTTCTTGGACCACTAAGAGTAGTCCAAATGATTATTGAAGAACTACAATTTTATAATAATAGTGTAATATTTCATCCACTGTTTCATTTGAATCTTTTCTGATCCAGGGAACTTCATTTGCTCTAATTAGCTGAAGCATAAAGAAATAACTGTTCACAAGTCATTCATGTTGTAAATGATGACTTTCCAAACATGGTAGTAAATGGAATTGCTGATCATAAGGAATCTTTTTGATTCTTGTGTCTCTTAAAGGGTTATAAAAGTTATTTCTTTTTATGTTTTTGTTGGTTTCTCTCTTTCTGCTTCTGAACTTAGGTTCCTTCTGATGCAGTGGCTCCATTCTTGTAGCTCACCAGCTGTGTGAACCAGGCACTTTGTTCAGGGCTTTGTAGAAAACCTGGATCTGGTCAATCTAATGGATTCATAGTCCTGAGTAGTTTCCTCTTTGGAGAAAATGTACAAGATAATTTTAGATCTTAACTTAGGTGCCTTGTCTCTGTAGCTGTCAGAAACCTGCAGCTCTGAATCACTCTCTGGAGTAACTTGTCTTTCTCCATTGGCGTGTGGGAAGTTTAAATGTTTGTCATTAGCCCAAATCCCTTCTTTCAGGTCTGCTTGCTGGTCTAGCCTGGTCTTTTATGGGGAAACACATTCAGCGAAAAACCTCAGTGCACTTGGTTAAGTGGATGTATTGATGGCTTGGGCTCAGTTTGTCCTCCTTCAGGAGGTGCTGCTGGCCGGGTGGGCACTGGCAAAGGACACCTGTTCCTTACCAAAGTGGCAGTGACAGACATATAGAGACTTTCTGATAGTAATAAATCTGTCTGAGAAAAGGTTGTCAGTTCAAGCCTTGGTAGGCCAGTCACAAAAGCTTATGAAGTCTAAATTTGGAAGTACAAGTGACTGATACCTTAATTATCTGTATTATCTATATTATTTCTAGTATCTGTGCAAGGAAGATTTTTTTTAAAGAACATACCTAATTTACAGCTTATCAAACTTCATATATACCCGATATAATTGGGAATTAGTGACGATTTGGACAGCAGGACATGTGCCGATGGAATAACTATTTTAATACTTATTGGAAACATGGGGCGATAAATCAATATAAAAATTTGTGTACTCTGTTTTACAGACACATCATGGTGTTCATAAAAAGGAAGTTTTCTTTTAGCCATTTCTGGCTTTCAGAAAAACTGAGATTCTGACTAAACTTGATTGGATGGATATATAAGCCTAAGCTTTTCTAAAGGACTTTGATCAGCAATTATGTATTAAACCATAATGTGCAACAGATTTATGAGATAAAATGCCCATACAAAGTAGATAACAACTAGGGAACAGTATATAACTGTACCATTTCAGAGCTTGCAGAGGAGTAAATGGAGATGATCCAAGGCTTTGACATTTTTACTGTTCAGTTGACTTCGTTAAAATTGAAAAACAGGCTGGTGGTATATTTGGTAACTTTGGTGGTATATTTTTTTGGCATATTTGAGAGCAGCAAGAAGAACTTGAAAAAACAAGTCAGTGGACAAAAAATGTATCCAGATATATATATATATGTATATATAGAGAATATCCTACATTGCACACTTAGATTTGGAATGGATCTTTTGGAATGGGCAGTATGCAGGATAAAAAGAAAAAGCACTAGTTGTCTTGGCAGGTGAGTTTAATGGGAAATCCTGAGATTTTGGGGAATATAAAGCCAGTAGAGAACAATACAGAGAAAAATCGTGTTACACTGTCAATTACTTCCTTTCTTACCGCAGTATAAGAAGAATCATGAGCAATTTAGAAGGAAGATTGCTGGTGTTATCTATGTGTCTGATACAAGAAGAATTAATTAATGGGAAAGAACAGTAAAACAACAGGCTCACTTCTAATCTTTTTTGCGATATAAGTGTAAAGAGTATAACTTAGTTTAGTTGATATAAATTCATTGTGTTTAACAAATATTTCACTAAATTCAATATTTTCGAAAGGACTTAAGGACACAACTGTAGAAAAAAAGGTGAAGTTGGCGGCTGATGCTGAGGTAAATTTGCAGGTCATCAGGATTTCTTACTGCAGGACTCATTTCCAAATGGGTGTCTTCTTTTTTTTCCTGTTGCCTTCATAATATAATTCAGAATTAAACAGGTACAATTACGATTTTAATTTTTCTGAAATGTTTGGTACAAACAGACTGTACTTGTGAGAGAGGTATTTAGGTGAATAACTGTGTCACTTTCATCAGATCTGTTCCACAAAAATAAATTACTTACTTTTCTTCATTGAGCTGATAATGGTGGTTGAGTTGATGATGCATCTGATGGTTATTGCACTGTTGCACACTTGTAAAAAATTTCTTATTCCAAAATAAACTATGAAAAACACCTGAGAGCCGTAAAAGTAATACTAAGTGCATAAATCCATTTTTCTTTATCACCAGGAGTGGTAAATGTATTATTTTTGAACTCAGAAGTACTAAGCAAAAAGTAACATGAATTGTGCTTTCTTTTTCTTTCCAGATGTGCTCTTTATGCCATTGTCCCGGAGCGACCATTGGCTGTGATGTGAAAACATGTCACAAGACATATCACTACTACTGTGCTTTGCATGATAAAGCTCAGATAAGAGAGAAACCTTCACAAGGCATTTACATGTAACTATTATTTTTTTATGCTTATTTTTTATTTATATTTTACATTCTTTGTTTAAAAAACAAACAAACAACAAAGCAAAACAAAACCCCACTTTGGAATCTAAACAAAACTGTTGCAAAAATTCTAATTATGATTGTGGCATTCGAAATAGTGATGTGCTAGAAAAGCATATTTTCACTGCAAGATTTGTGTATCAGTGAGTCTTACAAGTGGGAGAAAAATGTACTGGCATTTAAATTTAAAAGATGAGTAAATAATCTGTGAATCGTGACTGACTTGACAGTTTTCAACTACTTTGTTTATAGGATTTTATGTCGAAAACACAAGAAAACTACGCATAACTCTGAAGGTAAAATTATTCAATATAAATTTTTCCCATTGTAGAAAGATACTTGGTTAAATTTAATTTTTCTGGAAAATATAAATGTTTTCAGTAAAAATTAGAACTACATTTTTTTGAGAAACAGTGAGTTTGGAAGCCCATTTGATTTCTGTATTTTCTCTAAAAATTATTGTTTGAGGTGGAGAAAAACTCAAAGCATAAATTTTAGGATGTTCAAAAGATATGATGCTCCATAAAACCAAAGTTTGGGTAGAAGTTATTCATTCCCTTCTTGGAAGAAGCTGGCTTGTATTTGTAGTTAAGTATTCACAATATTAACATCTGAAATATTTTGCCAGGTGACAGCTGATTTTGCTACTGCTAATGTTCCTAAATAGTCTCTATTTTTTTTACTATATTTAATAGAGTTTAACTCTTGAAAAAAGAAGCAGCCAATAGTAAATGAAAAGGGTTGTGATGAGTTCACTTACAGCTAAGTTTCTGAATCATTTTGATTAAAAAAAAATAGTTTTATGGATCCATTCATAAAAACTGTGTATCTTTGCAGAAAAGAACAGTGAAATGCCACAAATGTAGCTAAATTGTGTGGTCTGTTAAAATTCCAAAATAGTTGTGCTATTGTGTATTTATTAAGTATTTTTCTTTTTTTCTACTGTATCTGAATTTGGGTAAGCAAACATTTGGTAGTTTACTTCTTGCATTGCTTTCAACTGAAATGTCATGAGATTTAACTAATGAGGAGTATGCAAGTGTTTACTGAAGATGAAACTTAATAAATTACTTCAGTCTATGCCAAGTGTATTTTTAAGGTAATATATTGCTTTTTATGCTATGGGTAGTAGATTTATTAATGGTAAGGTTTGGATGTTATTTCAACATTCAGAAAGATTCTGAAGGCGGCATAAAATACCAAAGAAAATGGGTTTTTTTTTAGTCTGTTTAAATAACTATTGTGTGCTTATATATAATACTCTCTAATTTTGCTATTACTACGTTTAGACAAGAAAAGTAGTATAGATGGGGCCGTGTTATCTTGTAGTTTGGCACTTTTTTTTTTTTAAGGTTGTTTTGTTTATTAGCAGAGGCAGAATATGAAAAACATTTTGAGTCCAGAGGGATTAATCTCTGATACTTCAAAATAATCTTTTATACTTACTCACGGACGTCTTGGTGTTTGTCATGTATTTAAAAATGCCTCCAATTCTGCATGGAGCTTAAAGCCAATGGATTACTTTTTCTGCTTGGGATTGCTTGCAGGATCTGAACCTGTGCTTTTCATTAAGAGTTTTCAGAAATCATTATCTCCAATTTTACAGTGTCATTTTCTGACAGCAAAAGCTTTTAAATTTTATATCAATATATTGGGAAAAATTAGAGATAGCGGGTTTTTTATTAAATGTTGATGATAGTAGTTTATTAAAACATTAAACTAGATTCATATAAAGAGACTCTTTGAGGGTAGGAGAGAAGAAATAAACAATGTCACTCAGAAAAGCTGAGGCCAAAGAACCCAATAGTATATCATTTAGCATTGAACTTTGCACACATTTTTTTGTTTAAAATATTTACTTCTGTCATGCTTTACACTTCTAGAAATATCTGTAGCTATGCTTCACATTTCTGTTTCCTGGTTTTTATTTAATATTTCACTGAAATTCCACTCAGTACTCTTTCCCAAAGGATATGTTTTCTTTTTAGTCCATGCAGTTTAGGGAACTGTAGCCATAAAATAATAATTATTTACAGTTGTGGATTTGATAATGCCAGAAGCTGGGGCTCTTTTGTGATTGACCTCCTTTAAATCATAGAAAGAAGAAATAAGTATTGCATATGCCTGATACAATGCTATAAGTAATTTCCATAGCAATGGTATTTTGCGACATTGAACACTAATTAACTTTAGCAGACAAATTACAGGGTGGTTTTCAGAGTTTCAGAAAGGACTTGGGGTTTTTTTTTTCCTTAGTACTTAAATGCTGAAGTTTGCTCAGTGAAATGACAACAGGAAAGTGCTGGATGGTGAGATTAAGCTTTCTGTATGTGTTTTGTTTGTTTCTTGATGAAAATGTGAATGTCAGTGAGGCATTTAAATGTGGAAGAATGGTGGTGTGTGAAACTAGATGAAGGACTTGGCAGAGACGAGTGACTAGACTAGATAGGGAAACTGGATTTTAACATACTGGCTTTTTTTTTTTTTTTTTTCAGTGTCATTTTCATTAATCTTTGCTCTTACCAGTGTTTTCCTAACAGAACAGTTACATCTTATCTGTGGTTCTGTCAACCAGTGTAGGTGCACAGGGCACTGGAACCATTAGTCCTTTTTAATGGAAACTTAATTGCTCCTGCTCTGGGTTGCTGTTTGCTTGGGGATTTATTATTATTATTATTATTATTATTATTGTTGTTGTTGTTGTTGTTATTGTTACTATGTTCTTGGGGTTTTTTCTTTGTTAGTTAAGAACAGCTGTGTGTTCTTATGCTTGCTTCTTTGTATCCAGATTTAATTGTTCTAATCCAAGTATTTTTGTTCTGTCACTTCTGTTAGTGGATGTTCAAAGAGCTTTTAGTACTGTTTGGTTTGTCCAAAACAGTTTATTTTCTATAGGTAGCACTGCTGCGTAACAGTGAGAGTTTTCCTTCCTGTCCCTAGAATATCGATACTTTTGGGGCCATACTTGCTCAAGTCTGAGATGTGGCTCATGTACTTTTGTTAGAAGTTCTAGTTTGAAAGAACTATCTGTTGAACATTTAATAACAGTTAAAGAAAATCTTTTGAGGCTGCATGAAAATGTTGTTGAGGGACTTATGTTGGCATTAAGATCTAATAAAAAGGACCTCATCGATTTTTTTAATTGCTGTTATGAAATTCAAGTGGCGTGAGGATTCGTCAAACTTGGTATCTATTCATCAAGACAAAATTAATGAGTGACGGGAATTAATTTTTCTTCACTTGACAGGAGTTGCTGAGCTACCTTCTGTTTTCTTAGAATATAAAAATGTGAAACATGGCAGCAGAGTACTGTGCTCTTAAATTATCTAAAGCTATCTGTTTCAACAGATTGTTGGGTTTATCTAATTTATCTGTATGGCCAGGCCTTCAGGTGACATAGAATAGGGAAACTATTTCTCCTGTATTTCCTTTTGTAATTCAGGGTGATTTTTCTGAGCTGTGTTCCCATTAACTGGAAAAAGGACATCTAGATTTTTGCCTTGCTGGTTACGAATTTAACAAAATAATTGAACTTCAAATAATAGCTTAATTCGTAATTTTAGCAAGCTGTCTAAGTTTTCAGTACCTAATAGGTTACAGGAATTGGTGCCAGTGCTTTTAAATTATTACAGCTAACTATTAGTTGAATTACTGTTCAGTTTGATACAATTGCATTTATTCTTTTTGAAGAATGGAGTATTGTTGAGCTAAGGTTTTGGAACTGTTTGTTGGAATTTATTCCAATGTACTGGAAATAATTGTTGAAAGATTAAAAACTGGCGTCTCTCAGTTCCCTGCAGGTTGGTCTGCCCTGGCTCATGTGTTGAATTTAAAACAAATTCAGCTGATCAGGAATAGTTTAGTATACACTAGGATAAGAATGTAATCTCATTCTTCTGTTATATAATGGTAAGACAAAGACTAACAAAGACAGCTGTGTGACTTCTGTTGTTAATGCTTAAAGCAGATGCTTGAGAACCATGGGGCCAGAAAATAAAATGTCTGTAATTCCTGTTGTAGCTGTGTTCAAAGCCTCAGGGAATTATGTTTCCACAATGGAAATAAGGACATTCCCTCTCTTAGCGTCTTCTTCATGTTATTCTAAAGATCAGACATGGAATCTGTGCTTCTCGTACTGCTCAGTAGGTTGAGTTGGGACGATATTTCTCTGAGACCTCTTTAGAGACACTGCAATCTATAGTGCACTGAGTACTTTTCCAAAGTGCTGTGAACACCAGAGGCTGGCAGGAAAAACATCTGCAACGTTTTGGCATTGTAGTTAGGTAACATTCTGATTCATCCTTGGGTTCTTCAGGCAGTGTTTGTTCCCTGTTGCATTTTCTGTAGCGCTGGTCCAAGCACAGGTTTGCCTCACTTCATTTGGTCAGGAGTAAATGTTTCTGTAATGTTGCAGTTTGGGGTCATTTTGGTTTTGATGGTGACAAATCCGTCCCAGGCTCTGGTAACGCAGCCTGCTTTGGTGTCTGTCTCCTGGAGAATGCTCTGGGTGTGGCATCAAATGCGTACATGGTGTTCCCACAAAACAGTTGTTCCAGGCAGTGAATTAGCAATGTCTCATTATAGACTAATGAGGGTTTGTGCAGAAGCCTCACACCAGGGTTTTCTTATGGAAAACCACATGGCTGATGGAAAAGGAAAAATGTGCAAGTCATGATAAATGGTTTGTCTGAGGAGCTGTCCTGTGATGTTACAATTCACCTTCCCATCTAGGCAAGGTGTTACACAGGAGAAGCTTGGTCAGCTGCTCAACAAATTCATCAGACCAGTGGTCATAAACTTAGTGAATGTGCGAATAAGCCAAGTGCATCATCTGTTTTTAGTCTTTGCCAGGCTTTGCTTGCTTGAAAATGCATTTAAATTGTGTGGGTATTAAGGACTATTTTATTCTTTTTCTATGTTAAACGTACTTAAGTAAAAAAATAATCTCAAGTACCTCATAACAAATAACTTTTGGATGAGAATCATCAGTTCCTTGAATTATCTGGGGCTTTTGGAAGACGTATTAGTGACAGGACCTAAGGGCTAATTCCATTTTTTCCTCTCTACTCTAGTTTAGATATGTTTCTGTAACTTACTCTTTTTCCATAGAAAAAAATAACCCCAAAATTATATCCAGCATTTTGGTAGTTAATTTCACATCATTTGCTTATTCAAATGACTATTATTTCCTTATCAGTTTACCTGGTTGTGTATTTGCTTGCAAGGGGATTTATGCAAATGTTTGGTTCTTCTTGTTGCTTATAGATGCATCCACATTTTTACTGGGCCAATAAAGTTCTTTTTGGTTGTTTTTGACATTTCTTTCCATTTTAAAATAATGATGTCGGCACATATGGTTTATTTGGTTTCAGCCATAGTTTAAGGAGATTTTACTCTAGCGTGCTGAAGTACTCTTTTCTTTGTCTGTTATATTCCATTTCTCTTCTAAAAACGTAGTAAGATTGATTCCATTCCTTGCATTTTTTGTTTCTCTTTTATCCCAAATGCACTGTAAAACTTTACCTACATATGTTTGATTGCAGATTTATATAGCAGCATGTCTCAGCCACTTCAGCATTCTATGCTTTGGCTTCTTTTTATGTCCAGTCATACTTGCAAATATATTTTGCCAGTAGTTTTGGTTTTTATCTTCCTCATACAAACTCAGCCTCCTTTGTTTCTGGCTCTTTTATTCTGTTGTTTAATGTAATGTAGGATGTCAATAGAGTAGTATTTATTGTACACATCCTCTTGTTCTTTCACAACCTTTAAATCACGTAATTCTTTAAGACTTTGCTTTAACCTAGCTTTTGGAAAGGGGTGATTCCATGTGTGTTTCAAGCTGATGCAGTATGGATCAGTGATGTCTCCACCTCTTCTCTGCCAAGCCTTATTTTAAACAGCAAAACATCTTGATCCTTTTTCTTTCTAGCATGAATCCAAGGAGAATTTTTAGATTTCTCCCTGAAGCTGAATCTCCCTGTTAACAGTTGATGTAATAGAGCATTTTGCCAGGCTTCCTTCTGTGGTACTTTGTGCTGCTCATGGATTTCTAAAATGCAAATTAGCAGCTTGTTGCTGCTCATCTGAGTTTACAATATCATGTTCCTAGGTGCTTTTTAAAACGTAGATTTCCTCTGTGTTTCCAAATGTTTCCTCTTGATTTCTACCCTTATCCCCCATCTCAGGCCATACTGTGTATTGAGCTCTTTTCAAATCTAGCATTTAGGGACTTCTGAGGAAAGCTCATAGAAACCTTCTCTGAACACTTTAGATAAAGTTATATTGAGAATATTGTCATGGTTTTTAAAATCAATGCAGTAACGCTGCATGGGATGGGGGTAGTTGGACAGTATCTAGGGAATCTCAGGGGATTCAGAGGATGGGTGATATCCAGATAAAACATCAGTTGGTCAGGGAGGAGTTGAACAACTTTTTGTGTTTTCCTTAGTTCAAGCTGACATGAGAAGTTGGAAACACCCAACCATCAGATGCCAGGGACACAGGGTAAGCTGGCAGTGGGCTTGAGGGGAGGGATAGAGCACCCACCAAACTGTACATTAAGCATGAAGACCATCCAGGGCAGGTGTGCTTGACAGCTGGTTACAATCTCTCCCTCTTCTATTCTGCAAGTTCAAGGTGCTGTAAAAATGAGAGGAGCTGTAATGTTTTGAGGTATCAGTCTTGGAGGATTAGATGTGGTAGGGCAGATCCTCACATCTTGGTGGTGTTACCCTATAGGTCCATGTCACTTGAAGTAGGAGACCTAAATCTTCAAGGAACTGTGTTTTAGTGAAGGGGTCATGTAGCATCTGGATTTCAATGTCGTCTGAACTTCTCTTTCGTAGTTTTGAGCACAGAAGAGGGGTTCTCCTTTGAGGAAAGCTGTGAAATCTTGATGGTTTTTTATCTTACACTGAAACTCATTTAAAAATACAGCTTTTTTACTCTTCAAATCTTAAATATACTAATAATTATAGGCTAAAAATAGCATTTGAGAACTTATTATATTAGGAGACTGACATTTCTTATAAGAGGTTGTTTTTCATAAGGTGTGCTTGTTTTTTAGCAATTATGACTCACTTGTAGTTTTGTAAGCGGGACTGTAAAGAGTTCAGTACATGTTTTAATATTATGTAGAAAATAAGCATGGACTGAGGTGGAAAACTTTGGCTGACAGAGTTGACGAGCTTTGGAAAAAATAAGGAATGTTGGTGAATGAACTGTTTTGCTTCATCAAATACAGTAGGAAAATCCATTGGATTATTTTGGAAGGAGTGCTTTAACTTCTTATTGATGTCATTTAAAGGATCACGAATTCAATAGTCACATTTTTGTAAGACTGTTTTTCTAGAATAACAATATGATTTCTGTAAATTTAAAAATAGAGACAAATATTCACTAATTTCTTTGAATAATTGGTGGAGAGTTCATATGATAAAAGAGAATTCTTTTCGAAAGAGGTTTTCAGCTTGTAATAAAATTTGCTATATGCAGTCTAAGAGGTCAATATCTAAATTGCATTATCTTGCTTGGGGAATTTAGCAAGTGACGATAAATGAAAAATAATTTTAGATAGGAAATTCTGAGAAGAAAATGTAGAGTGTTTGTTAGATAATCTGTGTCATCATGTATTTAATTTTTTCAGAGTAAAATAAATGGTGGTTTTGACATGTAATTAAAAAAGAGTAGCTTATATAGTAAAATATAGTGATGTTGTAGACAGACTGATGTGTCGTAGTAGCAACTTGGGCAAATCTGTATGTAGCTAAATAATCTGTAAGATTAAACCAAAATAATTTGCGGATCTGTATAAATTTCAGTCTAACCTGTTGTGATGCATTTGGATGAGTTTTTTGTCCTCCTTAATACCTGAGCAGAAGCTGTAGCTTTCTTGGGGATTAGTGACAGATACAATCAATGGAGCTGAACAGGATGTACTTGTGTGCCAGGCTGGGGCCAGGGCTTCAGTTGTCTTCTACTCCCACTTGGTGGCTGTGGAATACGTTCAGCACTTTGACTTCAAGTTTTGTGCCGTTGAGTCACTGTTACCATGAGATAGCAATGTGATCTGATGTTTATGTGATAATAAGTGAGAAAGATCAGTGCTGTCAAAGCAGCATTTAGTCTCCAGCTAAGATGTCCTGTCTGGATACTGAAACCGTATGGTAATATCCATAATGTTCCGAGTCTTCTGATTACTATTTTCTTCTGTTTGGAGGCTCATATTGATGTTTGTGGTTTGGATTTTAAGAAGAAAAGTCCTTCAGCAGGGTCCGTGCATGTTTCTTCAAACAAGTCTGCTGAAATATGTTTGTGGTTTGAGCAGGGGTGGGTGCTTTTTAAAAGAAAAAAAGGAGGATGAACCTGTGAGTAGGAAAGTTGTTAGTGACTGAATAGAGCTGGTTGTTAGAGGTAGTTAGCAGATACACTATAACTAGATCATATTGGAAGCAATCTAAATCTTGCAGAATTGATCTATATCATCTGTAGAGCTGTGAGTTGTCCAAAGGAGGGTCTGCCCACATGCTGGACTTGCTCTGTGTAGCATTCACAGCTGAGCTGACATTTGCAAAGGAGCTTGTCAGACCTCTTTGGTATGTCTCTATTAAAAATATGTGTTCTTATATTCTTAATGGCCTGTAAATACTTGATATTTGATGTTGTCAGTGTGGATGATTTCCTCTAAACTGGAGGCTGCTTTTAGCTTCAGATGTAAAAATATTCTGTAATGACATAAAATTGTAGATTTGTTTCATGGAGGCAAAATGCATTTCGGTTTTAAACCTTGATGTTAATGTTATAACCCAATGGATGAATTTTTTTCTTAAGTCAACAGGCATCAATTAATAAAGCAAGGAGGGAGGTGTTATTTGGGAACACTGGCATACCGTCAAGGGCAATTTACATTGGAGTTAATGCATCTTGAAATAATAAATTAATAGCGTATTTCATGGGGGAAAACACTTTCCAGTTTCAGTGTAGTTTAAATGAATGTTATTTTCAGTGAAGGTGAAGATGTATATCTGAGAACACATTTTAGGTCTGGAAGTAGAAGTTGTAAGAAACACTAAACCTTTATTCATTATGTCATAAAGATGCAAAGCTGTGTGACATATTAAAAAATGTTTTCAGGATCTGCAGTTGCATGCTTGTAATAAATGGGGAAAAGGTGCTATTTTTATTTCTGACCAAAATTCAGAAAATACAAGTTGTGTTTTTTCTTTTCTGGCTTTTGTGGGTTGTGGGGTTTTTTTGTTTGGTGTGGGTTTTTTCCTTAGTTTGTTTTATGTAAAATTTTGGAGAATCTTATTTAACAATGTTTTCTGACTTCTAAAGCAGATCTAGAAGAAAATATCAATGAACATGAATTGGAGCCTTCACCTCCCAAAGGAAAAAGGAGGGGTCGTAAGGGAAAGCCAAGAAAAGCAAATTTAAAAGGGCAATCAGAAGACACTAGATCCACGTCCTCACATGGCACAGATGAAATAGAAAGCAGTTCCTATGTAAGCAGTAAATATGCTAAACTTCTTAGAAGACAGAATTGCATATTTCTTCTCTGAAATATAAGTTTTATTAAAATTTGCATTTGTCTGAGCCTCCAGCTGGTGGCCACAGGCTTTTTAAATTGCAAGCTTATTTGTAACCCAGCAGTATATTTTAGTAAAATGTTTTTCTTTCAGAGAGACAGGTCTCCCCACAGAAGCAGCCCCAGTGATACAAAACCTAAATGTGGATTCTGTCATGCAGGTGAAGAAGAAAATGAAGCTAGAGGAAAGCTTCATATATTTAATGCCAAAAAGGCTGCAGCACACTATAAGTGCATGGTGAGTAGCAGTATTGTTGATAACCAGTCTATTCTGTGAATTTTGTCTGAAATGCTATTTTGGATTTTAATACAGTACCCTCACGTGTAATTATGCATGAGTATTGTCTGTATGCTGATGATCTCCTTAAGCACTGAAGTGTTGCGAAGTGAGCAATTCATTTATTTTCACTGCAGGCAATATGAATAAAAGTTGGCTTCATGCTAAGAGATGGAATTAGCTCAGGGAGACTCTTTAGCTTATTAAAAATGCTCCCTTAGCATCTAAATGCATATGAAGTATTTAAAAAGGAAAACAGAAAACAGTTCTAACTAAAAGAATTCACTCCAAAAATAAAACAACTTCACAGGCATTCAGGCACAATCTGAGAAGAATCCACAAACTTCATTAATTTTCTAACCTGTGGATTCAGGCTGTGTGACTTAAGTAGAGTGTTGAATGTATAAGTTCTAGGAAGCTCTTGCCTTTAGATGATCACGTTTTTTGAACTGTCAGCCTGAACAGGATCTAATTGCAATGGACATGAGCAGACAGTGCCATCTTTTATATCACTTGTTTTGTGAATGAGGTAGGGCTTTGGGTAACGAACTTCACTGGTTTATGTTGTACCTCAAAATGAATAATGAGTCCAGACAATCTGTGGGGTACCCTTGACTTTGTGTACCCAGCCTCACTAAACAGAGAGCTAGTGTGTGCCTCTAGCAAAGTTCTTTGGTACTTTGTGTACCTGAACTTCAGTTTTAAGACAGTTAAAGCTGAATATTACCAGGATGATGATGGAAGGGATGTCATCCATTGTTCTGTTCTCCATTGTCATCCCTCAGGACTTCACAGCCATATTGACATCAGGGTGTCATGAACCTGAATTACATATATGTCACAGGGAAGGAAATGGAATATTCCTAAAAAGTTGAGTAGTGTAATTGACAGTATTGCTCATTTGCTACTTTATGTTTTCATCCTGTCATTATTTCTTGTCTACTCCTCTGTCTTTTGTAATATATTTCTCCAAGGCAACTACTGTAATTGAAGCAGTCAGGTGGGGATCAGAAGGAATACTTTAATTGCTCAGCATAGGGTTTTTTCTAGTTTGTTGGTAAAGCACGTGCTGTCCAAGATCACGAAACAGGATATTCAGTGCTCAGTTATTCCTGCACAGAAAAAATTCCAATCACGTTGGTGACCTGACATTATTTTGACTTGCTTGTTTTGCAGTTGTTCTCTTCTGGCACTGTCCAGCTAACAACAACTTCAAGGGCAGAGTTTGGTGATTTTGATATCAAAACTGTACTTCAAGAAATCAAGAGAGGAAAAAGAATGGTATGTACCTGCGGAACGTGGTGAATGTGTTAGGGAAGGTGTGTGTAGCTGTGCCTCCCTCCTTTTGTGGAACAATCTTTTCCATCTGTTTTTAAACACAAAATTAAAATATATTGTTACTTGTGGGAAAGGAAGCCAGATAGGAATCACCTTAATATTAGTGGTGTTTGGGCATGTGGTATTTGGGATTCTTTATGACAATGTACATAATTATTATTATCATAGAATCGTATGATTCATATTAGCTGTGCTGTAACTATAAGAGAGTAACAGCTTTGGACCTGTGTTACTAAAAACACACAATGTGAAGCTGCACATAAAATTAGAGAATATGCAGTTCTTGCAGTGAATATATTCTCTAACATTGGAGACAAACCAGAGTTTCCAACTTTTGGTGTGTTAGTAGGAAAACATATTAATGTCTCAGAGATGGGGATGTTGCTAAAACATTACCCTGTACTTTATTAAGATTCAGGATGTTCTTGAAGTGGGGGATCAGGGAGAGAACGAACAACTGGCAATAGTGTTCCTTGAAAAAATAATATAAGACCATATATTAGCATACTAACTTCAGCAGCAATAAAATGACCTTGGAAGTACAAAAACATGTATTGCTATCATGTAGCAATTTTCTTTGTAAAGGACAGGTACATCCTAGTGTTCATATTTTAATGGATTGGTATTTTATAGTTTCTGGTTTACTGTGTCTTTTATTAACTTTTCATTGGAAGGATAATCTTCCAGGGGAATTATTCTGTTCCAAATTTTAGCCGTAAATATGAGGAACACTAAACTGAATACTAAGAGACAAAAGACGAGAGGCTGAATGTTGCTGTTCTCTTCTTTCCCCTGCACAGAAATGCACACTCTGCAGCCAGCCTGGTGCTACTATTGGGTGTGAAATCAAAGCCTGCATAAAAACATACCATTACCACTGTGGAGTAGAAGACAAAGCTAAATATATTGAGAATATGTCACGAGGAATTTATAAGTAAGGACCTATGTAATTGTGGAATCTATTATGAAAGTAAAGATACTTTATGACACTTTTTCTGCCTAACTTGGCTAGTTAGTATGTTATTGAAAAGAGGATATGATTTCATTTAATATGGTATTTTTAAGTAATCATTTACTTTACAAAATATCAGTTACTCTGCTACTTTAAAATGTCTGTAGTGTTCTAATACAAAAAATTATAAAATTATTTGACTTATGTTATATTTTCCTTCTCCAGTAATCTATAATTTAGATCAAGAAAATTGATGTCATGATTCCTCCATATTAGTGTGTTTGTAGCTTCCTTCTGGGGCTTTTTGGACCCCATAACTTTCCATCCTTCCTGAAGAGCTGTGACTCGGCTGCAGCTGAGTTGCCGTGCTGTGCCCACGAGAGGGCATTCACTGAGCAGTGCAATGGCAGTTCTGGAAAACTGGGATTGGTCACAGTTTTGTTGGCTGCACTTGAACCTTGTTTTCCTTTTCAGTTTAACTGATGCTTGACTGAAAACCATTAATGACTTAAGAGTTTGCAACTGACTTGTAGCACATCTCAAAACTAATTGAAAGTCAGGTTGTGATGGATATTTTCAGTGTAAATCCTCACTGTTTCTTTTATTGTGCCAGACTCTATTGTAAAAACCATAGTGGAAATGATGAAAGAGATGAAGAGGATGAAGAAAGAGAAAGCAAAAGCCGTGGCAAATCAGGCACTGACCATAATGACATTCCTCAGCAGCAGCTCAATGGAAACTAGGTATGGAAGTTACTCCTGACAGATCTGTTACCAAGACTGAAACGCAATATACAATTAATGTAGTTTATTGCAGTGAAATATTTAAATCTAGTGTATGCAGAGTACTTTTTATTGGCATACTGTAGAAGAGTGGGGAGGATTTGTTGTTTTTTAAATCCAGCTGACTTTGTAATAGTGTCAGAAGGGAGGCCCTCATTTTTATTACTAAATGTAGATGTAATGTCAGAGCTGCAAAATGCTTTTCTGTATGATTTTAAATTTACTATTGTTTTCATCATTTTTTAAACAGGTTCAAGGGACAGAGTTATAGAACTGGGAATGGCTAAGACATCATAACTACTAATTCTTCTAAATTGTTTCCTAAAAATCAGAAAAGGGTTAGTAACTTTTTACTACCCAACTCTGTTAGAAATTTCATTGAACTGCCTGAAACGTTCATGTGTGTGAGCCTTCAGTAAGTGGCAGAGTTTTACATGTCAATATTATGTAGTTTGTAGTCTGCAGTGTCTGGAAAAAAATGAAACACTATATAAATGATATGTAATATGTACAGTGTCAAAAGTTAAGGCAGACATTGAAATGAAGTAAGATCTATATTTCTGGACTGAATAAAAACCTTAAGATTTGGAATGTGTAAGTTGTTTAGTGGATTCACACAATGAGGGAAGGTTTTAGCTAGTTTAATTAACAACATGGACAAGTCCGTGGTGGCAACGAGATGGTACTTTGTGAATTTTGCATTTTCTTCCTGCACAAGTTCCGGAGGCTGTACATGGGAAAGCTGCGCTGTTTTTGCTTGGAAGCACCCAGTAGGAAAGGACTCGGTGTACACGAAGCACGCTTGAACATTTCAGGTTGTTCCTGTTGTGATTGCTCATTCCGCCCGGCATTGTTTGCGGGAGATTTACTTGAGCAGCTGTTGGTTCTGAGCTGTGAGCTTTAGAACTCATGCCAAAGGGCTGTAGTTCATTCTTTCCCCAACGACCCACCTCTCTCTGTGTCCTGATTTACAAAGAACACTTCACCAAGTGTGATTAAAACCTTACTAGACAAATGTTTGGACTTTGCAGCCCAATCTCTTTTACTTCAGAGAGTTACAACTCTTAACTCACAATGGAATTTAGCCACCATATCTGACGTCCATACCTCAGGTGTTCTCTGTTGTGTGGAACACTTCATGTTTTGTCAAGAATATACATAAAGGTCCCATATTCTGTAAGAAGAATGAGGAAACAACCTTTTTTGCTAGATTGGTATTTATTTTTTAATCATATGACCACTATATGAGAAACTTCGTGTATCATCCTCATTGTTTTAGTGATTTTTTTCCTCTCTGTCAAGTCAACAATCACATCATGGAATTCTACTTGCTAGAATTTGATGTTCCTTTAGGGAATGATCAGATCTAGGCTATACCAAACCTAACAGAACAGTCCTCTGACTGCTTTCAAAACACCGTGTCATTTCTAATGGCTACCGGCTTCTTCAATTGGTCTGTTAAAGCACATCCTCAGACTTACTTAAATAAAACCAAAAAGCTGAATCTAGTCCACATGTTTGTCTGTTGCTACCGTATCACCTTATTGTTTGTTTAGGGTTTTGACTTGTTTCACTCTGAACTCCCAACAAAACGTATGGATTTGAAGGAAGGAAACAAGCAAAAGACACTGATTTGACTATAAACTGCTACAGTTCTTCTGTGATTGGTATTGCAAAAACGGTTCATTTGTAACATGAGTTTCTGTAGCATTTTTTACTTGTATTTTTAAAAGATTTAACGTGTGTCATTTGTCTTCTTATGCATTCCCTTAATGTCTTGAGGGACTCAATTACTGTATATTGGCGTTTCTAACATTTTACCTGTTAGAATTCAATCAATTCTGTTTGCTTTCCTGGAGAATAATGCCGTTTGGAAAGAAATATTGCTGTGTACAGAAAATACTCAGTTACTGCTCTAAACATGATGCCATTGGTCATTTTTATTTTGTATTTGTAACTTTCAAAATTAAAAGTGTGACTTGAATTGCAATGACAGATCGATTATTGAAATTGTCTATCAAGGTGTTTTGTTTCTCCTAGAATATGAACATTTTTCAGCCACCCAGAACAGTTTTAGAATGCAAAATAGTATCCTTCAGTATTTAAATTACTTCAATTTGTGCCTCCAACATGGCCCTCCCATGGAAAAAAGGCACTTTGTTTGCAGCTACTGTATTTAACTAAGTTTGCATGGGGTAGATCTGCCAGCATACTGACTGTACTTGAGACTGAGCTCTAATTCATTGTGTGTCAGTGGCTTAGTATAATATTCAGTCCAATAATTCACCTGTTATGGATAAATCATCCCATTCCATGCCTCAAAGAACCAGAACAGCACTTTACCTTCAGGTAGCAGAAAAGTGAGTGGCTGGTTTTACCCTGTTACCCTTGTGTGCTAAAATGGCCTGGTGAAACTGTCATGAATTCAGAATTCATGGAAGCAAAGTCAAAAAGCAAAAACCTTTTCTTACAAGCCTCAAATTTGTCATAACTGACTTCAACTCATGTATGCTGGGTAAAAGTGCCTTACAATGTAAAAATTGTATTTATATGTTCCCAAGTAGCATCACCTGCTGGGGAGTAATTCTGTTGTGGTGTTAATATTTAGAAGAAATGTACCTCAGCAGTGTATTTACTGTACATCTCTTACGTCCTTAATTGTAGTTTTAAAAAGCATGACAATGTATGATAGTATACAACATTTACATAATTTTTTTAAAAGACAAAATACTGCCATTACTGTCTTTTTATGTGTATTTTAGCTTGGAATTTCAGACAGTCTGTCTGAATTTTTTTGGGTTTGGTTTTTTGTTTGGTTGGGGTTTTTTTTTTTTTTTTTGGTAAAGCAATGTAATCTTTGCAAGCATATATTGAAGATTATTCTGGAGCATCTACTGCCTTCCCAGAAATGTTAGAAGTAATGAAAGTGCTCTATAGGTGAACTAGGTATGTTTAAATTAGGTAGTTAAATTAATACAGTCAATTCGTTACTGAGATTTTTTTTACTAGGCACCTTCTGCTTTCATCTCACAATCAGAGAATTCAACATCATGAATTCAACAAAACTTGTCTTAAAAAACTGGTTTCACTTCATTTAATTTTTTTTTTAATTATTGTTACTTTTTGCCTTTGGGCATTTCTTTTGCTCACAAGAGGATTGTGTGCTGTTTTAAGATGCCTGGAGCCCTCTGAGAAGGGAGGTTTCTCCCCAGCTCCCTGCACCTCTCCATTAAGAGATCTCCCCAACTCACTGTGTCTCTGTGGTCTCACAGATCTGCGGTTGTGCTGTTCCCAGAAAGGACTGTACCAAGGAAGGATAACAGGATAAGCAAGGATACTGTTCAAGTACCTTGAGGATACGCTGGTGCAATGCCAGAGTCCCAAGACATGGTCAAACCCTGTAGCAGCAGGCTGTCGTGTCCCTCCATTTCAGAGAAGGGGGAAAGGCTGGTTCAGTGCCAGTGCAGCTCCCTGGATGAGGCGAGCAGAAGATCTACTCCTTCTGCAGGTGTTGATCCACAGGAGGTTCTGTCATAAGGCTCTGGTAGGAGTCACACCCACACTCCACAAAGTCTTAGCTTTAGGTAGAAAGAGCTGTGCTGATCTACAGTGGTTTGAATCTGCCAAATCTGGCCCTAAAATGTAGTGTAACAGAAGAGAGTTTGCCTCTTGCTCCTGCCTGTAAGAAAAAGAACTTCATGCTGAAACAGAGTGAAAAACGAAGAGGTGATAATCTATTTGAAATATCAGACTTACCTGGCAGGTGATAATCAGTGCATTCCAAAAATATTAATACGCTGAATCAGATTGACAAGAAAATTAATCCTCATTAGGTGAAATTAATCTGAAGAGAACTGAAAGTACATGATAGCAATTAGTAACTCTTCTTCCATGTCACCAGAGTCAGATTCCACTATATTAGTGATGGAGGTGAAAAAAACCAGAACACAGCCCTTGATTTATATACTTGGTGAAGCAGTTCCTATACATGCATATGTATGCACAGCCATTAGTCAGCAGTGACATCTCAGCCCTTAACAAATCCTGGAGAGCTGTTGCTTGTCAGAAAGCACTCAGGTTAGGCCAACATTTGCAGCTTTTGCTCTAGCATACATTTACATTAGGTGTAAAGACAAGGAATGTATCGAAGAGGGTAAATGCATTCCTATCTACAATGTTATGTATATTTTGTTCCTGTTATATTGGCTTTACTTCCAAAGTTGTAGTTTGCAGTATTAGTTTCTTTTTATTGGTATCCTTGCATATATATATTCAATAAATGAGTTATGAATTTCATGTTTGCATATCTGTCCTTTTTCCAAAAGTATAACTTTTGAAATTGTCATTTTAATGCATAAATGCAGTATTTCCTGCTGAGGTTACAGGCCCAGGAGAACTCTACCAGGAGAGAGGTGAGAAGGCATCATGTTTACAGCGTGATGCTCTGTGGTAACTCTGTGTGTTTGTGTTCCTAACTCCGCACTGAGTAAGCTGCTTTGGATTTTCCATTGCTTAATGTAAAGTGACTGACTTGCTGGAGGTTCCCTTTCTCACCTTTCAAGAACTCAGGTTTTTTTTACAAGAGTGAGTTGATTTGGACTAAGAGACCAAGGGAATGCAGAGTATGTCTTGGTTTCAGGTGGGATGGAGTTAATTTTCTTCTAGTAGCTGGCACAGTGCTGTGTTTTGGATTTGGTGTAAGAATACAGTTGATAGCACACTGATGGTTTAGTTGTTGCTAAGTAGTGTTTATACTAAGTCAAGGACTTTTCAGCTTCTCATGGCTGGAGGACACCAGAAATTGGGAGGGCACAGAGCCAGGACAGCTGACCTAAAGCTGCCATATGGTGTCAAACTGGGAGAAAAACTGGCCAGGGGTGCTGCTCAGGAACTGGCTGGCCATCTGTCAGCACGTGGTGAGAGTTGCATTGTGCATCACCTGTCTTGTGTATTCTAATTCTTTAATCCTTATTATTATCATCATTATTATTTACATCCTTTTCTGTCCCATTAAATTGTCCTTATCTCAACCCATGTGTTTTCTCACTTTTACCTCCTCTCTCCCCCATCAGCTGGGAAGAGCAGTGGGTGAGCGACTCCACAGGGCTGAGTTGCCAGCTGGGGTTCCATGACAGTGCAAGTTAATCACACTGCACGTGAGCAGCTGCATCCAGGATGCACTTTGGAAACAAATGTAGCATAAGATATTAATAAAGCAAAGGATCGCTTGGAAATCACTGGATTTGTCCAAATATGTAAATGCCTAGAGTGGGACAATGATACCTTGCAGTGAGTTTAAAGTATCAAGAAATGTGCTGGGAAAACTCCATAGGAGGAAGGGCACTATTAACCTATTGATGAAGATTTTATTATTATGTCGTCATCCTAAACAAGGAGTTGATTTAATGATCATAGTAGGTAATTACTGTGATGTGAAAACAATCACATCCTGTCTGCACAGACTCATGTGTCAGGAAAAAATTGTCAATCATCATGTTCAATTGGGAGTTGCCAAATGATCAGGTCTTGTTGATGAAGTCATAGAATCATAGAATATCCTGAGTTGGAAAGGACCCACAAGGATCATTGAGTCCAGCTCCTGGCCCTGCACAGGACAACCCCAGAGTATAATGTTGATGCTGTGATCCACAGCCATCTTTGCAAAGGTTTCCTGAAAAGGCTGTTTAAGACTTCTGTTAGCAAAGTTGATGTTGAGAGTAGTTTCATCACATGGCTTTTGATGCCATGAAAATTATTACTGGATGCATGTTTATTTGCTGGATTTTTTTTTTTTTTTGGTAGTTTAATCCACCTGACAACTTTGAAGCAAGTGCAGGATATTGTGGAATAGCCTTCTCTGTTTCATGGATGTGATTTCTCACTGGCATAACTGGACACTGAAGTCTTCTAGCAGTGGAGGGGGGACCCATAGGCACAGGAGAAAAATAACTTTCATTGTGCTTGTGTTGTGTGATGTCAGGGCAGAGAGCAGTGTATGCTTTGAGGGTTCTCAGGTCCTCATTTAGACAAGCTCCACTTGCCCTGCTGTGTGTGAGGGATTGCAGCACAGGCACAACAACTGTAGTCCTTGTGCCTAAGTCAGACACCCCATATGCTAAATCACTTCCCAGCATTAGAGACAAAGGGGTTGCTGTAACCTCTGATGGCTCAGCTTGTCTCTGCTTCCTCCTGCCTGCTCAGAACTTGGGGTCAATAGTTTAAACTGAAAAATTAATGGAAAAGGGAAACTTATCAGTAACTTATCAGTAAGCTTCTAAAAGAAAGATCAAATTTTGTTAATCTGCACCAAGCTAGCAAGCTCCTTGAGCAGAGGTGTAGCAGTGAACATAGCTTTATTTTAAGTGTCTCTAATGACTTTATGTAAGATAGCAGGGAAATGTGGCCTGACACCAATTTAAAAGTAAGGTTATAAAAACTTTGGAAAACCCTACTCAAGAGTAATTATTAAAAATTCAAACTGTAGGGATGTAATTGAGGGGGATTCTCTGCAGTTCTGCTCTGATTTGAGATTACTTGGTATTGTCATTAACAACTTGGATGGCATATGCTGATTAAATTGTAGGGAGCACCAGACTTGAGCTAACTACTGACTGAGCAGAAGACAAATACAATTCAAAGTGAACTTGACAACTTCAAAAGAGTTAGCATGTGATGCAGTAAGTCCAGCAGTGGATTTGACAAATGCGTGTTTGTACACTTCAGCAGAAGCTGCAATCATCTGAACAAATACAGGATGGGACAGGACAGGCTGCTACGGTAGCAGTTGTGCAGAACAGTTCTCCTGGGGTTATAGCCAGTCACCAGCTGAGCATGATTCAACAGCATCCTGTTCCTGAAAAAATCCCAAATGTTGCTGTGGAATGTATGAACAGGAATGTAATCTGTAAGATACGTGGTGTGGTCCCTCTTCCTTATGTGATAGCAGAAAGCCTTTCTTTGAACATAGTATTTAGCTGTGGGCACTGCAGTTCTGGAAAATGTGGATCAGCTGGAGATGACTGGAGAAAAGCAATGAGAGGGGTGACAAGAGGGATGCCTGGGCTGGTTTCAAGGTGATGGGAAAGGTGTTTTCAAATCAGTTAGAGGTAGATGCAAAGGAGGAAATAAACACTCTTCCACTGCTGGAGGTAGGGCAAGAAAAATAGATTCTATTGCAGCAGGAGACACTGAGCTGAGACATTCAAATGGGTAATTGGCCTTAACAGCAGGAACAGCAGAGCTCTGGAATACCTTTCCTGGGCCGACTGTGGAATCTCTGGAATTTGAGATGTTAAAGGAAATGTTGGTGGGCATGGTATGGGGCTGGCAGCGGATAAGGGCAGCGCAGAGCTCACAGTTCATATGCTACCCTGTGACCCTCACACCCAGGCCCATGAGGGAGTCAGAGCTGCTCTGGAGTGAGCACTGCACTGGCAAAGCTTTGGAGCACAGCCTCGGGGCTCACAGCCATGTGTTTCCTTTTTCATCCCTTCTTTTTAAATAGCACTTGTGGTAATAACATCTGTGGGCACACTGGCAGAGTGGCCCACGTCTGCAGAGTTAGTACAAACTTTCTGACAACGCCCAGTGCAAGGCACTCTCCATGCTTCTATTCCAAATTTTTGGGAGTACTTCAGCTTTCAGAATGAATGCATCCCACACCTTAAATGTACATTTTTGTTGTGTAAGAATAAGCAAAGTGACAGCAGTACTTTTTATACATGTGTGGGATTAGTGCACACAAACCACTTTTTAATTGTGTGTGTATGTGCACTGGGATGATACAGAGTTTGGAGTGGCTGATCTCTTACCCAGTTACTGTGGCAAATCTTAAACCTTTATCTGAATTTTTGCCAGAGATGGTATCTTACTTTGTTTAAACAAAGTTCTCTTCTTTTATTTTTTTGAAAACAACATTCCAGCTGAGAAGAAAGCAACCAGGGCTGGTGCTGCCCAGCTTTTCATACCCTGGGTAGATGTGCAGGTTGCTTGGCACACATGCAAGACCCAATTTCACACTGCTGGCCAAAAGAAATTCCATATTCCTGAGCAAAGACTCCCATCAGGCTCTGCCTGCCAGTGAAATGCATTTCAGAGGTTTGGGGCAGGGGGAGGAAGAAACTCCCTCCCGAACCACACACTAAAAATAGCTGATGCTGTGCAAACAGCTTTGCTGTGAACTTCCTTCTGGCAGGCAGCCATGCAGCTGCCCAAGAGTTTTAAGCCCAGATACCTCTTCAAAACATAAAGTCGCTGAAGTTAAGCACAGTGAGCAATTCTTTTAATCTTACTATTCCCTGCTGTGTTGTCTCAATTTCAGCTTCTTCCACAGTGCAGGTAGCTTATCCAGGATCTAGGGTCAATTTAAAAAAAAAATAAAATTAAGCTACACTTGAGACTGGCACTGGCAATCCCTGGAGTCTGCAAAGTTCAAAGCAGGGAGGAGGCCTTTAATCTAAAACTGAAATGCTCAGGTGACATGTCCAAAACGTACTTTCCTGCTGAGTGAGAACTGCAGTAGCTGTGCTCCAGAAGGTTTTAAAATTCTCCAAATTGCTGTTAACTAAACATCCTTAAATCCCAGTGTGGTGATATGAAATTGGAAAGTTGGTTCCTTAAATAAGACTACTTTAAAAAGAATAAACACAAGACTCTGGGTAGTTGGATTAAATGACAGCAGTGATTCATTCAGGCATTGAAGCCTATGAGTTATTTGAGTTTGCCATATTTTCCAGTGTTTTTACTGCTTATTAGTGCCAACATTTTGCCCTGAAATAAATCACATCACATTCTTCTGTACATTTTGATTATGAACACTGATGTTTCAGTTTCAGTATCAGGCTTCCTTCTTTGTTTCAATAGTTGCTGATTGTTTAGACATAAAAAGATTCACATTTTCTTTTATCATGATTTTATAGCAAGAACATTTTCCAAGACGAATTAAATCTCTGGGTCATTTTCAGCTATGAAAATGATCAGGAATCACTGATAACACAGTAATTTTGCATAGCTGTTTTTTTCCCTCTCAATTTTATATTCTCAAATACTCAGTTTTTATTTGAATCCTCTGTATCCAATTATCTGGTTTGTGTAGCAATTAAACAGAAGATCAGTGTCATTGTGCTTTACATTCTCTTTAAACTCTCATCAAGAGCAGGACCACACTAGTCTAAGTTTGTAATTTAAGATGCATTTGGCGGGGGTTCAAAGAGACAGGAGCTCTAGTCTGTCTCACTTCCCCTTGGAAAGCCTTTCTGATGCTGCCAAACAATATTTACACCAGCAGGGAACTGAGTTTTGGAAAACTTTTCCAGGCTCTGAAGAAACCAAGCAACCTGAGACTTTGATAAACCTTGGTAAATTTAAAAACTCTTGATGTGTAAAAAATGTTATTAGCCCATCAGATATCACAGATTTACAATTTGAGGAATGGATTTCAGTTAAGAGATAAGAGCAGAGGTTTGGCAAAAGAAGTGTTATTTGGAGCAAAATTCTCCTATTGTTGTCTCTGTTGAGCACTTTATGATCTCTTACATTTCTGCAGCTCCAGGTCCAGGTGCTCTGTTCTGCAAGTACATTCACTAAGTCGGGTTGGTGTCTGCAGCCCGACAGCTTTAAAAAGCATCAAGCTTATTTCTTTTTCTGGGACCTTCAGCTTTCTAGCTGTCTCGAGGGAGGGTTCAGGTGAGGTCCTGTTTTCTCTGTCCTAGAAGAAAGGTTGTTTTCTCCCCTTGCTATGGGTCTGGCAGTCCTTTGAGAGCAGTTCTCCTCCCTTCCCACCCCTGTTTTATGGGGCTTTTTGAGGACAGAGTTCTGAAGGGGCTTTCCACTGGCTCAAGCAGGATTCTGGGTGGGTGACAGCAGGAATTCTGGCTCCTACTGCCTGGTCATTTACCTTGAGACTCTAAAAATTAATTTCTTTTCCCTTTTAAATATAAACTGAGTTCTAAAAGCACTCTTCAACTGAACTGTTGGACTCTGTCCTTGCCAGGCATCTTACCCAGTCTTACACTCTTAACACAAATCCAGATTCACATCGAGTTTTACTCCTAGAGCTGCATTTCATATTTGAGAATCTGAATTACAATCTTGCCACCTTGTACCACACAACTCAAGACTTGCAAAGGAGAGGGGAGTCCTGAAGTGCAGTTCTCTCCTAGCCTGGTGTTTGTGTCTCATCTCCACTTCCCTTGTAATCTGCCCAGAGAAGATTTCTGAGATACTTGAAAGGCTGCCAGGATCTGCATGGGAGGCAGGGGCCTTGGCATGTGAGCCCTGACACCTGATGCTTAGTGTGCATTGAGGCAGTGCCAGCTGGACCCGCCGGCCCTGGCGAGTGCAGCCCTTCTGTTCAGTCACAGTTACCTGATCGGGCTGCTGCCTGTGCTCTGCTGCTCTTCCTTTTCCTTCTCCCTTGCTGCTCAAACAGCCTTGCCACTGCCTCCTGCCTTCGCTCCAGTTTCTGTCCTCACACCTGTTGGCCCCTTTGTCCACGCTGTTGTCAACAGGCTCCAAGTTATTTTTTTTAAGCAATCCTTGTGCCTGGCTCACCCATGTGTGGCTGTAGAGACCCCTCAGACATGCAACACAGCAAGTGTTTTACAGCTTGTTCGAAATGCTCCTGGGGTTTGCAGGCAGCTCCTGCACTCAGGTGCCTGGTGAAAGCAGATAACCTGATCCCTCCTCTGAAAGCAACTGAGCAAGCGGGAGAACCCCACAACTCTCCTCCCTCAATCCCCCTTCCTTCCCTAGTGGGGAGGACCTGCCAGCACCAGCCACCTGCATTTGGAGTGGTCCAGCCTTCCCTCAGGCTTCAGTAGAAGGTGTGTGCAGATGAGCTTCCAGGGCAGATATCCCGGGCTGAAGTCCCGCTGCAGGCTTCCCTTGGATCTAAGCAGTGACTGAAAACATTGAGGCTGTGTTAACTAAGTTGTTGGCTAAAACAATGTGCTGGACTACAGCAAGAGCATGTCCCATGCACAGCCCATCTCCCACAAGTCCTTTTACTCCTGTGTGGCCCTGGGAGTTTGTTGCACGTGCATATTGCAATGTGGACATCTGTCCTCTCCTGTGCTCCCAGAGACCATTTAATTTTGAGAAAAGCAGCAGGGTAACATGGCTGCCATCAGTCACATTAATTTTGGTAGACTTTATGCTGAAATGTGCCACACAGAAGCTTTTGGGTCACCCAGGTATCTTGTTGATGAAGTGCTGCTGAATGAGGGGGGCAGAAGAGGTTCCCTTGGAGAAAATGTACTTCTCACTATTCCTTGCTGCACAGACTATTCCTTGCTGCACAGCAAAGGAAGGAATGTGATTTTTGTAACTGCCATGGCCCTGCTCTTTGTTCCGCTTTGCTATTGCAAGGGACTGCTGGGGACCTCAGGTGACTCCTTGAGGGTGGGAAGGGCCGTGCGTGCAGTCAATGGAGGTGTGCGAGGAGTGGAAGGAGGTCAGCCTGGGCTTTACCGTGTCCTTGCACAGGGTTTGCAGCGCCATGTGGTAGTGGCTGATAAACACTGGTGTCCCCCTCGTGTGGCAGCACGGATGGTGCTCGTGCAGCAAAGGGTTGGTGCAGCAAAGGGTTGGTGCAGCAAAGGGTTGGTGCAGCAGCTCTGGAAGTGGCCCTGCAGCTGGCGCTGAGCTGGGGTTGTGTTAAAGAACTTTCTTATTTTCCTACTCAGCAACTCCATCAGGCTGCACCATCCAGTTGAGTCACGCTGAGCTCGGAAAACAGCCACTTCCAACAAAAGAAAAGAAAAATACCTTCCTGGTAGTTACATTGCTCAGGCTTCAACCCTTGTATCAGGACAGGTTCAAGCAAGCACAGTGTCCTTTGGCCGGGTCTCTGCATTTCAGGTGTGCCTTCCTCTCCACCCAAGCCGCTTCTCACAGCTCTGCTGTGCCCAGGGACCAAGATCTGCAGAGAGCAGGGAGAGGAGCAAGCCCAGACCCCAGAGCTGCTGGGGGCAGGCTGCACCCCACATGTGTTCGGTCGCAGCCGTGGGGCTTGGGCTACCCAAAGTCTCGTGTGCCCCCATGGGCACAAGGCCCCACAGCACAGGGTTGTGCTTCAGCGCTGCAGTGAGGAGCTCTGCCTTAGCTTGTTTTGTGCCATTTTCAATAACCCTTTTTTCGGTTCCTGCGGGCCCTGGGGTGAGCTGGCCCTCGGCAGCGAGCTGCCCCCGGGTCTGTCCGGTTGGGCAGGGCTCGGGGTGCCGGTGGCTGAGCGGTGCCAAGCGCCAGCCTCTCCTCTCTGCTCTGTTGTGACAGACGCTGGCGCATGTCTGCTCCTGCTGAGCCTGGGCCGCTGGGATAATTCTTAACGGATGTTTGCAAATGAAAGCTGATAAATGCTATAAATACCAGCTCAAAGAGCAGCGTGGTCTGCAGCAATCCAGGCTGCGTTTCTTAGGATGGTTCACATTTTGTGATCAACCACCACTCAGTGTTTTGTACTAGTTGTGTAATTTTTGTGTCACTGACCCCTCCTTCCACTACTGAATAAAGAGCAAAATGTTTGTAATTCCCCCAACCTCCACCCTGGAGCATGAAAAACTTTTTAGTGATAAAAAGTTATCTACAGCTCCAGAGTAGTACATCAGTTCAGACGTTTTGCTTATCTTAGTTTTGGCAAGTAAATTCTCACTTATTAGCTGGGCAGGGAGAGACATCTTGATAAATTCTCATTATCCAGGAAATCCCAGTCTTGAAACCACTAAGTAGATAGGCACCACTTTGCAAAATCCAGGGAGACTGTCACCACTGGGAATCACTGTGATGACAAATTTTCACGGGAATCAACAAGACAGAGAACATTATTTTAAAAGGCATTTTGCAACAAACAGCATCTATTCCCTATTTCTTATGAAGGATGTTTCTCTTTTTAAATTATGTTTTGGTACGTCTGGTTCCCTCTCCCATTTGAAACATTTGGCTAGAAAAATAATTATATGCTATTTAAATTACCAGTCAGAGTGGAGAGATTTTTCTGCAGCCATTATGAAGATGGGATGCTTGTGTGCTAAATTCACATTCTGGTGTATGTTCTCTATATCATTTAATTGGATATTCCTTTTTGGTTTTCCTCTGGAATAAAAATGGTGGTGCTCATCTCAGGACTGGGCTAATGTCCCTAGAACTCTCAATTTTTCCCCATTTTGTCTGCACAGACAAATTTCTGGTCACAAGGGAGTCCTGCTGGTCTAGTTAATCTGCTGAAAATTCATTGTGCTCTTTGCTTTTTTTAGGAGACTTGTTTTTTGAAACAAAACCAGCAGATAAATTCTGCTAATTCCCTGTGAGTCACCCAGCAGCAATGGCAAAGCTGGGAGGGGAAAATGGGGAGCGGAGGGGGGGATTGGTGAATGGGGACTGAGCTGAAGGTCTGACCCAGGGCACTCCATTTCAGGTGCTTCTGGAAGATGAATGCTCAGTTATTACCTCCAGGTACCCCACCAATAGGGACATGTAGTTACCAAGAAAGGTTTTTAAAAGTCTGTTAACAAAATTATTTACAACTGGTGCTCACACAGGCCATGGTTCACTGGGTCTGAGCCCTGAGATATGCCTGGCTGGCAACAGAGGACAAAATAATTACAAAATCAAGAGTCTACTTAGAGACAAAATGCTCTGCACATTTATTACATTATTTTGCCTTGTAAAAAGCTGTGTATACCAGAGAAACCAAAACTTTGGCTTTCCCACCTTATGCATCATCCAGACAGAAAACATGCAGCTTCCAGGTATCTCTCACCCTGCCCTGCAAGCCTCAGTGGCCTCACACCAGCAAGAACAAAACTGGTCATCTACAAAATCCAGTGCTGATCTCAACTGACGAACTTCCTGTAACATCAGCAAATACTTCTGTTTTGTAAATCTGTTTTTCCCTCCATAATGGGGTGCCAGCAGGACCAGGAATGCTTTGGATCCAGGAATGTGCTGTTTGGCAGGAGGAACAAAGAAATTGCTCACCCAGAAGGGCAAAATAGGACTAATGGTTTTGTTTGCTGGGGAGAAACCACATGGAAGTCAAGCCAAGAGCTCTTGCATGCTATCAGAAAGGTGCTGTTGGATGCTACTTTTAATGGCAGACATTGATACTGGTCATTAACGAGAAATGCCTTCAGTAACTAAAATAAAATCAGATCCTGTAATACTTTTGATGTTGCAGAGTCTCTCCATGGATACTGCCCATTGCCCACCAATGTCAGGCCCTCCCTGAACTTTACAAGGCAGCTGTTCTTCCTGGCCTTCTGGAAATAGTCCAGCTATGACACGTTCCTGATATCCCTTAGCTGCAGGGCATGTTTCATTCTGTTGCTGCAGGCAACTTGATAAAGGCTCCTTCCTCCCACTCCAGAGTTAACCCGCCCAGACTGTAACAATACAGCACTCACTAGCGATCGTGCCCGTTTGCTTAGTTAAAATTTGCTTAAATTGGTTGTTTTGTACAAAGGAACACTTAATTTGATTTCATCGTGTTTTCTGAGCCAACAGTAATAATGCTAGATGTATATCAGAGGGTGATTGTTACAGCTCTTTATGAATAAAGTTATTTTTAAGAATCATTATCCTTTTCTTGACACCAAAATTTTATGCAGCATAAAATAAAACTTGGTTTCCACCCCTTAGAGAAAGAAGGGGAAAGTCTTCAGCTGCTACATAATATAAGAAATCACAAATTTCCATTTGCACTGTTGTATTGTCCTTAACTCCACACCTACTGGAAAAGTTGACACCTTTTTTTTTTTTTCTTTCTCCCACTTGAGACCACTGGAACTATCCATGCTTTCTTACTATTTTACCTCTGTCTGTGGAGCCCCTCCATGGACATGAACACCCGATGGAGGTGCATCCCTGTCCCTGGTTCTGGAATGACAGCAGTTACCCACCCTGTCCCCCCGGACACAGGAGTCGCAGAAGAACAGAGTCAATGAGGTTGGAAAAAAACTCCGAGATCAGCGAGTCCAAGCTATGGCCCAACACCACCCTGACATCCAGAGCCTGGCCCCGAGTGCCACGTCTAGCCTTTCCTTAAACGCCTCCAGGGACGGTGACTCCATCACCTCCCTGGACAGCCCGATCCAATGTCTAATCACCGTTTCTGTGAAGAAATTCCTCCTAATGTCCACCCTAAGCCTTCCCTTAAGGCTATGTCCCCTTGTCCTGTCGCTGGTTCGCTGTGACAAGAGCCTGACCCCACCTGGCTACACGCTCCATCCGGGAGCTGTACAGAGCCACAAAGTAACCTCTGAGCCTCCTTTTCTCCAGGCTGAACACCCCCAGCTCCCTCAGCCTCTCCTCATCGCACTTGTGCTGCAGACCCTTCCCCAGCTCTGCTGCCCTTCTCTGGACTCGTTCCAGCAGCTCAGTGTCCCTCCCGAGCTGAGGGGTCCAGAACTGGACACAGCCCTGTCACCTTCCCATGTCATCCTAAGCGGACGGCAACGCACATCGCGCTGAGGAGGGGCAGGTAAACTCTCAAGACCCAGGAGCGGGGGCGTGGGACAGCGCGGGGACACCTGCACCCTGCTGGGCTGGGGACAGCCCCGCCGAGGCAGCGGCTCGGGCGATGTGTCCCCTCGCCCCGCACGGCCGCACGGAGGGAGGTTCCACCGCGGCCATGTTGAGGGCGGGGAGCGCGGAGGGCGCGGAGGCGGCGCCGGGGCCGCTGCGGGAGCGGCGCCTCCCGCTCCCACCGCCCGCC
>VZRL01006982.1:275659-304669 GCA_013397895.1 Origma solitaria | reverse complement strand
CAGCCCCGGCCTCCCGGCGCCGGGCCCGGGGCTCCCGTCCCTGGCCTCGCCGCCCCCGGCCGGGCTCGACCCATCGCGGAGCGGCCGCGGGTCCCTCTGGGTGCGCTCCGGGGGGATCCGGAGCCCCAGGCCGGCGGGCACAGCCGGTGTTGGCGCCTCCGGAGCGAAGGTGGAAGAACTTCCCCCGGCGCAGCACAACTTCCTATTCCTGTTGCTGTTCGCGGCGTGCGGGAGGCTCCGCTCGGGAGAGCCCCACGTGTGTGAGCCGGGACTGGTCCTGCAGCAGCAGCATCCTTTATGTTTTTGCGTAATTGCCGCATCTGCTAAGGCGCTTAATGCTCATTTTTATTAATCTTTTTGAAGCCAGTGCCAATGCTGATGAAGTGCGTGCGGTGTCTGATGGCCGAGAGCTGTGACGGCCGCGAGGTTGCGACAGTAAATCCCTGCAGTCCATAAAAAACCTGATAAAACCTGTAGGAAGCGTCCATTCCCTGCGAGATGCAGAAAGGAAGGTTTAATAGACACGCTGGATATAACGATGGGTCTGACCAAAGGAAAACACCATGAGTTTTGGGAGGGACCTGCCTTATTTCTTAAAATAGCTGCTTGCTATGGACTGCAGGGACCATGAGCTCGAGCTGTGTGCGTGTAGTTTTGAATGGGAGGGTGAAATAATAATGAAATTCCCCAGATGAAATACTCACTAAAGATTGCTAAACAAAAACCCTGTGTAAACAGTTGGCTGATCACTGGCAGGTAAGTGTTTCCACAGACACCAAAATAAGATCTGAGTCCTGCAACAGTAGTGGTAGCCAAAATGAATACTTGAAATGCCTGCCCTGGTGAACTGTCAGCACTAACCTTCTGTTTTCCATCTGAAATTCTTTCTCACATAGTAGTGTTCAGCTTCATAACCAGAGAGTGAAGTAATTAAAAAAAACCACATCATTTTCAAGCTGCAGCAGGGTTAGGGTTCAAGAAAGACTGCTTGATGTGACAGTGTGCCCTGAACCTCAGCAGTGTTTGATATCATTATGTACATATGCTAATCCCTTGTCCTGATTAATATGCACTTACCAGTATTGCAGGCTCTTTCATACAGGGAGTTTACCTGTGTGGAACAGGTTGCTGAAAGCTTTAATTTCAGATTCTGAATGATCTCAAACCTCCCTGTTCTGGAAACGGCAGTCAGAGCAGACATGCTTCACAGCAGCATAACTTGTTGTGCTCACGTAACTCTCTTGTCTTGTCCTGCAAACTGGCTCATGTGTTTTGTTGTGATCGGGTGTTGTGGAGATTTGGAAAGTGTCCATGTGAGAACCTCTGCTTGCTTCATTGCAGATGCAGGTTTTGCATTACACTAGGAAAATCAAAGGGGTTAAAAAGCTTGATTATTTTTTAATGGAATACAGAGTTTTTCTCAGGTGTAGTAACTTCGCATTCCTGCTCTTCAATGGAGGAGAACGTTGTAGGACTTCCTTTCACACATTGCATTGCATAACCGCTCATGGTATTTCAAGAAACCCTTGTGAACTCTTAGATTGCACTTTATGCTGCGTTCAGTGTGACTGATGTTTTTAGAGAGGGGCAATGTAAGGTGGTTCTGATGTGCATTGTAGGGTCGATAGGTTTTACGCATGGGTTTGGTAGTTCTTACTGAATTAAGCAAAGGACTTGAAGTTTCACAGCACAGACTTTCTGTAAGGCTTTCTAGGAATCTCACCTTATTTCCTTTTGCAGATTGGCGATGATGAACAAGGTTACGACCTGGATTTGTTCTGCATACCTAAACATTATGCAGATGATTTGGAAAAAGTCTACATTCCTCATGGGCTCATCATGGACAGGTTTGTTTGACTTCAGACAGTACACTGATGCCATGAAACTGAAATAAACATCTTCCAGTGATAATTTTGCTGCTTGGAGACTGTCTAAATAGATTACATTTAGTTAGAGACTAGAAGGTACAATTAATCTTTTTTTTTTGGCTTCTAAGAGTTTGTACATTTGCAGTCATGCTATTCTTTGAAAATTGGTCACAATTCTCAAGTGAAATTTTGTGGTATGTAGCAACTTACAACTTTCTTTCCAATGTTTCTTTGATGTTTTACCTTCTTAAAATCTAACTAGAAGATGTTTTGTTCTGCCAGTTCAGTCTGAAAATATAGTCTCTTGAATTTCCATAAGATATTAAGAAAAGTAAATTGTTGTATCACATCATTTTAGACTTTCTCATGTTCATGTGGTAGATAAATAACATCCAACTTTCTCCTATCTTCTGAGAAATTTGCATTATCCTCTGCAAATATCAATCTGTCACTTCTGTGGCTGCTGAAGTCTGAGATGTGCTGTGCAAGTTTTATCTTGTGCGATCAGAAATCGGTGCATAAGCCTACACTACAAGATGTTTTTGGTTTACTTTGTGTTTGAAAGTTGCTAATTTCCTTTAAGAGAATGAACAACAAATTCAGTGAATTTAAGCCTTTTATGAGTGGTGTTGGGTGGGTCTTCCAGGAGATCTTGTGACTAGGAATGCATCTAGATTTTTGCATGGTTCTGTTTGACTAGATACAATGAACATCCCTGTAAAAAGAGTTTATTTTTAAATATTAAAACTTCACACTGGAAGTCCATATAGAGGAAAAAATTGGACAAAGTACACGTCATTAAGGAACTGACGTGAAGTTTATAATGGTTGGCTTTCTCTGAGAAACCTGCTGTCAGCTGGCACACAGTAAATGCAGTCCATGCTTTCTAAAATAAATGGCAAGATAAATTTAGAAACAATTATTGCAGAAAAACGGTGCAGTGTTCTCTTGCTCTGCCTTGTTGGTATTGTATTCTGCTTTCAGGACAGATTTCTGGCATTCTGATTTGGCAAATAAACATAAAACTCTTCAGTTTACAATTTGAGAGTTTCTTGCTCATCAGCCGGTGAGGGCTACTGCCTTTGGGGTTGTGTTAGCTTACATTGCTGTTTGCATGGAAGCTGAACCTGTCTTTGGAAGGAGAAAACACACCTTCATGACTCATATCTGACAGTGAAACAGTTTCAGGGTGTTAAGGTTTGCTTTGGCTGCGTGTGAGGTAGGAAAGCAAGCGCATTTGGCAGCGCTACTGTTGGATTAACCTTGAAAAGCAAAACTTTGTTGACCAGTAATGGGTAAAAGTGACTGAAGTGGTGGGCAAATATTTCCAAGCAAAACGTGTTTCCAAGTTTGCTGCATGTGTTTGCTGCTGCTAGGAGTATCAAGCGCTGCTGCTATGGTGAACGAATGAAATGTTATGACAGCTCACTCTTTCTTGGTTTTGTTTAGGACAGAGAGACTGGCTCGAGAAATTATGAAGGGCATGGGAGGACATCACATTGTGGCACTCTGTGTACTCAAGGGTGGCTATAAATTTTTTGCTGATTTATTAGACTACATCAAAGCCCTGAACAGAAACAGTGACAAATCAATCCCCATGACAGTCGACTTCATTAGGTTGAAGAGTTATTGTGTAAGTATCTGTGCAGTACTGTGCAATTTTTAGCTAAGTTGACTACAAATTATTAACAGAGATGGTTTAATATTGTTACTGCCCTAATATGCTAATATTAAACAAATAATTAAGGGAATTAAGAGTCACAAGCCAATTTACTCTTTCTCTACCGTATTATATAATGTGTTTTCTTTTATACCTTGCTGCTTCCTCACCCCAGTAAAATCCTTATGCAGAGGAGAGAAACCCTTTGCATGTCCTTTACTTGCTCAACAATTCCCTCTCTGCCCTCTACCCCATCTCTAAAGCTGTTGCTCTAGACTAATACAGAGAATTCTCCTGCAACTAATATTACAAAAATTTAATTCCAGGAGTTTTTGTATGGCTCAGGCATCATTATTGGACAGCATGACTTGAAAGCTGCAGAAATGGTTATACCCAAGTTCCCTATCTCATTTTTGATTGGATGAACCAAACAATGAACAAAATTAATTGTATTTGCTATAAACGCTAGATACATAAACCAATATTTGTGATTAATGGCCTCTGAATATGGCATTGCCTTTTCAAGACAAGGCATAGGTTTACATTTTTGGGGAAAGAATTTCTTTTGATTCTGAACACAAGTATTCAACTTTGTAGGGAACCAGAACATTCTGTAACACGAGGTAACTTTTAAATTTTATAGAAGGAAGCACAGGGTTATGGTTGTACAGGTCAGGGGAAGAAGCAGGTGTTTGTCAGCACTGTATGATTCCCAACGTACTGACAGCCAAGTCTCATGTTTCTGGGATTTCAGAAATTTATGGGTTTTTTCCATAAGACCATCTGTAAGATGGAAATAATGACTTTTTTTTGTTTCAGTTTAGAGTGTTTGAATACATCATTTCACAAGGTTATGCTGTTGGTCCTGTGTCAGCGGCTTTGCTTTGAGATCCACACTGTGGGTTACTTGTCACAGTTGCAGAGCAGTGCCTATTCCAGCAGAAAAAAATAGATATAACTGAACTGAAAAAAATCAGTCTCATCTTTTGTTTCATTAAACTGTGAAACCTGAGATGAATTATTTACAGACTTAGTCAGGACTGTTGCAGAACTTAATAAATCCATGATTACTGTCGAGCTCTCCATTAATGTGTCATGACAAAGCCAAGAATTGTGTGGGGCTTTGGTCCAGTCCTTTTCCAGGAAAAGCAGCCTTGGCTGCCTGAGGCACACACAGCTGCCTGCCCAGGGGTTACCTGGAGACCAAGCTCAAGTTTGCAGAGCACGAGGCAGTAATTTAGTTATGTGCTTTAACTAGAATTCAAGGCTGGGCAGAAGGGCTCGTGCCAGCCTTTGGTTGTATCTCACTGTGTTAAAATCAGTGAGTGAGAGCAGTCTGAGCCTCTTTTCTTCTGTGCCTCCCAAAAAGGGAGGCTCCTGTCTCCAGTCCACTTCATCCCAAAGCACCCACATGCCCATATATTCTCCCTGTAAAAGCCACAGAAAGCTGAATATCTCTATTAGAGAATAGTAGGTTAAAGAATAGGAAATTATGACTTCCACCTGTTCTTTCTTGGAGAAGAAATCGTGTATCTTCTACTTTCTTCAAGGAACACTTCTAATAACTTACTTAGCTTATTTAAAAGATGAATACAAAGACAACACTCTTTAATGCTCTCTACTGTCTAACTTGAAAAAAAATACTGGAAAAATGGTTTGAAACACCTGAAAAAAGCCTCTCTTAAAAAGCTAGGCTGCCTTTTCACTGGTGTCTCAGGTGTGTTTTGGTTCATTTCTTTACTCTAGCTGGTTTTGTTTTTCCCCCCCAGAACTGCAGTGCCTTGATATTAATAGGGGAGTGAGCAGCAAAGTAAGTTTTATGGAAATTAAAATCCTGTTTTTACTACAGAAACAAGTGGATGAGGAGAAAAGCAGAGAAATACAGACGGAAAGGTGTTGAAGCTGAATGTTTTCCTTGAGGTGTTGGTTTCAGGGTTTTTGATCTTGTCAGTCAATTCTATAAAAGAATGTTTTATTGTTCTGGATGAATGAGGACCTGCTGTTACGTGATGCCTCCACTACAGTATTCATATTCTCTTCTGTAGACTCTCTTAGGTGGTTATTAATATCCAAATTTAAGTCCTTTAGATTGCATAACTTGATAGACTGGATAAGATTATCTTACTGTGGACATATATGTAACAGCTTGACTGGGTCTTCCATCAGTAATAGTGTCAGAATGCTAAATCTGCTCTGTGGTTTTGATCTGTGCTTTGCTACATGAGGGGATCTGTGTTTAGTGGTGTGAAAACCATCACAAACTATAATGGACAGTGGAGCTTTCAGCTCTCTTGTTGCTGTCTCTGGATGTGATTACTGGAACATGCTGCCTGCCTTTACAGACTGGATAAAAGATGTTAAAAATATCCTGGTCGCATAAATGAAGCAGATGAACTTTTGTAATGGTTCTGTAATTGATGTAATTGAAGTTCTATTCTTGTTTCAAACTGATCATTTAATATTTACAAGCATATGGGGTTTTTTTGTGTTGCAATGCAAAGTTCATACTGTACTGCACCCAAAATAATTCTCTAAGAATACTGACATGATCAAGCTGTGATTAAACTTTGCTTGTAACACCAGTTTTCCAAGTCCTTACAGATGAATTTTAATGATCTGGCAAGCTGTTAAGAAAGGGAAAGATAGTGTTTGTGATCAGATCCAGCTCTCAGTATTCTTGACAAACTGTTTATTCTGTGTTACAAGAAGAATGGCTTGTCACCAGTCTCCTGCACTTAAGCATGGAAATGTGCAAATGTTGCTTGTATAGTCATGAAGGGCAGCCAAAAGACAGTGGATGTATTGCACTGTCACTTGTGAGAATAGGGATTTTTAGTGGAGTACATGGTAAACACTGGTTAGGCTGGTCACAGCAGTATTCTGAAAGGTCTCTGCTAGACAAACCTTACAGCAGATACTGTAAAGAACTTAAAATGCTACTTTAAAAGGTGATCCTGGAGTCAGTTGAGTCAGGAGTTACAATCTTGTAAAACATTATTGTTTTCCAGCAGTGACAACAGGGAGGCAGTGAAAACAGATCTAAACAGTAAAACTTACGTGTTAAACCATGAAGCATTAAAGTCTTACCAGTGCTGAACTTGGAAATAAGGCTCCTGAAGATAATTAAAACATTGCTTAATTATTAAACCAAGTTCTTGCCAGTGGAAATCTGGTTACAACCAGTGTCAGAAATCTTTAACTGTTTTTTTCACCCTTTCATTGCTCAGGAACTCAACACTTGCACATGACATCTAGTATGAACTGTGAGACATTGTCAAGATTTAAAGTCAGTTGAGTGAGTTTAATAAACTGAAAAGACTTGTGAAGCATTCCTAGCAGCTGCTTTTGAATTTCCTGTATAACAGTTCATTTATGTTTTTATCAGTTTAGATTTACTGAAGCAAAATGCAGTGTAGTGATGGTGTACCTATGTTGCTGTTCAATTGTATAAGCAGTAATTTGATTTGTTACCAATATTTTTTGTAAACTAAGCATAAGCTTTTCTGGCTGTTTTTGTAGCTTATTGTTCTAAATACTAATCAGTGCTTGTTTGCTGACTATTCTTGTTATGATTGCCTATTCTTATTCAGAGTAAGACTTTCTAAAGCGGTTAAGTTTAAAATGTAAATTACCAGCTATATAGCATCCTCTAGTTTGGAAACCAAAGCTTTTTGTCCTGTTTCTATATCTGTAGAGAATGCATAGTAAGTCCTTGTTTTTTAGATACATACTTATATATAATGGTCGCAGATGAGAGATGATGCCTGTATTCATGCAAATCTCTTGTCAAACAGTCTTTAATCTGAAATGCCATCTTTGAAGATGATCACTTGTAATTTCTTTGTTAATAGAGAAATGCTGTTGGTGCCATGTTTCTGAAAGGTTTAACATTTGCTAGTTGTGTACTTCGCAGTTTTGACGTTTACTGCAAGAAGAAAATCAGTTTAATTCTGGTCATGCTAATGTTTTCCCTCCTCTTTCTTAGAATGATCAGTCAACTGGAGATATCAAAGTCATTGGGGGAGATGACCTCTCAACCTTGACTGGAAAGGTACAGCTCTTTGTGTGTCTCTATTGGTGTTCCACTGAAGGAGTGGTGAGAATTCATACTGCTGAGATGTGCAAGATGCAGCCCAGGCCAGGAATGGAGATCCCCGTGATAGGCAGTGACAAGAGAAGGAAATGGGAGAATGTAAATTAGGAATCTGCTTTTCTCCAGTGATTCTACAAAGATCATTGAGCCAAGTGTCAGCAGCTAAAACATCACTGCCTCCTGCTCTGTCAGAACACATCACTTTCCCACACACATGTGATTTTTAAGGCATGTATGTCTCAGTTCAGTGTAAAGGACGTAGGTATGATAGAATTGTACATATCTGTGCAGTAGGACACTCTTCTCTAGGAGAATAGGAATTGTGTAGACTCTGTTTTGATCTCTTTTGCATATGTCTAGAATTTTCAATGTCTGAATAATTCAAAGACTGTACTTAACATGAGCTGTTGGGAAGAATCTCAGCTAATTGTTATTAGAGCATCAGAAATGTTAAACTACAAAGCAGTTGCTGTTACATGTGTAAACATACATAAATGGTGATACAAATATTTAACTGCCCTGAAAATGAGTTAGGAAGATTAATAAGAAATTGGGTGTTTCTAGATACTAATGGATTTGTTTTTCTTCCTACCAGAATGTTTTGATCGTAGAGGTAAGTACTATGTTTCACTTTTAAACTTCTAATGTGTGACTGGTAAAAGAGTTCTGATAGAAGTTGTTCTTGAGCCAAAAAACCTACAGTTTCTGGTTTCAAGGCTTCCAGCTTCTGATTGCAGTCCTGAATTTTGCAAGTGGTCTCTGAATTTGAGCTAAGCTGTGTTTTGAATTCTCGAATTGCATTCAGCTGCTGTATTTAACCAGGAAAACATCTGTCTTAAATTGTTTGTATTTTCTTTCAGTTTTCTGCAATTTTGTCAGTTCTAAAATGTCTAGGTTTTTTCCCTTTCTTTCTTCTTTTAAAAAGTAGCCTGAAAAAATTGATACTAAGTGTATTATTGTTCTGGGTTTATCACAGCAAGCTAGGAAACTAAACTGCAGAGGTAGAAGGAGTTCCTGGTATGAGTATCCTAAAATTTGTGAAAAACAGATCTAAGTCCAGTGTTCCTGTGTGCATTTTATTTACAGAATAGTGACGTAGAGAATCCTAATTCTTAATGGGCATTTTGCAGTTAATAAATTCCTATTCCTCTGCCTTGTCATGATTCTCTGGGTGATACCAGGTACAGTACAGCTCAGTTTGATTGCCTGGTAGGTGCTGTTGCTTAATTCTTGCTTTCATACCTCTTTCTTGATGAACACGATCGCTGATGTTCAGCCAATATCACTTTCTTTGAATACAATTGACAATTTCAGGATAGGGAAGCAGCAGCAGTAGACAAGAAAAGTGGATGTGCAATCTAATAATATGTCATGGCTCCAAATAATGGAAATGGCATGTTTGTAAGCAAAGAAACAGCTATGGCAGCTGATTCATCAGCCAAAGGGAAGGATGTTTCCTCTCAGAAAATGTGTTTCTATGTATTATTTTCCTAATTTCAGTAGGTTATATTATTCCAGGGGAAGCACATTCAGTTCCAAAACTCCTACCAAAATAGTATGTATACAGCAGTCATTGTGTGATCAGTGGTGTCCTTTGAAGTATATTTTGCTTCAGATAGGCAGATGTGTTTAATTATGTATCTGCTCCATTTCAGATGAATGTAATCCCCAGTTTAGGTTAGTTTCTTATTTGTTCAGTGAATCATCTGTCCAGTGACTCGTCTTGCACACTGTCAAATATGAACTCTTACTGATAACCATTTTAACTGTCAAATGATAAAATGCACATCTATTGTAGGTTTAATGTCTTGAGCACCAGGCTTTTCTATGCTGCATCCCTTTAATGTTCAAACAATTCTGCACAAAATGGAAATTCGTTTCAAATAAACAGCTCATCATGCAACACAAAATCAGTAATAGCTTCTGCTTTTCTCTTAGAGCATGGAAGTAGCTACTTCTGTTTATTTACCAACTTTGATTTTTATCTATATACCTGTACATCTTTAACTTCTCTGGAGTTTAATGATTAAAAGCATTGAGTGTTAATGGTAATGCTGACCAGGTGCTCTGTTGAGTTTATTGTTTGATTTTTCTTTTAATTGGGAGTCATGGGAAAATTGCTGCTTCTGTGCTGTCTTGCCGCTTTCACTTCAAATAGATTTGATTTTAGGCCAGGGCAAGGCCTTTTCTTTAATTGCAATACTAGATTTTTCTGCCTATTTCCCTTCTTGCTTTTCTTCCTGTTGAATACTCTGTAACTGAGCTCAACAGTGAGACTATTATTACTCTTATCATACATGAATTAAACATTGTCCAATTGCTGCAAGGAGCATAAGCCATAAAATCTCCAGATTTTAATGGCCAAGAAGGTCGTTTCAGTAACTGCAAAGTCATGGTTATCCACAACAGAGTCGTGGTTATCCACAACAATTAAGCACTCTTGTTAATGTGTGTGATCACTTTACCCAGTGTGGTTGCGTAAGCCCAGGGCCGTGTTTCGTGTCACCTGGATTTCGTTGTGAGCATTTTTACAGGCTGTAGTTTGCCATATTTTCATGCTGCTGTGGATGAGCAATTTCTGATAATGCTTCTCTGACATGTTTAATATTCTGTCTTACATGAGTGTTTTTATTTTCAGGATATAATTGATACTGGTAAGACAATGAAAACGTTGCTGTCTCTACTTAAGCAGTACAATCCAAAGATGGTGAAAGTAGCCAGGTAAATGTTTAATCATTATTTGTGCTGGTTTTCACCTTAAGAGGGACACACAGTTTAGAAAAAACCCAAACCAACAAGTACAAACAAATGTAGAATACATTTCCATGGAAGAGAAACAGGAGGGTACATTTCTGCAGGAGTCATGTGATTTGATCTGTTGAAGTTACTGCTTGTTTAAACTCTTAAAGCACTTTTGCTTTTTAGAAACACTACTCCTTCCAGTCTTATTGCTGGAAGAATTTCAGTGCTTCAGAAGGGGATAACTTGTGCATGCCTGGAGCACCTCTTGCCTGTCATATTATGGTGAGGTCTGTGGGCTTTTACCACTGAAGTCCAAGAATAGAAGTATCTAGAAGAATTTAAATCTTTTGGTTTTAAAACAAATACCTTCACAAGTTGATAGTGGAATTTTCAGCACAATTTTAGTTCATAAATGTAGACTTTTACTAGAAGGGGGGATAAGAAAAATTAGTGGTTGTCACCTCTATCTAGTGTCTCTACAAAGATGTTTGTTTCTGCTGGCACTACCTGCAACTTCACAGTACTGCAGTGGTGTACCTGTACAATGGAGACATTTTTTCTATTTTTCCTTCTTTAATTGTGGAATTAAATTAGTTTGCACACTGACATTAATGTTTGGGTAGTGGGCATAGTGCAGCTGAGCTTTAGAGGTCATTCTGTAGAGTAACCCAGCCATATGCTCTGCCAGGCTTTTCTACTTAGTTACAACTTTAATCAATTACATTCAAAACATTTCATAATGAAATAACTTGCAACCAGCAAGAGATGTTGAGGATAATATTGTATTATTAACCAATATCAACATTCCTCCTACTTCTTTTTAATTTGCATCTGTTGCGCTGCTATGCTGTGGTTGTGTGTTTTCCAATAAAAGCACAATGATTGCTGGGGATTAGAGATAAAGCAGAGCTGGGTGTAATATCTAATCACTTGTGTTGCCATAACAATGTCAAAGCAGTTGTTAGACTTACCAGAACAGCTCTTCTTGCTGATAATCTGGAGATGACCTGCTGAAGGTGAGGCTGTTGTGGATTTCTCCCTGGCCAGTTTTTAAATATGTGTCACTGAAAAGTGTTGTAACACTACAGTGTAAATCATTAATATAATATAGTGTAATACAATACAATATAATACAATACAATGCAATATAATATAATATGTACAAAAATCAATTTCCTGGTTTTTAAACCTGTTGCAGTAATTTGGGTCTGCCAAAGACCTGATCAGGGAAGCATGGTCATTCTAGATAGTCTTGCGTTCATAGTTGCTTCACTTCTCTCTTCTATTTCTTTTCTTCTTTTCTTCTTTCTGTTATTTTTTGTGTTGTTGTTTTGTTGGTGGTGTTGTTGATTGGGTTGGGGGTTTTGTTTTTGTTTTTGTTTCTGGGTGTTTTTTGGTTGTTGTTTGGTTTGGGTTTTTTGCTTCATTTGTTTTGGTTTGGGGTTTGTTTGTTTGTTTGTTTGTTTTGTGTGTTTGGTTGATTGGTTGGTTGGTTGGTTGGTTTGGGGGTTTTCTTAGATTTTTTTTTGCTTCAGACAATTAGGCAGTTGTAGTAGGGAGATGTGAACTAATGCTGATATGATTTTGGGTTTCTTTGGTCAAATCCTACACCAATTCTCAAAAATCAAGTCTCCCAGTTAGAAGTTTCAGAAACTAGAATCAAAACTATGACTGTGGCAAATGAAGCCCCACCTTCAGGGGTGATCCAGGAGGGAAGGGGTCTGTGCTCAGTGCAGAGAGTTATATTCAGCCACCATCCACCTTTTCTTTTCCTCCCTCAGTCTCTGTATCCCAGACAGACAAATGTCAGGCCTCTGGGATTGTCTTACAAGAGGTAGAAGTGCTCAGCTGAATGATGAGCAAATCAAACTAAGCTAGCAGGGCATTTCTTCTACTGCAGTACCCCCAGCTCTGTATCTCCATGCCTTTTACCCCTCTGACATTAATTCTGGAAAACTGGAGCTGTTTGGTGTCCCCTGGTCATCCGAACCAATTACATTTTCTTTATGGGGGTAATTAATACTTCCAGTGAAAACCAGTTAAGGACAAGTTGCACAAGTGCAATTGAGGTCACATTAAAGCAGCTGAACTTTTGCTTCATAAAACTTATGCTTTTGTTGGGCTTTTTTCTTGAGCCACATCCCGGATTGTTGCCTCCTTACCTATAAGGCAAATTGCTCCTGACGTTCCTATCATATACATAAAAGTGAAAATCCATCCAGATGAGTATCTCCCAGCCTTGAGGACCTGTTAGTTCTCCCTTAGACTGTGAGCCATTCATGATTCTAGGAAGTTTTGATTTTATTATTATGATCATCTGTACTTGCAAGTAAAATAATGGTTTAAAATATGTGTAATTATGCTGTCAGTTATGCACACTTAGGCCTACCTCAGCTTCTCTGTCATCAAAACAGACTTTTGTATTTGTACCTGGTCCTTTTCCATGTTTCAGTTTTATACTGGTTTTATTTGACAGTTTGTTGGTAAAAAGAACTCCTCGAAGTGTGGGATATCGGCCGGACTGTAAGTGACTTTTGACAACTATTTTTCATTTTTAAAAGTATGTCAATGTATTGTGTACCTTTTCCTTGAAGTCCACCCATGTCCCAAATAGATTTTCACTAATGATTCTTGATAGATTCTTGCTCTTACTTAGATAATTTAAATATTTGGAGACAATCAGGCTTTGTAACATTTGTTACAATTTATTTTATATTTTATTGTATTGAAAATCAAACCTTGATATTTTGGTCTAGGTTACACCTTTGTCATGTGCAAATTCTCCCACCTTGCATGTAGTCAAATGCTTCAGGTGGTGGAATCTGCTGGATTCACATTTAGACACTTTTGAGAGTGATTTGTGTGCCTAAACCTAGCCACCTCCTGCCATTTGGATGTCCCCAGGAATGTGGGAGTACCACATGGGGTGTCAGGTCTGATAAATGTTTACAGTGGTAAGATGCCTTAGTTGGCACAAAACTGGTTATGTCAGGGCATCTGAGTTACTCTCTTCTTGTCTTATCCTGCCTGTCCCAAGACCATTAGTGAAGGAACAGCATCCACAGCAGTGGTAAGAGAGTGACAGCTCCTCCTGCCTTGGGCAGGGCTGTGTATTTTAACCCTGTTCCAGAGGCCAAATTCATTATGGAAATTCACTTTCATTACGGAAATGAAATTAATTTAGGAGAAGAATTGCATCCTCTTTCTCCTCCTTTCCAAGGTTATACAATACTCTGGAAGTGAAGCTTTTCAATACCTCAAGGCTTCATGGAGGTGTTCCCCTCATCCAAAGATGCTCCTCATTCCTGGGATCTCATTAGAGGCTTAGCTGGGCTAATGGTGCCTTTGGAGCATCTTGCAGCAGATGACTTGTTTTGCCATCTGTCCCCAGAGACAACCTGTCCAGAGCAGGACATGTGAGCTCTGAAGGAGGAGATAACAAGGCAGCAATGGCAGGGCCTCCGTTTTATCCTGTATTGTGAGGCCCAGTAAGTGCTAAACATCACCTTAGTTTTTCCAAAAGTGCACACAGCCTTTTATTTGTATTGCACAATTTATCTGTTTTCCTCATAGTAGCCAGGAAGGGGAAAAAGGCACAGCTTTCCTTTGCTCAGGAGGCTTTCATTTTAACATGAGGGGAGAAAGCCCTTTGGAAATTTTATATTTTAGATAGTTCAATTTCTTTTGGGTCATTTTATAGTGTGTGTAGACAGGGTGGTACTGCCTGACCACCACAAAGTATCCTGCTAGAGCTGTTCAGACAATCTGGAATGGTTGATGTCATCTTTTTGGGCAGATTTTCTGGGAGATAAAAATCACAACCAAAGACAAAAAACACCAACAAAAGCCAAAAACAAACCCAAAGCAGCCAACCCACACCTATTTCTGAAAACTGCAAATGGCCCTTCTTGCAGCCCTGCCTAGGGTGCAGGTCCAGCTCCCAGAGGTGCTGCTTTGAGGGGAATTTGTGTTGTGCTGCTGCTGCACTGGCATGTCAGGTATCTAGGAAGTGCCAGGAGGGACTGGCACCTTTGTATAAGTTTGCAAAGTCAGAGGACATTTTCAAGGCATTTTACATTCTCATAATAATATCTTGTCAGTAAATTTTAAGAGCTTCCATTCATTTCTGGCAGGCTAGCACCAGGTAGCTGTGTGGGGAACAATAAATACATCTATTTAATTTCCTTTAGTTGATAAATCAACGAAGTAAGTTAAAATTGTAAAATAGCTCAAATATTAATCTGAGGGTACTCGAGTGGAAGAAATAAAATGAGTTATAATTTATATTTATAAAATTCCAGATTGTCTCTGTAAAAGGGTCTAGTGAACTCTAGGAAATTCTTTTGTAACACTCTGGTGACTTATGGTCTTTTTCAGTTGTTGGATTTGAAGTGCCAGACAAATTTGTTGTGGGATACGCCCTAGATTACAATGAATACTTTAGAGATTTGAACGTAAGTAATTTTTCCCGTATGTTTTTCTCCATTTAAAACTGGGGAGGAGGAAGGAAGGGAAATCTCCTCACATCATTCTCCCTGCTCTGTAAATCATGCCTCGTGTTCCAGTGATGAGAACAAGCCTGAGAGCAGCAGGGCAGCGTTTGGAGCTCTGATGAAACAAAAATTTATTTTGCTGCATGCAGAGTGGAACCTGCACAACTCTCAACATTGAAATAATGTGAGGTTTTTTATCTCACCAGATGTCTGCAACAAATGAGTGCATATGCTTAGTTAAGTAAAACTTAAAGAAGAGAGACCTGGGAGGGAGTTAAGGGCTCACATTTTCTTATTTTTATCACTAACTCTTCACCTGGGTCTCACCAGACCCAGCAGACACTGGGTGGGACAATGAGGAGAGGAGAAAGAGGGCAATGTGGAGATTTTTGGACCAAAAAAAGGCCTACGTTTTTCTGCATAAACAGTGTCGGAAGATTCTTCGTCCTGAAGTGTGTACAGTACACTTTATGTTGCTTTCAGAAGCTCATTATTGATGTCAAACATTGGTCTCTTAACGTTAGTTTCCTAACAGGAGCATTTTATTTTATTTTATTTTGTTTCAGCATATCTGTGTGATCAGCGAGACGGGGAAGCAGAAGTACAAAGCATGAAAACAGAGTTCAAGTGCTGTGACAACAGAGCTTTGAGATGTTTTGTTTACTGAGTCCTATCTTTCACAGGCTTCAGCTCTGGTACACCAGCTACACTTGTAGAATGCCCCAGCCCCGTTGCCATATGCTTACTGTAATTTATTGCATGTACAATATAAGAGCTCGTCTTGTTCATTTATATTTTAGAAATGTAAACAATTAGTGCAGTTCTGCACTCCTTATTTTGATTTGCACTATGACTCTACCAACTATCGCTGCCCCTGGTTGGGTTGTGCTGTTTGTGAGCTCTGGAGTCTAACTCTTGCAGTGGTAAATTGCTTAAACCTCATCAACCCAGAACTGAAATAGTTCAAGTACTGTAAATGTAAAACATTTTATGATAGGGAAGTCTATTAGTAATATTTTTTAAATCTGTAATTTAAGTTTTATATTTTAATGCACAGATGTGATTGTGATTAATGGATAGTTGCACCTTTGAGTGTTATAAAGCATGAGGAGCAGCCAGTTACAGTATCTGTAATCTCCAAGGAGCTCATCCAAATCTCCTGGAGTTGCCTTATTGCTGTAAAGGAAGTCTGGGTGAAAAGTGTGGGTTTTTTTTTTTTTTTTTTTTTTTTAAGATGGAATGACAAAACAGAATGTTTAAAATCTAGTTTTAGTTGAGCTGCCTATTTCTGTTAGGTTTTTTTCTTTCAAAATATCCATCAGTCTGTGGAATTGCCTTTTAAATTTAAACAATTTTAATATATTTGTGAAAAAAAGGTATTGTACTGTTTACTTTATAAGATCTACAAAGCAAAGTACTTTAAATAAAGGCTGTCTCTTTAAAATAAGCCCCACACATCTCTCCCACTCATTCTGTATATTAAAGTGCTCTTGAAATTTTCTTCTCAATAATATTTTTTAAAATCTTTGTGACAGTGAAGGCAGACTCTACAGCTGTTACCTTTGTAGAGCTTTTGGTTAATGTAATCCTAAGAGAGAAGTGATGAAAGTACTGTGGGAAGGTACTGAAACAATTGCATGTTCTTTAACCGAACCAGATTCCAGAGAAAACAGTTTAAGCACTGTTTGTTCTATCTTGGCAAAAATGAAGAGTGGAAGTTCTAAGTTCATTAAATGTATCCATGTGGAAAAAAAAACCAACCATTTTATAAGTTACCATTTTGGTTTGTTTCATTAGCACTTGTGTTCATGTGGAGTCCAGTTCTGAACGTGGCAGCCCAACTCACACCTGTGTTTGTGTGGTGCTTTTTGGTTCTTTTACTTCTGCATGTGGATTCTTCCACCACATCCTTGGATTTAGCGCTGGCTCAGTGCTTAATGGAGTTTTTGAAAGATTCTGTTCTGAAAGAGTTGTCTGTGGTTTTGAAGTTTGAGTCTGTACCTTTCCAAGTACTGCACACTATTGCCCATCCGTGGCCTGCTCAATTACAGCTGACCTGATATTAATGATGTTAACAGCAGACCTGAAATATGAATTCACACAATGTAATTCAGATCAAATGACCACATTTGTGGGAGATCTATTTGTAAATCAGAATTCTCTTTGACAAATACTAGAACACTGATCATAATTATACTGTAGGTTATTATTTTTTCTCTCAATGCATTTTCTCTCAGTTCATTTTCTCTCAATGCACTACAAAGTCTGATTGTATTTCTCAGTTTGTCCTAAATCACCTTTGTGTATCTTTCTGTTCAAGAACCTGTGACTTGTTGCAAAAATATGCAGTTCATCCCCAAGAAAAGGAAACACGCAGTCTCCTGAAAGGTTTTCCTGTCAGGGTTAAGACAATTATTCACATGATATGATTTGGGAAAGAGAGGAGGGGTTGAGTTAGTCATAATAAAGAGTTTATCTTTCAAACTATAGCTGGAGCAGCGAATTCTCAGTCTGTTGGGGGCAGGGGTTGGAATTGCATGGACTGTGTGGTCACAGGAGAGGTTTGGGAAGATGCTGTTGAGCCCCACTGGCCCCAGGAGTGACGCTGCAGCAGCCCAGCTCTGCCTTCTACCAAACCAGCTGTGTCTGATGGAAGAGGTCTGTACTTAAAATCTTGCTGAATATTCCCACAGTTCAGGTGCTGTGGAACAAACGTGGGGTTTTTTTCACTTATTTCACACAGGTGCTTGTCAGATGAAGTTCATCACCCCAGAGAGATCCTCATTCTAAAGCTTTTGTTCGTCTCTGAAAATTGTTTAGAGAAAAAGTTACCCACTCCCTCACCCGTGCTAGAACAGTTCTACCTACTGCAGCCTTTCACAGCACCAGAGTGCACACAGCAGGAAGATAAATCCTCATCTGAAGAACTTCGAAACTGCAATTGTTACTTTTCACTTGGTAATTTTGGTTAAAAGACTGGGAGTTTAGTCACACCTTTGCAAGTTAAACACCAGCTTTATACGACCCAGACATACATTGTTAAAGCATTATGAAGGCATAGAGGAATATCTTGTATTTGAACATTTATGTGGCATTTGAAATTCATTATAGTTCGTTCCACATTTTATGAATCACAAATGTATCCTGGAAAAATAATTTCGAATATTTATAGGCTTTGCTGCACTGTCTGTCTTTCCCTGTGACATCGGGCATTTCTGTACATTTTGGTAGCTCAGACAGAAATGTGATGAAAAGTCTTTCTGTGAACTGAGCTGGCACTTCNTTTTTTTTTTTTTTTTTGGCAATCCTGGTTTTGAAAATTGAGGCAAATAAGGATCTTTGAGCTGCCTTGTAATTGTATATCCTGACTGATTAAATGGTGGTGTTTCATTGTCTGTTATGCTCTGGCAATCCTGTCAAGCATGCACTAATCCAGCAGCGAGGAGCTGACAGTGCTTACAGGGAGCTGGTTACGAGTCATTAAAGGACTGTCTGCCCTGCCTGGCTGCCTTTAATTCCCATGCAGCCTGCACCTTGCAAGATCAGATCTCAGCTCTAGGCAAGCATCTTTATAAGCTGAGACATCACTGTGGTCTGTTTTTTCCTTTCTTTTTTTAAAAAAATTTATAGTATTTAGTTCCCAAGCAGATGTAGTTTGATGAATGTTCTGCTGGGGGAAATCACTTCCAGCTCTGCAAAGATGCCAGTACCCAGTAAGCTCATGGTACTGCAGGCACCCAGGTGAAGAGAGTAGGGCTAGAAAAGGACAAAGATTCTGCACAATCTAAGAACTGTGAGGATTTTCATCCCTAGAGAAGCTGAGAGGGATCACTCTAGTAACTGCCAGGTGACAAAAAGCTGGTGCAAGGTGTGTGTTGGGGACACATTTGAGTGGCTGCAAATATCCTTCTGTCTGTGGGTTCTGCTCCAGTAAAACACCAACTGGTGATGTGAAACTTCATCTTGGAAGGTGGAAATCCTTGTGGAACCAGGTAGGAAAGACAGGCCTGTGATGAATAAATCAAGGTGCAGGTAGATTAACCTGTTCCAGAAAGAGGTTGGTGTTTATCTAACAAGTCATTATTAATGTGGCATCTTTATTTTCTCCCCACTGTAAGTGGAAAGGGAACAAACCCCTGTGTCTCCTGCATATCTCCAGGTGATCTGTAGCAAATCATGGTACCTGTAAGATACAGATTTGGGCATTAGGGGTGTGTGGGGGGGGAGTTCCCAGAGTCTGTGCCCTCTCACAGGTTGTGATTCCCCACCCCAGCCCTTCACAATCAGGAAAATACCCCAGTAGGTACTGTCTGTATAAAGAAATCAGCTATTTCCAGCTCCAGCCCCAGCTCTCTTAGGTGGTTTCTGGAGCTGGGTAGCTCATCCGTGCCCAGTTTACAACCCTGAAATCTCAGCAGCACCAGCGGGAATGCTACAGGCTTGCTTTTGGAAGAGACTTAGACAAAGCTTAGCTCTCACACAGTATTTTGCTACTCGTGGCAGTGAAATTACCCTGTTTAGTTCCAGCCCTGCCACGGAAAACCCCGTGTGTCCCCAGTGATTCTGCCTGGGGAGTGTGCGGATGGCGGTGCGGGGCTGGGTTTGCCCTGGAGCCCCGGGATGCGCAGGGAATTCCGGCGGTGCGGGGCTGGGTTTGCCCTGGAGCCCCGGGATGCGCAGGGAATTCCGGCGGTGCCGGGTGAGCTCGGCCAGCGCGGGGATGTGCGGCAGAAGCACAAGGGCTTGGCTCGGCTGTCCCGCAGGTCGGAGCGGGATAAAACCCTTCTCCCTGGGAACAGGCTGCCTTTCCTGCGGATCCGGGAAGTGCCGGAGCAGCGATGCTGATGCTTCCCGTGCCTGTTTCCCATCTGAGGAACTGGGACGTGACTAAGCCAACCCTCAGGCAGGGAGGAGGAGGCTATGGGTGTGTGTGTGAGTGAGAGCTTCTAAATGCTCACCGCAGTGCCTTTATCAGATCGCTCCTTCCCAATTTCTTTTTATTTTTCTCTTCCATTCACAAAACACAAAATACACAGAAGCAATCAGAGAATACAAAATGCAGGGTAGAAAAAGAGTTTGCGGTGCAAACTCTTTAACTTGCAATTAGAAAACCACCCTGTGCGTTCTAGGATAGCATAATCACAACTCCCCTCATGGCCATCAGACCTTACCTGGCAGTCCTGCACACTCAAATAATTTCTTTTCAGTATGAAGGGGAAGCTGTTTTCTCTCACAGACCGTATGACATGCGAATTCATTCTGGACAGTTTATAAATTAATATATGCTCTACTTGAATTGTAGTTTGAGTTACCTTCAGTATCCTGTTGCTTGAACAGCCACAAGGATGGGTTTACATGAGAAATTGCTGAGAGCAATGTCTTACACTTTGCTTCTGAAAATAAAATACTTGAATTTGTGTTCTTCTTCCATTTGGTGAGTTTGTTGCCAAGAGCCGCTGTGTCATCAGGGCACCAGAGCCATCGTTTACCCTGGTCATCATTGTCACTTTGGCAAACCCTCATGGGAGATGTGAGCTGGCTTCTGCTTTGCCATGTGGCTGATACCTGCCACATCTAATTTAACCCAAGATTTTTTCCTTTGTGCAGCTTTGTGCTGGGGGCAGCGGCACAGCTGGGTACCCAGCCGGAGTCATCTACCCTTGCTACGAGAGAGCGAGACAGACGAAAGGTCTCTGTAGTGCAAAGAGCAAGACCTGAAGTCATTAACAGGCACTGGGAGTTGCTGTTGTGCAAGGCACTGCACAAACACCTGCCAAAGCCACTCCTGGCTCTGAACACACTGGATGCGAGCTGAGGAAAAGCAGAGGTGGGTGGGCAAGAAGTGCAAGGAAAGCAAGATAATACTGGATACCACAATGAGATACCAAGCTTTGCCAAAAATTCCTTCTGCATCAAAGGAGGTGAGCAGGAAAACACTGAAGGTAGATAACGTGGCTTTTCGGGTTGCTTTTCCAGTGTTTACAGGAATCTGCAGCACCTCGTTTGACTCCCACACCACCACCTCTAATGGAGGTACCTGGTACTGTGAGCAGAACTACGTAACCTCACTCTTAGTATGTGGGAGAGTTTTGGTCTGGGGAAAATTAAAAAACAAAAAAGAAAAGATTGGTATAGAACTGTGTGAATTAGAGGGTTGTTTAATTACTATCTTTTAAGCCCAGCAGCCATGCAGTGGTGTGATGATGTGCTGCACGTATTTACCTACCACAGGGAACTGCTGCCTTCCTGCTTGTCTATAAAATCACATCAAAAACTACTGAGGAAGCTCAAAGACTTTTCCTCCGTAGTGGTCACATGCATTCCTGATGCAGCAAATTTCACATTTAAACAAAAAAAACCCCATCTTGCTTTATCCTACACAAACAGAGAAGTCTGCCCAGGCTGCTTTGCCTGTGCTGCTGCCCCTCTGCAGATGCCACACAGAGCTGCAGTGTTGGTCTGTGAGGGGCTGGTCAGCCCTGGGATACTCTGCAAAGATGTTTACTGCTTTTTTTTCCAAGTGGAAAAATTTTTGTGCTCAAATGCAGTAGGGAAGTCAACTTGCACTGGTGTCAAAGGCAAACTTCTACATTTCAGGAAAAAAATGACAGGAACGTCCCCAGCTTCTTCCCCTAGAGAGAAAAGCAGAGCTGGATGCCTGCTCCCCTTCTGTCCCCCAGACTTTCTGTATCAATAATTGGCAGTATCCTGAAGTATCTGGCGCAGAGCAGGGACACACAAGCTCCTGGGAGCACAGCAAACAGAGCCCTGTCCTGCGCCCTCAGCCCTCGCTCCCGACATCCCTGTGCCCTGCTCATGGCACATCCATCACTGCCACAGCTTGTGCTGCTGACCCCCGGCACAGCCCTCTCCATGGGTGCATTTTCCCCTCCCCGGCATCCTATTGCCTTGACTAGCCTCTGTATTTTATTCTTTTAAACCCCATGGTGCTTTTACCCTCCTGTTACTCTCATTTTGATCATGGCAGGAGACTGTCACCTGAAAGCAGTTTTAGCAGGAGTCTTCAGTTTGTGATCAAGGTGGAAATGTTTTTCTAGCTGAGCGAAATCAAACTGACCACAACAGAAATGCCCCCTCCGCCCAAGAAAAGAAATTAAATCTTACACTCCACCTGTAAGTATTAATAGAAACCTTTCTTAAAAAAAAAAACTGACACAAAGTTAATATAAATATACAGACAATTACCAACTTTATTGACCAATTTCCCTGTTAACCAAGTCACTCATCAAGTTATTTTCCTGACGGAAAGCAGTGTATTATATGGTAATTAATGGCTTGATAAGTGGGAATGAACCATTTTACACACACAAGTGGAAGAATGCCAGTGGCTGGTTTAGAATGCATGTGCTGTGTCTAAACATTGAGAATTTGGACCCCTCTGAAGGCAGAGGCTGCTCCTTCCCATGCCAGACATTTGTGTTCCAGTGCACCCCATGCCGATGCTCCAGCAGTGCCAATGCCCCCTGTGCAGACCAGGACCTGGGATCTAAGCTGTAAATCAGCAAGAGGATTTTCCCCTGCCGTACAACTACTGGCTGTGATTTAGTAATTCCTTAAAATAGCTAAAAAAACCCCAATGTTCTGGATTTCACAGCCACCAGGAGGCTGCTGGACTGGGGCTGTTAACAATGCACCAACCTTGCTAGGACCCCCAAGCTCATTCTCCCACAGCACACGAATCTTGGCCAGGCAGGCACCACCCCAGTCCTTCCCAGGAGCATCCCTGACTCTGTGGTGGCCCTTGCGTCACTTCCAGCAAGGTTTGGAAACTTCAAGTGGTGCAGTGTTCAGGAAAAACCTTTCAGCACGGGGCTGGCGCAGCTCTGGAGGAGCTCAGTGCTGCAGTGGTGGGTCTGCAGACAAATTCTCAGGTGGTCATAACTCCACCATGGCCCAAGATGCAACTGGGCACTGGCAGCCCCCCCACTATGGCTGTGCCTGAGCTGGGGTATCCTGACAGGGGCTGGGGCAGCTGCTGAAGTCCAGGGAAAGATGACACCTCCAGTAGCAGGGGTTCCCCAGGAGCACCCCAGGCACAACTACAGGGTCCCCCCCTCTCACCCCACTGAAGCCCTGGTCCTCACCAGCCCTTGCACCCCCCACGTCCCCCACGCTCCCTCCCCAGCTGCTGAGAGGGTGCACCCAGGGGCCAGCACTGTGTCCCTGCAGCCCCAGGTCCTCCCTCCCCCCAGAGCCCAGGGAGGGGCTGTTTCCCATCTCCCAGGACAGTGGGCAGTGCTCCCTCCCCATCCACTCCTGTGTAGTGCTCTGGGTACCCAGCAGCAGTGTTGGGGTGCAGCCCCCGCCCCTTCCCCATTTACGACACCAAGCCCGGGTTGGTTGCTGCCTCCGCAGTGGTTTATTGGGGTGGGAGCCAAGAGTCCCCAGCAGTGTGGGAGACACCGTGGGGGTGCCACAGAGGGACCCCAAGAGCCGGAGCCCTGGCTCCGGCGGCAGGGACCGATTTCCAGCCTCACTAAAGCAGCAATGCAATACTGGAGAGCAACAGGCAATCCCAAACTCCAGTATTTACGTGCTGCTAGAGCACTGCTGACAGCTCTCCACAGCCTCCAGACCCCCCCCTCTGCCCCAAACACAGGGCAAGGGGCCCTTGGCCGATCCTTTGCCAGGGAAAGGACCAAAGAGCAATAGGTGAGGGGTAGATACAGCATAGGATGTGGTCATGTCCATGTTGGAGAACAAAAAGGAGCTACAAGTCCTTCCTGCCTGCAGGGCCACATACACACACCAGCTCATAGGGGATGTATTTGTAGCTGCAAAGGATGTGCACAATACAAGCACCAAGAGAACGTGTCTACACATACCTGAACTAACGAGATACATGGGAATGTGTTAGCTTCCACATCTATGATAACCAGAAGCTCACTTTCTTGTCTTATCCTTGAGGTAATGAGGCAGCCCAGAATGGTCTGTATCTCCTTGTCCCTACAAACCATGATGTGCTGCTACATCTCCTCAAAGCCCACTGAATGTTGACATTCCAAATGGTATTTTGAATATATATAGATATATATATAATTTTTTTTAAAACCATGATAGAAAGAACTGAAGAACACTCTACAATGAAGACATTTAACATGCATGCATTACCACCACAGGACGGGGGTTTTTTCTTCACAGGTGCTATCAGACAGTCTGTAACTATAAGCGAACAAGCAGTTATACAGTGCAAACAAACCAGTTACAAAAATATGATCAGAAATCAACTGTCCCCCCCAACCCCAAACCACAATTAGTATTGGGTCCCAGCACATAATACACTTTCAGATCCAACAGATTTGTTGCTTTTGTTCCTGCGAAGCCTGCAGACCTTCCCAGCCCTTCCAAATGGTCTGTGGGGAAATGTTACCTTGTACTTTTCCTCCTAGGTGACGCTGAGCATCAAGGATTTTCCAGAAGTCACAATGTTAATATTCCAGATAAATAAATCCAGATTCCAACAGATGAAACCTGTTAAGTTTTCCTTAAAATATTTTTATTCAGCTCAACTTGACTTTCAAGATAGCTGAAAAAATCCTTATTTTTAAAAATGAGACTAGATGATGCTTACCCTGTGAATGGACAAACCCTATGTGACCAGAAATTAAAGATCTCTGGAACTTCACCACTTTCTGTGTCTCTACCAGAGCAGGGCAGGGAGGGGCTGCAGCCCTGCAGAAGGCAGCTGCCCGTGGCACTTACACAGCAGCCTGCCAGGGCTGCACAGGAGCCGTGCAGACAGACTGACACTTTCTGTGTTTCCTTTCAACCTTTTTCCCCCCACCACCCCAGCTATGTGACAACTTCCTTCAATTCATTTTCTTAAAAAGCAGCATCACAAAAAAACCTGAATATCAGAAAAGACGCCTTGGGTCCGAATTCTTGTGCTATCCCCTCGTGCCCAACTTGCTGAGTGCCCGCCCCTTTAGCAAACTTAAAAATAGGAATTTCAAAAGCTCTCGTGACCCATGCCAAGTGATTTCAAGTTTTAAATCAAATATTTGCCAACAAAAAAGGGGTATATTTTCACCACTTCAGTGTCCTCAACACTGACAGCACCAGTGCCAACTCCGAAATGAGCAACTGCTACGTGCTGCAAAACCAACACGTAGCCAGTGTTAAATCTGTATGAGCTAAATCAAAACAACCCCCACATAATATTACTATTAATTACTTCTGTAACAATGTTTTACTTGACTGTACCTGTGCAATCTTATTTCTTTCATCTTTTCAAGTGACTCCAAAAGAAAAAAGTAACAGCAAACACATTCAGCTTTAGAAGCCATTTTGATAGTGTTTGAGGTTCACATTTTAATTAATGTTTTTATATTTATATAAACCAGACTTTTGCCTAGTTCGACAATGAGGGCAAGAGCTCTCTTCAGTAAGGAGGACTTTTCAAAGCAAGGGCTCAATACACCTCCACCAGCCTCTAGCACAGAGGGAAAATTAACATTCACACCGAGTATTGGGCAACTGGAAATTTGGGATAGGCAGTGAAATATGTATCTGAGAAAATATGTGTGTTTATGGCATGACAGAATATTTTATGCAATAGGAAGTTCTGTGTTTGAATCATCCCATCTCATACTTCAGCTTCTTTAAAATTCAGTTTGTGCTTTGGAAACTCAACTTTAAATCAGAAATTGGCAGCTGAAAGGCCAACTTGAGTTCACCTGAACATCTCCAAGGTATTACCTGCAGTACCCAAGAAGGGATACATGTGTCAGAGAGGCCTGCATTTACCCAGAGGGATGCAGATGCTGCAGGTATTTTGGAGCAGGTGGGACATGAGCTTACCTTCACAACTTACCTCTGAACACAGGCACATCAGCTCCTGCACAGACTCCCTGGATGCAATCAGGCCATCGCTGCTTCAGTGGGAGCTACAAAGCAGCAACAGAAGGGTTTGCAAGGTGCTGGCAGAGGGGGGACTGGGGTTGTCAAGGCAGGTCCCCTCTGGAGGCACACAAGAGATAGGTGCAAGTATTTTTAAAATCAGAGAAGGAAAAAAAAGTTTTCAGCTGCAGATAGGGCAGACGCTGAAGCAGAGTGACTGCATCCCTCCTCTCTCCATTCTCCCCATTCCTGCAGCCAGAGCTACCAGTGCCATTGGCATAGTGTGACTCTGGGCAGTGGTACCCAAGGCACACAGGTAACCCCAAATCATAACCCAGGTGCTGTACAGCAAGGAGGAATGTGCCGGAATAACCAGGGGCAGCTCTGGTGGGAAAGCCATCAGGCACAACCACAGCCAGCAGCAAGCCCAGTTCCCTCCCTAAAGCAGTGCAACAGCAGCAGTGAGAAAACTCTATCAGACCTGGCAGACCAGAAGCAAATAAAGCATTTTATTTATGCTAATTTAGGTGATAAACCAGGCCTAGGACAGGTAGGTAAAGCTGCCTGGGGTTGGGCCTTTGCGATGGCACCACAAGTGCCCCCTCTCACTGTCAGGCAGAGGCAGCACCCCAGGAGCACCGTCAGCTTCCAAGCAGCACCCCACCACAGCCAGGAACAGGGGTGTCCTGCTTAGTGGTAGCCCCGAACATGAGGAGAACTGCCCCAAAAGCTGCACCTCAATGCAAAAGCACTGCAACAGCCCTTCTGCTGCCACGAGCTCCCCGCCCTCGGTGTGTGCACCAGCTCTCTAGAAATAGAAACTTCTACCTGTCATATACGTAAGCCAGCCACCTACAGAGGTTTAATTAAATCCCTCAAATAACTGGGGAATTTGAACATGCAGAAAACCATTAATGCAATTCACAAAACAATGCAACTTCTGCTTGCCAAAGTACATTGGGTGCAAAAAACAACCCCCCCCGCCATTCCCAAACACACACAGAAAACCAAAACAAATTCCCCCTGAAATTCAGGACTCCCTTAAAATACAACCTCGTCCCTCCTCACTGACACTAACCAGAAAAAAAAGAGAAGGAAAAAAATGTGAGAAGGAACACCATGGGAAAGGAAAGGAAATAAATACAGGAGCCCATGACAGGACAGATTTGCATACAGAGCCTTTACTGACCCACACACTTCAGGGCTAGGTGAGCTCAAAGATAAGCAAATATCAAGCACTTCCTATATATAGGAAAAAAAATAGGAACAAAAACCTCAGCTCTGGTATCAAACAGTTTTCCAGGAGACATGCACAAACAAATCCTGAAGTCATTGTTCTCATTTGAAACAATTGGAAAAAAAAAGGCATTTATTATTTTACAAAAAGACTAAACGAAACTTCATTACAGCTGAAGGTCCCGGACACTCATTAGCGAGGCAAAATTATGGTGACAAAACGAAAATAAGGGTGTGAGTAACACCACCAGAACACTTCATATCTGCCCGGCTCTGAAAAAATCCCAACACTTTCGTTGCTGCTTCCTTTTGAACAATGAGGTTTAAACAAAAGTCACGTCCTAATATTTGCAGATGTGGCCAATAGCTGGGACCAGACCGAGTGCTTGATCGACAGCAACCACATGGCTCCAGCTCTTTCACTCCCGGCAGGAATTGCCTCGCAGGGCTGCTGAAGGCAAGCGAGGAGGAGAAGTGGCTGTGAACGAGCCCGAGCAGTCAGACGTGGGAACTGCATGCAGCCAAGTTACTTTCATTTGCGTGGCACCTCCAGTGCATCTCCCCATCACCCAAACTACTGCTCTGCCCAGCCAGGATTCACTCCTGGGGGCACAAAATAAATGCAGAAAATATATTTTCACCCTGTTCCTGTTGAAGCTGTGTGAGAGTGGGTAATTTCTCACGTGCCTCATCAAAAATAATTTTTTTCTCTCACTAATTTGCCCATAAAAGGGTCAGGGAAGCAGCACACAGTTCGTATAAACCCCAGTACGTTTTCCCTCCAGCACGGCGCACCTTCCCCGCGCTAAACCACACACCATTGATGCGCTCTTAGGTGGGGCCGAACACCCAAAACCAAATTGCAGCTACAAAGGGCAGATTCAAATAATGCAAAAAATGAATTCGTTAACTTCACTCTATGTGAAACTTGACCCTGACATTGTTACCAGCAGGATCAGCTGTGTTTACCAAGACCAGGGTGTTAGTGGGGAAGGGTAGCTACTGGCACTCGCAAAGGCCTGCAGGACAAGACTTCAACTTACAGCACTCCAGAAAACCAGTAAAATCCACAGTAAAATTCCGGGATCCACAGTTTTTTCTCAACACTGCTGAGGAGAAGAAAAGTATGATGCTTCTTGTTACTTCCAAGTTTTTGCATTGTCATCTCATCCAGTTCTAAACAACAAAGGTCAGATCTGGAAGCCCGATTCCTATAAAGTTTATTTGTTAAGAACAGGAAAAAAACAAACAAAAACCTATTTCTTTTTTGGTCAGATGAACAGTAATTCAAACCATAACAAGCACACTGGTTGGGGTTTTCTTTCCTTTTTAGATTTGGGTCAGTTTGCCTGAAGCATTACTTAAAGCTTCCCTCTTATATTTAATAAAGGTTTACTGCATTAGCAGCTCAATTTTACTGTATTTCCCACCAAAGTGGATTAACTAAACACAGACTTTCGCAGTTGCCGGTGAGTTCTTTGGATTTCTTCAGAAGAGAAGATGATGAAACTTGGCAGATGGTCCCTCACCTACAGTTAACACGCATACGACACACAAGCAGAATTTCTGCTTTTTGGGGGAGCAATTAATGTTTTAACCTTGGAAAACTCACTCTCCAAATGCAAAAAAAATTGTCTTTATATACCTGATGCACATACGGGAAAAATAATGTACATAGGATCAATTAGAGAAGGAAAAGTCCCAGTACTATGCATGTTGCTCCATCACTGTAGCTCCCAGAGCGCTGCGAGGCTGCCCTGGGAAGCTGGCCCTTGCCAGGATATTCAAATTTCCTGTACAAAGCGAGTAACCAGCAACGGAAAAAGGAAAAAAAGAGCAAAAGCTGGCTGCTAATTTTTTTTAAAGTATTTTAGATTATTTCGGCGAATTATTCTTTGGTTACACTAGTAGGTTTTTTTTAAATGTATAAAACTATTTTCTACGTGCGGGGGCGCGCAGACTCCGCGCCGGGCCGGCAGCCCGCGGGTCCCCGCGTTTGCTTTAAAAAAAGAGGAAAACGGCGGGGGAGGCGGAGGGGGGGGGGAATCAACCCCGAGC
>VZRL01006982.1:224115-274797 GCA_013397895.1 Origma solitaria | reverse complement strand
GGCCCGGCCCGGCCCGGCCCGGCTGGGTGTGCGGGTCTCGCCGGGCAGCGGTGCCAGCAGCGCCGAGGGGAGGGTTCACCTACTGCCGGTCCGGGGCCGTGAGCCGGGACCGCCGCGCCCCCGCAGCCGCCGAAAGCTGCGTGCGGGGAAAAAACCTCAATTAGGGAAAAAGTAAACAGATGTATGTAAAACACGAGAGCTGCACGGGAGCGGTGGGGACGCTTGGCTTCTGCCTTCGTGCGAACCGGCTCGTTCCGCTGCCTCTCCCGCCGGCGGTTTATGGCCTCTCATAACGCAGCCGGAGAAGGGATGATGCTTTTCCAGCCCTGGCTGGGTAAAAGTTGATGTCTTGTTATTCAGTGTGCGGCTCTGTCCATGCACTCACACGACATCAGAGTGAGACTTAAAATCGTTCTTTTTTCCCCCATTACTGTGATACTAAGTTCTCCACAAACACTGATTCTCAGTCTGTGTTTCCTGGACCTGCAGACTCCGGAGGTGTTCCCCCGTGCTTTATAACCTGCCTGGAGTCACACAGGAGCAATGGGAGCAGGATTTAGGAGCCCACATTGTACATCCTGGGTGTGGGATGGCACCACCACACAGAAGCAGAGAAGATTGTTTGTTTGGAGACATGGTTTTCTGAAGGCTTTTAAATGTGAAGAGTCAGAACTTGGGAGGATGGTGATTTGTGCTGGTGGGGAGCCTGGCAAGCTGAGGCCTGGGGAAAGTGATGTTGAGGCAAAGTGTTCCCTTCTAAAAGGAGAACCTGGATCTGGCGGTCAGGAACTTGCAGGTTTGTGATTTTCATTGTTGAAAATGGTTAAAGCTGCCAGGTCTCTTGTTGGCCTGGTGGGTTTGTAATTTTCCTGCAGTTTTTATTTTTACCCCCATCCCAAACAGCAGAAAAACCCCCCAAACTCTGTTGCTAAATAATTGCTCTGTTCTCACAGGTGAGCAGTGAAGCTCAATTAATTCTGCTTTGTGAAGCGCTTCTGATCCTCTGATGGAAACATGTAGGGGCAAAACACTATTATTTTGCAACTTGCAGAGGCTGATATGAGCGATGAAAACGGAAAAGCCTCACCACTGAGGGGGATTACAGCCCCACACTTTTTCCACTTGAGATCTTAGAAACAAGCTGATGGCTGCTGCTTTTCATTTAGAAGGGTTTTCCCCCCTCTTTTGAAAGAAATGCAATCACTACCAAGTATTCTAGAGGGACTTCATCTTTAAACAAATAATGTTTTTCTTGTTGGGTGTGCACTATTATTTTCTTAATTATTCCTGGATTTCTGCCTGTTCCACCAAGAGTTTTCTCAGATGGCAGAAACAATTGGTCCTTTTTTATTACGCTAATAGCAAAAAGTATCCCTAATAAAAAGACTCTGTACATCCCATAAACTCAAATGAAACACGTTTTGCCAACAATCACACCTCTTCATTGAGGCATCTTATATGCTGCTTTTTTTTTTTTTTAAACTTTTTTTCCACATTACTATTGTTTACTCCTCAGCCTCACTGGCTGGCTGAGTCTTGGTGCCAAAACAAAACGAATCAAGTAATTTATTTAGCACCAGAGCCCTCCCACTCACCCTTAGCATGTATGCTGAGATCTCAGCAGATGTGGTGGGGAATGAATGGGCAAAGAGATTCACCTACACAGAATCACATCTACTTGTGGGTGGCCTCTAATTAATTTGCCTTCGAGGCTCCGCTGCAAGGTAGATGGGTTAGGAAGTCTGGCCAGGAGTCATCTGCTTGAATCATACCTATTCTATGGAGAACTTCATTGTGTAGCTATGTCTGACTCCCACCCTTGTGAGAACTAATTAAAAATTTAAAAAAAAAAAAAAAAGCCCCACACTTATTGGAAGTCAAATAAAAATGTCAGCATTTCGGATGAAATGGTATCTTGGGAGGCTTCTGCACATTTAATCAGCTGGTTGCACCATGTATATCATGGCCTCAAAAGCTGCAGTGAGAACCACGAAAGGCACTGGCTTAACATCAGTAAAAGTGTTTGCCAAGCTTGGATTATGTCACTGCTTTATGATCCTGCTTTGTAAAGGGAGAATACTCATGGGGAGAAAGGACTCGGCATGCCGGATCTACAGCAAGAGCAAGGAATGAACGCTGCTCACAGAGACCGGGGCGAGGGCGAGGGATTCTGTTTACTGGGGTACTTTTGCAGATGGATGCTGTACGGTTGCTGCCTCCAAGCAGATATGCACCCCCCCACGGATCACTGGGGCTGAAAGCAAAAAGCCCAAAATACCCCAGCAGAGCTGTTTGCTGCTTTGCCTCCCACGGGCACACCTGTGGGGGCCCTGCCTGGGTCCTGTTCCTCACCCTTCCCCAGCTCTCAGGGCATCACAGTCACACTCCAGAGAATGTGGAGATGCTCTGAGGCCCACTGGCTTTCCCTTGCATCGGGATACAGATACCCAGCCAGGCTGGGGCTTGTCAGACACTCAGAATGTGATGCCCTTGTGGAGGTGGCCACCATGGAACTGGTTAAAAAAACAAAAAACATTCAACACGACACATATGAAACGTGGCCTGCTGAGATGCTTCTGCTCCCTGTCACAGGGGTGAGCTGTGGCTGCTGCTTCCATGCTGCATGCTGGTGGAAAAGGTAGGAAGCTCTTTGGGGAGACCAATTCTGTTTGCCCAGCACCAGCCCAAATGCTGGGCTTGCATCTGCTGTCTGTGAGTGGAAGAAGAATAAAACAAAAAGCTTGGAGGTTACATGCCCTTTGAGGAAGGCTGTTGGTGGGACAAGGGACATTGGAGGAGACAAACGGCTGAAGAGCTGCCCCTGGGGCTGAGAGCTGTGCCGCCCACGCTGCCCTTGCTTTCCTGTTGCAGCAAGAGCCTTGTCCAGCCCCTGCTCCCCAGCTGCCTTGCTACCGGAGCATCCTGCCCAGCCTGGAAACTTTCCACTGCCTCCCTGCTAATAAACTGCACTGCTTCTGGATCAGTGTCTGGCCAGCCCCTAACTGCATCCTGAGCATGGGAAAGGGGGTCCCCGTGTCTGCAGGGGCCGTGTGGGGGCCACAGAGTGCCGTGGGTGCCTGGGACAGTGGCAAGGACCAGGTGTGGGTACACATGGCCTTGTGTTTCTTGATGAGCAGAATGGGATTCCTGGTACGCAGAATGGGGACCAGGACCTTTTATTTATTGCATTACCCCTCCAGCACAGCAAACTGCCCATCCTAAGCTCTGTCTTCTGCACTAACCCTTCCTCCAGCCTTTCAGTCCCTTGGGACCAGACTGTACAGTGGGTTAGTGCTTGGTTTCTTTCCACGTCTCCTTCATCTGCCCTTGTGCACCAGCCCTGGCATTCTGCAATTCCCCCAGCTCTGCGTGCGGTGTGACAGTGCCAGCCTCAGCTTCCCAGGCGCCCTCAGTGCCTGCAGCCGCCTCATGCGCTCTCCGCAGTGTGGGACATGGGTGTGGTGGCCGTGCCGATGGGTATTTGGCAGCATCTCTGCCTTCCCTTGGCTCAAAGAGTGCCCGGAGTGTAGCACTGTCTGGAGAGGGATTTCACTGCTGCCAGCGCAACCTTGTCGTTGCAATTTGTCACACATTTCTGGTGTGTGTTGAGGGTCTCGCCGAGGGCCTGTTTGCCAGGCCCTGTGTGCTGCGAGGAGCGGCTGAGCCTTGCCGGGCCCACGCGCGGCTGTGCTGTCAGAGGTGTGAACCAGCAGCATGACATTCCCTACCGTCAGCCTCATTTCTTTCACTACAGGCGGGTTATTTTTGTAGAAAATAGCTGGGTTTTGTTGAAACACTAATTTTGAAGGAACTTTTTGTTGTTTGGAGATGGGAACCTTCCGCAGAGCCACCAGCTCCCCACTCCTCCCCTACTTGCCTTTGCAGTTATTTGCTGTATTTATTTACTGCAAAATTTGCTGTATTGCCTGACATTTTTTGGTTATCAAAATATTTTGATTATGTGCAGGGGAGGGGGTGGGTTGATAGCATGGCCGACATCTCGATAGAAAACTGCCTGTAAAACATTCTAACTAAATTCAGGGCGGGGAAGAGTGAGATACTCCAGCCTGTCCCAGGCAAGCCTTTGGCACTGCTGCTGTGACCTGGCTGTTCAGAGCCCAGGGTCAGCTCAGACCCATTTCCCTGTGTATTTCCAGCCCTTTTGTGAGCTCTCCCCACGGGTGCATCAACTACAGCAAGCATGGAAAGGAGGACAGGGGAGAAGATGCTGCTGCAGGATCACATCCCAAAATCACTGCACGGATTTTCCCATGGAGTTTGAGAGGGGACAAAAGCAGAGCTCAAAGGGGTGGGAGGGAAGTTGCATATCAAGGTCACTCCAGAAAAGGCTGAAACACTTCCCACTTTTTTCTCTCTGGCAGTGAGAAGCAGAAGTGTGGTCTTTGCGGGATGACCACCAGACCATTGGCTGTCGAGATGTCTGCTGGCTTCGTCCTTGAGCAAATGCCATCAGCATAAGATGTCCCAACTCATGAGTGAAGAGCTGCTCACATCTTGAAAGCAATTTTTGCATTTTGATTTGAAATTTGAAATAGCATTGAGAAATTATCTGTTAAAGTAGCTCTCCAACTTTTGCGTCCAAAAGTGTTAACAGTTTTGAAGATTGATATTAATTTTCACACAATGATTTTGTCTGTTCCTGCGATTGTTCTGTATCTAAACAAGCTCCTCTGACTTCCCCAAAGCCAGCATGTTTTAAACTTTTTCTGACTTGTGTTACCAAACCTGCAATTTGTCATTGATACAATACTCTGTCAGAAATGCAGTGCTGTGGGCATATACATATAAATATTGTGCTCTCTTGGCAAAGCAAAATGTCATGATAGGATAATGTGTTATTTAATACAGAGCTGTAGATTAGACAAGGACATTTGCAATACAAACCAGTCCCAACATAAGACAGTTGCAAAAGTCCTTGTTATGTTGATACTGTAGGAAAACAGATATTTCTAGCTGAATATTTTATGTATTGTGCTCCGTGACCATCCCATGGACCTCTGCCATATGACACATAGTCTTAAATTATACTGCCCAAGAGCCATTTTGTACAATTCAAGGCAACAGCCCCAGGAGGAACCCCTTAGACATGTGAGGAGCCTGTGAAATGATAGGTTAGTGGTTGTCTTTAGATGCCCTTGGCCCTCCTCCTAGGAAAGACAGTCTGGCTCCTGGCTTTTTACCTGGAAGCTGTATTAATTCCTAAAGGCTAGGTCCTAGAATGGTCCAAAGAAAACCCAGGCAGTGAAACTGTGCATCTCTGAGAGATGGGCTGGGCTCATGCAGGACAGGAACAAGGGTCCAAATGCTGGAGAGAGCCCAGAATACCAGTCCCAAGCTCTCTGACTGCTGGCATGTCCCTGGTTTTCCAGCCGGGGAAGGAGTGGAAAGGTTTTGGGAAGTGTCATGCAGCACTCCAACCCAAGACCTCTTGCTTTGGTGGCTCTTGGACCCCTACCTAGGGAAATTTTCTCTCAGGGGGCTTTCAAGGGACCCAGCTCCCATAGAGATTTTGATTGCTTTTGAAAATCCTGGGTTTTGTTGATGACATTCCTGGAGACTGACTTTTTTTAAAGAGAAGTGTTGCTTTCTAATAAGGCATTTTCAAGCTGGGATAGCCATTCTGTGCTGATCCCAGCTGCTTGTGCTGTGTTCCAGGCGGGGAAGGAAATCATGGCACTGGGTGTGCAGGTTGGCTGTGCTCCAGTCATCCTATTAGCAGAGTTTTAACAGGAAGACAAGCATTGCTCCTGGGGATATACATTAATTTTCTATATAGCCAAAGTACAATATACCTTTACACAAGCTTTTTACCTTAAATTGCTCGGGTTTTTTAAATTACCCAATTACCTTGAGTTGCACCTGCTGTACAGCAGAGTGTTTTCTGTCTGAGGAGCAGGATGAAGAATTGTTGCTCACACCCTACCATCAATGCTGGCAGAGCTCACGGGGAGGCATTTCATTCACATCTTCCCTTTTTCTAAGAGCTTTCTATTTCATGGTGCCTCTGACTAGCATGGAGACTTCAGGGATGATTCTGGAATTTAAAGTCATACAGGATCTGACTTTCTGTGTAAAACTGAAGCTCTGCACCAGGAATTAATCCAGCAATGCAAAATGCAGAAGCAACATCAAAACAGGCTTTAAATTGTATTTCTCATATTCTCCTGGGTGCAAAGACATGTTGCATGAGCAGGAAGCCAAAATCTTCATGAAGAATGACTGCACCACACACTGCTTTGCAAATTCACATGCAATTGTGTCTTTTGGGACAGAATACCAGGCACTTAGCTGCCCCATCTGGCCCAATTCCAATGAAACCAATCAAGAGCTTTATGCTTGCCACTGAAAATGCAAACTGTAGCATTATTTGTAGAGAAAGAAGTAGTGTTTATATATATACATGTGTGTTTGACATCATCGCTGGACACTGTCACTTGACAGCATCAGTCATCCCTGGTCCTTCCTGTGCCTTGGTGTCTCTGTACCCTGTGACCTGCCCTGGCTTGTGTGACACTTCAGGTGTCCCAAGCACTATGTGCTGGGGAAGGATGCAACAGCCTGGGGAAATGAAGGAAAGTGCTGCCCTGCACCCAATCAAGGGGCAGCCAGCAGTGCCTTGTGACCCCCAGACACCAGGGCCAGACACCACAGAAATCCCCTGCAGGGATGGCTGTAGGTGCTGGGAAATGTGAGAGAGGAGAAAAAGTGTGAGAAAGGGAAGCTGCAGCAAAACCAGTCTAGCCCAAAAGGCAGAATACCAAAATGAGACCACCCAGAATATGTCTAATTAGTACTTTTCCTAAATTAGTGCTTCTTTCTGCTTGTATTTCATTAATTTTTCTCCTTCATGAAATGTCAAGTCTAGTGGGTGTGATAGCACAAAGCTCTCATAGGGAGCAGGGGAAGGGTGTGCAGGTAGCGAGGGGGCAGTACCTCCAGGCTGCCCTCGGGATGCGGTGCAGGATCAGGCCCCATGCCAGCCCCAAAGCCTGTCCTGCTGGGAATGGGTGTGTTTTTGAATGGTGCCAGTGGGGGGAACCCGACCAGGTGTGAGGGGACAAAGCAGAGCTCCCGGCAAAAATGCACATGTGCATCCAAGCGCTGTGCACGGCAGAATCCCCATCCACCCTGAGAGCTGTACAGCTTGAGAAGTGTGTAGTTATGTTTGCCCAACATTATTTATTTCAGTGGGTGCTGAAAACTGCGAATAATTTATGTCTTTCAATGGAGGTGGCACGGAGAGTGTCTTGTGGGGCAGCTCCTGCTGCTGCATCCCGGCTGCAGCTCAGGAGAGCGGTGGGAGACCCACGGCTGCATGGCAGTCATCAGCTTCCAGGGTTAGCTCAGCCCTTCCCAGAAAGCCCATCACCCAGGCAAACACATGCATTCCATGGTCCTGAGTGTCTCAGCTTCATGGGAGCACACCAAGGAGGTGGGAGACACAGAAACCCAGCAGAGAAGGGCTGTGTAACCCACAGGGGGAAACGAGGTGACCTCCCTTTTGTTTTCCACATTGCTTTGTGATTTGGGAGAGTTGGTGATGAGACAGGTTATTGGAAGTGCTGCGTTTTAGTTTAGTATTTTGCACTGACTGCATCTAACAAAATATTCTAATTTTAAAAGTAGTGATTTCTGGATCTTGCTTCTGGGAATAAAATCTATGTTTCTTTACTCCTTGCAGGAAAGAAATCCAATTTTGTTTGCAAGAAAGAGAAATTCCATCCTCTTGGTGAAAATGCCTAACTGTAAAGAGACAGAAGAAAAAGCCCAAATTAGTTTCATGATGTCAGTAAATGATACCATGAACTGAGAAATCCATGAGTTTCACTGAAACCAGTCACGGTTTCCATCTCCCTCTGCCTCCCATCTGCTTCGAAACACTTCGTTCAGCCTGGAGCCTGGAGGAGTGCAGAGGTAGCTAAATATTTACACATCTGGTCTGGGGAAGATTTGGAAAAATAATTTTGCTGCAGAATTAACAACAGTCATGGAGTTTATGTGTGTCTCTCAGTATATGGCAATATATTGTAGAGTTTATCCTCAAGCACATTTGTGCCAGACTGCCTCACTTGGTGTTACTCACCTATTCCTTGGAGAGGTAAGTTTGCTACCTCCCTGAGAGATAACAGGGCTATACTCAGCCATAGGAAAACTTGTGCTGTTTCATTTTGACAGCTTCTGGTTGGGAAGGTTTCACCATCTGAGCCCTGATTCTTCTGTGCTTTCGCTTACTTTGCCTTTGTGGTTTTATGCACTGAAAGGATATCAGCTGTCCATGATACCAAGGAAAAGGAACATGGGAGACACCTACATGCATTTAACAGTTTGTTTTCATCCACAAAAATTCTCCCAGAAAGCAGAGGGATCAGTTTTGAAAGATGAGGGATTTCTCTATGGAAAATATTTTGCCTGAAGAGCTGTGCCAAATGAAAGGGTCGATGATGATGCTTCACCTGGAGAATGCCCCGTGCTGTAGAACACAAGCTGTGCCTGTCTGGTCCTCCATGGCTCTGCAGCAGTCGGTCAGGTGTGGAGTTTCACCTCCTCTCGGGCAGGGACCAACCTGCAGAATGCAGAAGCAGCTGGTTCCTTTTAGCAGCACTGCTGGGGGTCACGGTGGGTGCCTGCACTCAGGGGTGGCTGTTCCCTGCCAGTAGAGCCAATGCAGAGCAGGACACCCTAGAGGGACTTGGGGTGTGAGGTGGTGGTTAGATGGGAGTAGCCCTGTGATGTGCAGAAACCAACCGTGAGCTCTGCGTGAGAAGAAATGTCTGTGGGCTATCATTCAGCACTTGCAGCTGGTGTTGGCAGCTTCCCCCAAAAGGGCTTCAGCAGAGTGTCCCATGGAGAGACAGGTGCCTTGGGGCTGGGGTAAAGCAGCAGCTCATGATGCTGGTCACCCCTGGGGACCAGCTGTGTCAGTGAAAGGCATTGAGACCTACTGAAACTTCTGTACAGGTTTTGTTTTCTCCAGCAGTCACAGTTTACAAACTGGAGCCAGCACTCACCTCCTCTCTGCCGCCTCTGCCGTCCCCCTGGGAGGGCAGTGGGCAGGGAGCCACCGCGCTCAGGAAGAGCCTTTGTTGCAGGGCTCAGCCACTGAATTCAGTAATTTTCAGAGAACCCCATACTTATTTTAAAGATTTATTGTTCGCTCTGGAAAGCAGCTCTGAAATGCCAAGTCTGCACCCCCCAAACAGCAACATGCACTGTTGGGGGTGCTCGTTGCCCCCAGAAAAGGCTGAACTTGGACACTGCATCTAGTTGCCTGGATTTTGCAGTGGTGGTGGCAGAAGCCAGAGTGAAGCATGTGCCCAACACAGCCTCCACGGTCAGTGATGCACAGTGTGTCTCTGTGGTTTCCCAGGGTGCAGTGGCACTGCTGGACAGGAGAAGAAGGCTGTGTGAAAAGGATAACAGCATTCTTTTTGTTGTTGTTCAATTTACATCCTCTTCCTCCCCCCTTGCTTTGGAACACCCTTCCATGCTGACCTGCTCCTGGGGCACAGTGAGTTTTAGCTTGCTTGGGGCAAGTATTTCCTCCTTTGCTAAGCAGTGACTCCTGTCTGAGTCCCAAGAACATCAGGAATACAACCAAACCATGGCAGTGCACGGGGCAGCTGAACAGCACTGCATGGACAGGGTGGGGACTTTGAGCTGGGAGGGCTGGCTGTGCAGCAGCCTCCCGTGCTGGGTCACCCTCTGAGATGTCTGGCTGAGACGAGGCAGCCTGAGCCATAACCGAGCTTTTATGGGGCCTTGGAGAAGGTGTCTTGGCAGCTGCCATTTGCGCCGTGCAGAGAGCAGCTCCCCCACCTCCATCCCTTGTTGGCAATAACCTCTAGAAAGCAGCCTTAAAACAACAACCAGCTTTCTAATAAAGCTGGCAAGTACTGCTGAGACAGAAAGCGCAAGAGGACCCCATGCAGTCCTGGAGCACAGCCTGCAAACCAGACCTTGCAGCACGATATCCTGGCCTGATTTGGTGTGTCCTTGTCCTCTTCAGCAGGCTAGTGTCTGGCAGCCACTGCGCCGAGCTGCAGCCTTTTCTCTGTGCTGGTGTCCTCCCTCTCTACTGGTGGCAGGTTGGTGACCAGCTGTACCTGTGCAATGTCAGAGCGGGGTAGGTCACCTCTGACAGTGGTGACACCAACAGTGCAAGCTGTGGAAGTGTTGGTGCAAAAAGCTGCGCAGTGCGTTTGTATAAAACTGAGCTGACAAATCCGGTGTCCTCTCTGTGCTCGTGTGATTTTAATTTGTGACCGGGGTCACTGCAGTCCCAGTCCAGTCTTCACCGTCTTCTTCATAGCCATACCTTATAGTAAATATCAACCCCGAGAGCATGTTTGAAAATTTTTGTTTTGGGCGTGTGGATCCTGTCTGGATCCTAGCATGCCCTGCTTGGAGCCGTCCCAGCAGCACCGTCTGTCCGGCTGGCACTCGGACCTCTCCTTCGCTGCAGGCTGGCTCGGAGACACGCTTAGGGTGCTGCTGGTCCTGGGGAGCAGAGGGGAACACGAGGGCTCGGGGTGCCGAGCACTGCGGAATCGGTGCGGGAGCGGTGCGGGGGATGTGCGGAGCGGTGCGGGAAGGGACCCGGGCTGAGGACCAGCAGAGGGAGCACGAGAGCGCAAAAATCCCACCGGGAAGCCGGGGTGACGCGGGCACCGCTGCACTGGTGTGCGCTGGTGCGCTCCGGTGCGCTCTGGTGCAGTGTGCGACCCGCGGCTGCTCTGCCTTGCGGCGAGACCCCGCTGCCCCATCCCAGAGCCGCGGGGCTCCCCGGAGGGACCGATGGGGAAAGGTCCGAGTGTCGCAGGCAGCCTCTGTTGCCCTGTCTCTCCATCAGCAGCCCCCGAGCCGCACTTTCCGGTCAGAGATGCCGAGATAACAGGTCCTGCGGTCAGGACACAGCCTGCGAGGACACTCCACACCCCTCTCTGCACGGCCGGAGTTCTGCAGTGACTTTGCGGGCTCGTCAGGTCACATTTCAATTCGTATTTCTCTGTCCCCTGAAACTGAGTCCCTCTCCTCACGCTGCTGGAGTGAGCAAACCCCTGGCTAGGGCCAGAGGGCAGGGCAGTGGGTGCGAGCAGTGCCCCAAAGCGCCAGGCTGCCTGCCAGGCCCTGCAAAGGAGCTTTCAGCACCTCCAAGCCCGACTTTTGGAGTTCAGTGTGAAAAGGACACCGTGACAAACCCCGGAGGGTTATTTTTGGCGGAAAACTGTATTTGAAAGAAAACAGAGCAGCCATCCTGTTGCAGCCAAAGGAGCCTGTGATATCCCTGCCACGGCTCGGTGCTCCCTTTCTTGCTGCCTTTTCTCCCAGAGGCAAAGATGCCATGAGACTCTGGTTAACACCAGGTTATTCACAAGGGTGTATCTGCTCACACATTTAGTGTCCACAGCCTGCCTGTCCTCACTGAATAAATCTCCAGCTGTATGAGCAATGCATCTGGGACCTCCTTCAGCACCCTGTGAAGGGCAGTGGCAGCAGACCAGGCCCCTGCACTGTATAGTCTCTACCCAGGCCAAGGGATCATAAAGTAAAAAGACAAATAATTCTCAGCACATCACTGCTGGTGGTGAGGTACTGAGGGCTGGTTTTGCTTCCTTTTTCAAGAAGAGGTGAATTCCACCCGGGAGGAATTCACTCCTTGCCTATGCTAATATAAAAAAGGGGCTGGATGGTTTAATTTTAGGCCCAGTTATCTTTCTTGCCACAGAGTTTAACACAATTGTGTGGCAGGATGTCTGCAGAGGTCAGATGGGAATAATAGAGGTGTTAGTCACTCCAAAAAAGGAATTAAATTGTGCTGGGCAGTTTGCACAGTTACTTCTGGTGCTGCCACGGGGAGAAACCCTAGGTCCTGTCTAGCAAAACTTCAGCATTTTTTTAGGAAAGCATAGCCAGCATTTTTTACATCTTCGTCTGTCTTTCATAGCGGGGCAGTGTGTCCGTGTCGCAGCTGCCATAGGGACTGTCCCGCTGGCGTCCAGGCGCCGAGGGAGGGTCATTGTCCCATTGTGTCGATGGGAAATGAGAGCACAAGGATGCAGAGCTCTGCTTGGAGGCTCTGAGCTCAAGTCTCTGGAGGCCTCAGCCGGAGCTTTAACTACAAAACCATCTCTCACAGTCCTCCATGTGCAGAGCAAAGCATTTCAGAGCATCCCCCTCTCTGCTCATGACCCTTTGTCAGCAGCTTCCCTGTACTTGCTGCAGACTGTCCCTCTGGAAACTCAGCCACTCTCTCCAGCTTAGGCAGCAGCATGGATAAACTACCATTACAAAAGCTTGAGCCCCAGCCAGATTTCCCAGAGACCAGCCAAGCTCCAGCAGAGCAGCGACAGTTCCAGCTTGCCCTGGCGCCGATGCTCAGCTCCAGACCCCAGAGGCTGGTCCCTGGGCTGTGGGCACAAGTGCCACCATGCACGAGGTCCATGAAGTCACAGTGACCTGAGGACTCAAGGGCCTCCTGGGCTAAAGCTGCAGAGCAAAGAGCTCATCCGCCTGAAGCCACCATGGAGGAAAGGGACCAAGCAAACGCCAGCGGGAGGGAATGGCAGTTTTGGAAATGTGTGAGTCACACTTGGGTCTGACATGGCTGATAAAGAGGCTGAGATGTGCAGGCTGTGCTGGTGTCCTTGGTGGGTGACAGGGCTCTGGTGCATGCATCCTCACGGAGCCTGGCCCCACCACCCCAGGGCATCCACACACGCAAGAGCAATTGTGGCTTTCTCCGCTCTTGGGCAATGAACACTGAATGCTGGGCCTGAATATTGTTGTGGATTTCAATAGAAAATGCTTTCAGATTGAAATGACCTTGATTACAGCTGATTGAATAATCTGTTGTGAATAAGGTTCTGTGCAAAGTTAGGCATTTTCGTGTTCATTGCATAATAATTGGTGATTACATTTTTTTCAGTATTAATCCTGTGTGATCTTTATATGAGCCTGAAATGCCAGCAGTGCAAAGACAAGAGACAGCACCCATGCCAACTGGGGCATTATTTGCTTTCTTTAGGTCAGGAACATCAAGCAACCCAGAATTGCTTCCCCCTCAGAAACATACAACCCACTGACGCTCATTTGGCTATTTTTAATTTGATTAAGGGTTCTACAAGTCCCCCTTGGGGGGACGGATGCAAATGGGGAGATGCATTTGTCAGGCCTGTGCATGCTGTGAACAAAAATTTTCTGTAAACATGTGTTCCCAGGTAAACCAATTTATTCCCAATTTATTCCCCAGTTTATTCAGTTTTCCATCATTATGGGACTCTGGTTTTAGTAATGAAGATGAGGATGAATAGTCCCTGATAACAACGCTGACAATTTACAGAAGCAGAACTTCTTGTCTTCTGTGCAACTTCTGGCAGAAATATGTCCGAAGAATTACTTAACAAAATAATAATAAGTATCAGTCATTATTCATAGCAATATAATGTAGATTCAGTGCATACTTTTACGTGTGATATAGACATAAGGACACACATGGAATTATACTGATTAAATTACAAATGCAACACTTAAGGTGGGAAAAAACCTATGTGACCACCACTATGTCTTACTCTTAAGCCAGAATATGCCCCATTTTAATTGTTTGGGAGTGGGTTTTAAGTAAGCCACAAAAAAGTTTGCTTTAAACCACCACAGTCCTGTCTGTACAGGAAGTTGCATCAGTGTCTTTAAGCGGGTGCAAATCTGCGTGCAGACAAGACCTGCGTGACACGTCCTCATGAAAGCGCATTCCAATCTCACAGCACACTGTACCTTCAGTGCTGATAGATCAGCACCGAGAGCTAGAGTAAGAACTTAAAACAATTGGAGATCATTGGTTTTGTAATCAATGAATCCAGGACAAAAAATTTGCACTAAGTCATCAGCTGCAGTGAGTTAATCACCTGGTATTTGCTGTTCTGCTTCCTCCATTGGGGCTCACTGAAGAGTAGCATCCACAGGAGCTTTATAGCATTCGTAAGAATTTTATGTTTTAGGTGAAATGTGATTTCTTTGAAGGATAACTATGAACTGCAGTCAATAACACCAATGACTTCAAATCCTCGCTCTGACTGCCATCGTGGTGGGTTGGCTGACATGAAGATGAGCCTGTTGGTCTCTGTATATGCTCATGTTGTTGTAAAGCACCAACAGCAGCTCTGGGACCTGCTGCTGCTCTGAACCCAGCAATGCAAAGGGATAGCTCCAAGGACCCACAGGAACTGGGTTAGAAAGACATTGCTGGAGCGTCTCCAAAGGGCCATCTCCAAGGGGCTGCACTGGAAGGTGAGCTTGTGCCTTCCTAGCACAGACAGACACAAACACAGAGTGGAAGGTGCATTTGGAGCAGAGCCCTAAAGTAGGGCTTGTCCCATGCCGGAGTGGGAGACAAGACCCCTCTGGCTTCTCCAGCCAGGACCCAGGGGAGTCCAGCCAGCTCAGCTGTAAATGTTATTGTATATTTATAAACAAGAGCAGGCTGGAGGGATGACATAGCTCTGTTTACCCCAGTGGCATGCAAAAGTAAACACCCCAGATGAGCTGATCATTAACTTGCCTCCCCTGCTTTCGTGCCTATGTGAATGGGAGCATTCCGCCTCGCTCCTTCACTCTGTCTCGTTTTGTTTGCTCTATCTCCACAGGGCTGATTTAATAGCCCTTCTTGAACTCAGAGAAGGCTATCATTTGCTTGCAGATCAAAACAATGCTGACTCCCTTATATTTGAAAAACCCCCAATTTCTGCTTTATGATCCAGATAAAAATCCTCCTCTCAGTTTCAGAAAACAGGCAGCGAAACTTTGTGCAGTTCGGGACAATCCCACAAAAACCAAGACTTTACTGAGAGCTTGGGAGCAAGCCAATTTGATGCATTAATCTCAAGAAATAAATCACATAAGTAAGAGATAAGCACATGTTTCCCCCCAAGCAAATAGAGGCCACTTGGCTGTGAAAGGCACGTCCTTCTCAAATAATGAGTGGGAGACTCTAATTCCAGGCTCACAGGCAGTGTTTCTGTAGGGGCTTGCAGGCTGTGAGCAGAGGAGTAGCTGAGCATTATCAGGCATCTATTGAGAGGGTGTACATCTGACACAGCTCACAGAGCCAGCAGAAAAGTCAGCACAGACTATTTTCCCACCCACACACTTTCACAAGGAGTCAACGGCGCCACTACTGCACAGGTCTCGTAAAGGGTCAAGGATTTATTTTTCTTGACTGAGCAACAAACTTCTTTTTCCATCAGCAATAATATTTTGTGACAGCAAGCCATCATCCCTAGGATCCCAGTGGTTTCTGACCCAACAGATGCTGAAACTGCAGACGCACAGCTGGGTGAATGCCCAGCATTTGATGGCATGCAGAACCCCCCACTTTGCACTGGGTGAGATGTCCGAGACAGACGTTGAAAAGGTGAAAAACACCTGAATTGCCGCTTGTGAAATCTTAATCCACCTCCTTCGTGTTTCATTGCATAAGCCTCAGTAATGAGGGCTTTGCAGGAATGTTGGTTGGAGTGTCAGGGTGAGTTGCACTTCTCTCATCAGCTCTTTCCTAAACTTGTCTTTCCTCTGTTTTCTTCCCACTGCAGCTCCCCAGGGTCACTCATCCCCAGCTTCCTCCCAGGCAGTCCCATCTCTGCAGTGTTCCTGAGGTGGCCTGGGCTGTGTTCCTTGGCCCCAGCATTTCGCCTCTCCATCCCCAGAGCCCTGTTGCAGCCTCTCATTTATTCTGGGCCTTACTGGCAGCTGGCTTGATTCTTGCAAAGCTACCAAACCACATTTCATGAAGACTTATCACAGAAGCCATTATTGTCCTGTGGAAAGCATTTATTTGCTAGTTAGTCCCTGGCATGTCTCTAGAGGGAGAGGGGGAAGGTGGACCAAAGCAGGAGTGAAGGGTCCCTGCTCAGCTCAGACTTTCTCAGGGATGCGAAACCCTGGCCAACCACAGTGTGCTTCCACCCAGACACGGGGCTATTTTTAGTGCAACAGTTCATCTGGGTTGCTGTTCCCTCTGCTCAGAGCCCAAATGTTCTCTCAGGCACTGACTATTGTGAGTGGCCTGAGGCAGGAGGGTGGGACAGCTTTTCCCTGCATGCTGGGCAGCCATAAGGGCCTGAAATCAGGGCAGGTGGTAGATCCAACAGCCTTACCTGCAAAGGGATCTTTAGGGCATCCTCTGCTGGGGTCTGGGCTGATAACTCATGGCACAGGACAGGCATCTGCTGCCCTTCTTTCTCTGCTCAGGCTCTGTTAATCTCCCAAGTCCCTTGCACTGGACCTGCAGAACCAGCCGGGTATGCAGAGCAGGATACGCACTGGGATGCTGGAGGGCTGTGAATGACATGGGACTTTGGCTGCTCTCAGATTCGTCTCTCCATGCTGTCAGCTCACGTCACACGCGCCTTGTGACAGCTGAGGCATTGCAAAGGGTATATAGGAAAAAACAAGGTCTGAAAAACAATGCACCATCAATCTGCACCAACTCTTTTCAAGCTCTTCCCCCACCTGCAAGCAGGGAAGTTCTGGGAGATGCTTTGATCTCCTGATCAGCAGAGCAGCCCCAACTCCAAACCAGCTCTGTGTTTGCCTCCCAGCCAGACCAGTATCCCTTGGCCTCCTCAGGGGCTTTCCCGTCAGCTGGAGCTGTCACCGTGGGACAGTGTCACTCCTGCCTGTGGGGTCACAGCGTGCAGGGACAGGAATTATTGGACTGCTGACTCTGGGACACAGTTGTATCCTCCAGGAGAAATGAAAGAAGATAGAGACTGGATAGTCTGTTATAATGGTTGGTTATGGAGCAGGTAATCACCATGGCAAACAGAGTCTCTTTTGGGGAAAGATGAGGGTTTCTGAGCTGAGCTGGGTTGTTTTCACATGCTGGCTGCTCACCGAGATGTTTGGGAAGTTCTTTGTGCCAGTGAGCTCTGTTGTGTGTGCGTGTGTGTCTGGTTGGGCACAGGGCAGCTCTTCCTGTGCCTGGACTGGAAACATTTTAAGCAGGAGACAGAAGAGCAGCAAATAATAAAAACCACACTTCAGTCTGAGATTACTGGATGAATAATCATTGGTGTTGAAATAGATGAAACTGTGTGAGTCTGGACTCTCAGTGCTTTCACCAGTACCCAGTGGATGTCCAAATACAAACAATGAACAACCGCAGCAAACACAACGTGGGGAAGGGGAGTGAGAACTTTGCTTTGTCACTGGGAATGGGGGACTGGGACTTGTCAGGTCTCTCGGCAGTGCTGTGGCCACTGTGTGTCTGGGCCACACAAAGGAGGTTCTGTGCCCAGCCCCCCTCCCTGGTTCCCCATTCCCTCTCCCTGTGCCTGCCCCTTCTGCTGCTGGAGGGCTGCAGACCTGGGGGCGCTGCCTCCAAGGTGCTCCCAGCCACACACAACTGCCCCTTCTGTGCCCAAGTGCTGTATCTAGGACTCACCCAGAGCTTTTTCCATGAAGAAAAGATTGCGAGATGGTTCACATTCCCTCCAATAACCTTTGGAAAAGGTCCATAGCCAGCCAAGTGTCAAGCTGCCAGCTCCAACCAAAGAAGTGGGTTAGCAAAACAAAGACAGATGGCCAGGGTTTAACTTGGAGCACTTTTTCATTACCTCTATCATGACACAGCCATCAGGAGTGTCTCTGCTGCTTTTGCTGTAACTGGAGGGCTGGGCTCCCTCTCACCCCCAGCTCAGTGGCACCCTGTGCCCTGACTGGGATCTGGGGGCAGACCTGATTCTCCCTGCCAGGGCTGGGACCAGTTTCTGTATACACAGCCATACTGGGAGCAGTGGTGCAAAGGCTGCTGTGTGCAAAGAGGAAGGGAGAGCAGGGGGTCCAATCTGCAGAGTAAGAGCAGTATCCTACAGGGATGAGGAAGGATGTAGGTCAGGCAGGGAGGGGCGTAGGGAGGTGATGGAGCTGATAGGGATGAGGACACCTCAGTCCACGGCCCAGCACCCATGAACAGATCACAGTAGCAATTCTGCCATTCCCTAGACCCCTGGCATCAGCATTGCCTACACAGGTTTATTGAAGGACTTTTCTCCCAGATTGAAGAAAAGCCCCACTTTGGGCTGGTGTCTGGGTTTAGGGTGCCCAGCAAAGAGTCCTGGGTCTCATGCAGAGAGACCTGGGCCTGGTCCCACATGCTGCAGGGGATAACTGCACCAGCCATCCCATTGTCCTGTGAAGTGGGGAGTTGCAGCTCCTGGAGCTGCCCAGCCCTTGGCCATGCCTGGCTGGATCCCCCCACATTCGTCATCCTGTGCAGGATAAGTCTGCAGGAGTAAGCTGTGCCACTTGTTCTTCAAACCTCATTGGTCCAGGCCAATGTCCCCTTAGTCACACCTGGAGTCAGTTGGACCCTGATTCCACAACCAAATCATTGCTAGATAAAACTGAGAGGGATGTATCAGTGACAACATGAAAGAGATTCATTCCTTGCATGGGTGGAGAGAAAGTACGTGCCAGGCAATGTCTGGTTTCTATCAGCAATTTAAATGTCTCTCTGGATGTGAGATGCATATGTCCCCTTACCGGACTGCACTTGCAGGGCTTCTCCCTCTCCCAAGCCCAGCTGCTGCAGAAATACAGGCAGGCAAAATTGTCTGGGGTCAGGAGTCACCAGCATTTAGTTTTTAAATAGTTTGGCCGTTTTAAATGCTGACAGTGTGTGTTTGTTTGTTTGGCCACAAACTTCACCCAGGCTCCTCCTCCAACACCTGAAGCAGAGCAGCTGGCCACTGGCACAGGCACTGCTACGGTGGCACCACGGTGTGACACATCTGCCCAGGGACACAACAGCAAATCCTTGGCCAGAGCCTCCCCAAGTGCTGGCTGCTTGGTAGAAGTGTCATGTCCCTGTAGTAAGTGGCCCTGAATGACACCTGGCCATGGGTGTTCCTAGCTGGCATTGGAGTTGCTGGTTTGTGCTGGTCACGGTGCCTGTACTGGGGGATTTCAGCTTTTCCAGCAAACTTCTTGTTCAAACATCAGCTGGACTAAATTTGTACAAAGCGTTTCTCATGCTGTCCAGATGCCATTGCTTCTAAAAATAGTTCAGTCTAGTCTGTTTTCCCAGCTTCTCGCCTTTTATCAGCAATAGTTTTAATAGTCTTTGCAATACTTAAAGAGTCATTTGTCCACGTCAGGCCAGCAACTGGGAATAAGAGTCAAATCCAGTTCTCCCATACTCCCATTCATGCCCTACACACACAAAAAAAAGACCATCATGAAAGTTTTTGCACTGGAAAACAGAAATTTTTGATGCACGCTTAACAGGAGCTGGGTGACAGTGGGTCAAATCCAAGCTTTCCCTGCAGAACTCGTCAGCGCACAAAAGCTGCCGTGGGCCCTTCCCTTGGCACTGGTACAGCACCTGGAGTGGGAGCAGGATGTCCCTGAAGATCCCCAGTGTGGTGAGAACAAGGAGAGGCATAGGATGGGTTGAAGTAGGGTGGGAGGAGTTGAGAGAACATGACATTACATGGGATGGGATGGGATGGGATGGGATGGGGTGGGATGGGATGGGGTGTGTCGGGATGGGGATGAGGATGGGATAGGAGGGGGCACAATGGGGTGTCAGGCCAGCATTCAGGGGCAGTTCCGTTCTGCTGCCAGCTTGGTGGGAAAAGTTGAGACATACACTCGTGCCTCAGTTTCCCTATCTCTCAGTGGGTATCACTGTGCTGTTTGAGAGCCTGGCAGCTTTGTCATGCTGGAGGTCACCACATGAGCAGTGCTGTTTTGAGCGCCAGACAGAGACACTATCTGCGACACTCTTGTGCTGGCTGTTATTTTATTTCATGTAAGATTTATGCCATTTCTGAAGCATTTCTGTGAACACAGCTCTTAGGGACCTTGTCATCATGTAAGTATCCAGTGATATATCCAGTTCTTGAATGTTGTGGCTTTTCCTGTGTTTATTTTTCCTCCTCCTGGACCATTTGCTCAGCAGACAGGCTGGATATTTTTTTTTTGGCTCTGCCTGCATGGAGTGAACATCCCAGGAGCTGCGGCATTGGCAGAGCTTGTGCAGGACTGTGTTGAAGTCCCAGGGGTGGTCACAGGAATGCCCAGGGGACTAGGAGGAGGGTGATGGGCACGTCGAACAATAAGTCCAAGGGAAGAGCAGGGGCAGAGGTTTTCCTGAAACACAACCAGCATCAGCCTGGCTGGCCCTGAGGTTTCATTCACATTTCAAAGTGCAGTGGACTGGCACACAGTTCGGGAGAGACACAGCCCTCCTCTGAATGGTGCACTGGGATCATACCTGAGAGCCTCCGGCAGCAAAGCTCTGCCTGTTCTCCTTGCAGAAGGGCCTTTGGGAGCAGTGGACACCTGCACGCACCCAGGTGTGGGCTCGGGCATGGCCCAGCGCGGGAGGCGCCGGCTGTGTGCAGGCAGCGCAGGTCGTGCAGGCTGTGCGCAGGAAGGCTCAGCCCGGGCGCGCCGCCCTGTTTGCCGGGTCCCGTCTGCGGGAGCTGCTCCCGGGCGCTGCCCTTTATTCTGCTTCTTGCCAGCGGCTGCTGGGAGGCCGCGGAACAAACAAACCGGGAACAATGCTTTCCAGGAACCCCGCACTTCCTCCGGGAGCTCCGGAGTCAGGGCTGCGGCCGCCGCAGAAACACCCTGCGCTGGCGGCGGAGCGAGCTGGAGCGGGGAGCATCTCTCCGGGCCATCCTGCCAGGGGGTTTGGTTAAAAAAATGGAAAGAAAAAAAAATTTGAGACTTATCCTCCATCCCCCAAAAGGGTGTTTGAACTCCCTGTGCGAGGACCGGAACACATTGGTGTTTCAGGGAAAGCTCAGAAAGTGCTGATGAAGCATTTGGATTTCGGGACTTACAGACTGGAGGGGAACATGCGTGATGAGAGGCTTGTTCCCATAGCTCCTCCAAAAAATCCATGCCAGGGTGCATTTGTGGAATGGGCTGCATATAAATTATCCATAAATAAGCTTAACATTAGTGAGCAGGTGGAACAGGGCAGGGTTCAGGAAATTATGCAAAGAGAGTAGACAAAGAGCCAGGCTTCGATTGCTCTTTGTGTTGGGGAGCTGGGCTCACTTTGTGCAGTCACAACGAGTTAGTGCAGGGCACAAAGGCGGCAATTTTGGGTTTGATTAAACTCTCTGACAGCATTCATATGTTAAATTATTATGGGCTACTATCTGCTCCTACAGTATGCATATCACAGGAGAATCACAAACGAATCTTTTGAGGCCAGAGTGCAGTGTCACAGGAGATGTAATTAATAAGCCAAACCAAGAGCGAGAGAAAAACGCAAATTCGTTGTGGTTCTTACTCAATGACCAGGCACATCAAGTCAAGAAGAAATGAGTAACGTGGAGCAACACAGATGTATGTTCTGGCATTTGAAATTCTAATCCAGATGCAAATGTTGTAGTCAGGATCCTGTCTCCCACCTTCAAAACTTCAGACGCACAAGAACTGCGTGGCATCCCCCGCATCAGCCGACGCCTGCAGAAGCAGGCCAGGGCTGTTCAAAGGCATTCCCAGTATAAGGATTATTTTGCCTTTATGCTTACTGCCCATTCAGTCTTTTGTGGGATGCCACGAGGAATGGAATGACATTAGAAACAGGAACAAGGATTAGACATGTCCCCCCCTCTCCATGCGGTCACACAATGCCTGGCAGAGGAGCCACTGAAGGTCCTGCAAGGCAGAGCCGATGCACACTCGGTATCACCTTCCCACAGGAGGGGAGTGCAGGACCTTGTACCCCCCAGGTGCTGCCTTCTACCCCTGCCATCACCCAAAAGTGAAAATAAATCTCTGAAACCCTCAATAACGAGCAGCAGGATGTGAGTGGGCAGGTGATGAGCTGCAGAGCCCCAGGTGCCCCCTCTCTGTCATGACCCTTCCTGACCAGCATTGACATGGATGTTGGAGCCATCTCACATTTCGATAGCCACAGCACATGTCTCAGGCTGGGCTCACCCCTAGCTGCACTGAAGAGATCACATGAAACAGCCATCTCCATGCAGGCTGGGAATACCCAAATCTCTGGTGTGCAGGTAAAATTGGGATATGGGGGCTGTGGAGGAATTTCCCCAGCTCCCAGGGTCCTGGAGCACAGCTGGGTGGCTGCCCAGGGACACTGGAAATTAATTCACCAATCTCATTAGGCTGATTGGCAGCTGCCAAGTTTAGGTTGTTTGCAGAGGGATTCACCCAGGGCTGGCTTGGAAATATGTCTGTGTCCTGATCCCAAGCAAGGTGCACAGGGTCCTGCAATGTCACCGTGTCACCAGTCCTGCCCCCCAGGATAGAATCACAGAATGGTTTAGGGTGGAAAAGCCCTCTAAGATCATCCAGTCCAGCCATTAAACCAGCCCTACTGTGTTCACCACTAAACCACGTCCCCAAGTGCTGCATCCACACGCCTTTTGAATGTTCAGGGCAACACTTCCCCCAAAATCTGTTCATTCCCATTCCACTATTACCAACTTTCTTCTCACAAAGCATTTTCCCCTCCCCCAAAAGAACAAAACAGAAATCAAGAGTGCATAAAGATTTTTATCTGGAGCCAGAGGGCTCTGGGAGTGTGTCTGCCTGCCTGGCGGCAGGGAGGGCAGGCGCTGTGGGGAGGGTTGGCTCCATGGGGAGGGCTGGCTCCGTGGGACCCCTGGCTCTGCAGGGAGCCCCAGCTGCCTGCCGGCCTCGACACAGGGCTGGCCAGTGCTCACTGTGCGCCAGATTGCAGTGAAAGCTTTTATTGCCCAGTCAGCTCGCCCATATCAGTCAGCTTTTTGGCTGAAGGAGAGGCGTCCATTCAAAGCCAGTTTACAGCAGAGGCTTTATTTTTATTTTAAAAGCATCTGGAAATTAAAAATCCCCTTTGGCACTCATCCACTTTGGAGAGAGAGCCAGGCCTGTCGTCTGGCCAAGCAGCCCTGCTCTAGCTGAGCTGGGTGGATCCGGTGCTGGGACATTTTCCTAACTCGAGCAGGAGTGGGATGTTGGCTTCCTTCCAACAGCTCCACGAACTCCCCATGCCGAGTGTTGGTTTGGTCCTCACGCTCTGTGTGTGACACAGCACGGATGTCACTCAGAGCCATTCAGGGTGTGCTGTGCTCTTCCCCAGCCCAAAGACATCTGTGGGATGGTGCCTTGGCCAGGACAAAGAGCGAAGGGACGGGCGGTGCGTGTAGGGTTCGCCTCAGGTGAAGGGCAACCATGCAGAACATGGGCTGTTTATTTTCATTGTGGGACGGCTGCAGGAATGACAGGTGTCACTGCCCAGGACTGGCTGAACCTGGCGGCACAGGCATGCTGAGTTTATAGCAGAGTAAGTTCTCCATGAGCAGGGTTTTCCCCCCAAATCTACAACATTTTATTGAATTTCTCCTCAGCAGGGTGGCAAACTCAAGGTGTCTCTTGGGTCAAGGGGTGTTTAGGAGAATGGGAAAAAATGGAAAGTAAATCCAATGCCTTCATGCAGGTATAGTTGCATAGACCTGTTTTTTGTCCTGCAGGAAAACAGTAGGCACTGGGAATCTCCAGCCTGCTCTGGCAGCTGGCACCTCTGGCTGCCCACCCCGTGTGTCCCTTCACTGTGGCTCCTCAGCTGGAAGGCAGGCAGGTCTGAAACAAGGCAGAAAACAGCGATGACAAGGATTTATCCACTCTGCACCACAGAAAGAAAACTGAGCAGCCCCTGTCCAGCATCTTAGGATTGGCACTGTGGAGACCATGCTGAGTGCATCAGTTCAACCCAGAACAGCGTCTTTGATCCAAAAAGTGGGTGAGGTGAACAACTGTGTGTTCAACGAAGAGCTGAGAATCTCCAGATGCAGCTTTCACCTACAACCCAGGAGGGCCTGGGCTACCCTCCTGCCCTTGGGCTGGGAACTCTACAGTCTGGGCCAGCTGCAGCCAGTGGTGTGTTCCCTGCTTGATCAGCACCTGGAGGAAAGGAGGATTATTGTTTGTGAATGCCCCTTCTGGCAGGAGAGGAATACCCATCAGGCTGGGAGAGGAGATCAAACAGGCACAGAACTATCACCCCTCAGTCTCTCCTTGCCGAGCCTCCCTGTCCCACCAGCTCCTGCTCCCAGGCACAGTCCCCATCCCTGCTCCAGAGTGTCAGCAGGGGCTGATCCCTGCCAGGGAAAGACCAATTCCACCACTGGCACAGCCCAGGGAGGGCCAGGCATAAGGAGACATGAGCAGAGACTCTTCTCTAATCTTAGCTAAGCCCTTGCAAAGCCCTACTGCACAGACACAAACTAGACTTCTTCAGAGTCTCATAAAACTGAGAAAACCATGGCCAGACCCTTGTGGCAATGGCAACACACTCTCTTTAGCACAAAGCCCATCTTCCCACATTGCATTTCAAGTCTCCCTTTCAAAGTATGGAAGCATTAGATCTTTCCAAAGAAAGGATTTCCTGAATTATTCTAACACTGAAAAAAAATAATGTATTCTTCTCTGCCCTGGCTCTTGCAGGCAGTTGAAGTACTTGGCTGAAATTTTTTTTCTAAAAAAAAAAAAAGCCAGAGTCATGACATAAGAACAGGATCTTGTACTCAGAAGGGACATGAACCTTCAGAGCAGGCTGTGCTACCAACTCTGCCTCTAACAATAGCTGCCAACTTTGTGAGCATTGTACATTGTTTAAAAAATCTAATCAAGTTATATATTCCTTTTGAAGTCAGACAACTTTGATTTAACAATGGCTTCAGAGCTTTGAAAAACCAAGTCTTTTCTAGTTTGTCTTCCATGATGGTTCCTTACCTGTCTCCCATTGCTGAATAAATCATTATAAACATAAACCAGATGCCTAATACTAACAATAACTTTAGAGAGCCCTGCTTCCCCCAAGATGTATGGGCAATGACTAATACACTTTTAGCCTCCAGACTTAATTTAAAGCATTCTGGAATTGTGCACTGGTGAGATGAAGGCTGCCCAAGACAATAACTTTTACATTAAATATAATCTCTGTCTTTAACAGCAACAAAGTCAAGGTTGTTCTCCTTCAGTCCTGGTGTCTCAGCTGGCCGTGGGCGCTCGGCGAGCCGGAGGCATTGTAAAAGAAAGACCAGCTTAAAGAAAATGAAGTGTCTGTGTCTGAATGCATGGGAGCAGCAGCTTATGTGACTTGCAGTGAGCATGCAGCTGCCAGGCACTGCTCCTCACAGCAAAGTCAGGGCTGTTTTCAGCAGAGGTGTGACGAGGGACGGTGCTGAGTCTCCAAACACGTCGTCTCCCTCCAGCAGAGCAGCAAACACTCGAGCTGCCCTCAGCCTCTGTCATCAGCTGAGCTACAGCACTTTGAAACCTGGAACTCACCTTGCCTGAAGACAGATCACTGCTGTGTGGAGCAGTGCAGGGGGCTGTGCTGGTGGAAGATGAGTGTTCCTGACCCAGAGGCCTCAGCCTGCGGAAAGCCTGTAGCTAACAGCTGCTCCAGAGCTGCTCCGCAGGGAATATATTGCTTAACAGAGGAACACATTTAAATGCATTACTAGTACTGCTAAATTAGTGTCTGGAGATCGAGCTCTGGCAAAGAAACAAAGTTTTGAAAGCTTCCTTCAGTATTCTTTCACTTTCTTATGTCTGCACATACTGAGCCTACAATTGGGTTAATCTTGGCATTTTATTTTCATAATTTTGTCACCCCTGTTCTACAAGGTTTGCTGTCTTCCTTAGTTTGGTTATTTGAAGCAATAACTAAAAAGTGGAGAGAAGAAGAAAGGATGGGAGGAAATCTTTGGATCTGCCAAAGTTAAGGAAATTAATATTAGATAAACTCTTCCACGCAGATGTGCTTTGCCCTTGTGAGGTTGCTGGCACAGTGTGGCACAGTGGGAAGCTCAGTACTGAATTTCCTGACACAGAGTGAATTAAAAAGAGCCATTGCTAAAAATATACCAACAAGGAGGCTCATGGGGAGCTTTGAGGGGGGATTGTTTCTCCTCCCTGAACTTCATGGAAATACCCCTGTTTTGTTGAGGGACCTTTTGTGGCAGCTTCCCAAGCACTGAAGTCCAGTGATGTGTTTGGAACCCTTGCAAAGATACCCCATGAAAAATAAAAGCACCCCAAAACAACCAGGAGGAGATTTTCCAGAAGCTCACCCTTTGCATGAAATTAGTGTTACTTTTGCATAGCACCTTAACCTTTCCTGATTTCCAGCTGCTTGGTAAAGCTTCCGCCCTGGACTGTTTCTTTTCATTCTAATTTTCAAATGTAACCTCACCAAATTATTTGATATGGGGAACAAGGTAAAGCACAGAGTGGCTTGAGGGGAGGAAAGATCTCAGACCCAACATCTCCCAGGAAATTTTTGCCATCAGTTTCACCTTTGTGCTCAACAGCAGGAGAGCTCCTTGCCAAATCAGACTCCACCAGCTCTCCAGCCACACTTGCCGCAGCACCAAATCCATCTCCAGAGGAGGTTACTAGGGCATTAGAATTTAAAAGACCATAATTTATGTATTTTAAGCCATGTTTTTGATTATGTTGGATGGCGAGCAAACCCTGAAAATCATCTTTTACAAAAAATGTTAATTGTAGATGATGTTTCTCCCCTATAAAGAATGATTTACCTGTCTCTGTGGGGTTGTACTTTTTGTACAATAGAGCATATGTCTGTTCTGGTTCCTTACAGATGAGGTACAGATCCCAGGCAAGCAGCTGTCCTGTGGTATTGTGGGGTTTCCATGACAAATGGGAATCCTTTACAGGCAGCTTTCATTTTTTCATCTGAAAGCCTCAATACACTGGCAGTTGTCAGAGTCCTGTGAACTTTCATATCTATTATGCCATCACCACTACAAATGCTTTCAAATTAACAACCAGCCAGATTTCCTCTCTATGACCAAGCAGGAAAATGAAGAGAAAAGACAGAAATTATTACATTACAGAATACCTTCTCCCCGGTCCCACTTAGCAATCACTCTGTAAAGTGATCTGAAAGGTTATTTACATTGGGGTACATCTAAGGATATGAATAAGAGCAAACACTCCAAAAAGGGATCACAGCTGTTTCCTCTCTTATCCCTGCCTGTCTCTGCTCCGGAGCAATCGCCCTCATGCCAGTGTCTGGCGGGATCCTCACAAAATAGTGAGAAACATGCATTTTAAGTAATCTCATAAATTAATTTTTATTTCAAACTTTAGCTTATTGCTTTTTCCAATTCCTGTTTGTCTTCAGAAAGGGATATCTTCAGTCTGTGGATGGACAAGGGCAGGCACATGGAGAACAGCCCTTTCTGTAGAAGCAGATCCACTGCTGCACTGGCAAGGACAGGAGGAATAGAATAAAAAGCAGGACAGCATTGCAAGAGGAATGTTTTCTAGCAGTATGCTGCAGAGCTGTCCCACCATTGCTGACACAGTCTTCCAGACATGCAAACATGGTGGGAAGCACAACAAAAGGCTGGAATCACAGCCCGGCGCCTTTTCCGAGTACAATGTCGGGATCCCAGGTGTCCATTTGGTGCATCTGGCACAACAATCTTACATCTGAAAATAACGAGAGTGATATTCAAAAGTCAAGGAAATTCACTATTTGTCTTTTCTCACGACTTTGAATTCTTCCTGCTAATTGCTCCATCTTTTGACAGTGCCTTTTCAAACCATCATCAATGGCCCCGTCTGCTTGGCAGTGAGGATGGAGTCTCAGTCTTTGATGGGGACTTGCAGGGCTCCAAGGCCTTCGATGGTCACTGATGGGAGATTACATTCAGGCAACCCCAGGGATCCCCCTGGTCTGGCAGCCTATGGATAAAATATGTGTGAGTGACTTAAGATCCTCAAAAAATCGCCATGGTGAGTAATCCCCTGAGATTTGGTGTTGCCCTCATAAACACAGGCTGTCCTTTTTTATATTTAAACATCAAAGGATGCCATTTGCTTTTAAAGTGATGTTTGGTGTTAATATTCTGCTCCTACAGGCCAGTTGGATCGTGGGGAGGACACAGTCATCTCAAAATAAAGGTCTGTTCTGCTGTCAGATAGGCCTGAAAAACTGTGCAACAAATGCTAATGCACAGCTCATTCATATGAAACACAACTGGAGGTAGATAATGTTCTGTCCTGGAAATGTGCACACGTTTTATTTCTACTTTCACTGAGAATATGACAGAATTCTGTACTCCTGTACATTTTATAACTCTTCCCTCACCCTGCTATAACTTGTGGCTAAATTTTAGCCTTGAAGAACTGTGGTGGTGGAGCTTTTATCTAAGGGACACTGTTATGCCACAGATTCAACCAAGAGAAACTGCCAGGGAGTAGGTTCAGCCCCAATTTTTCTGTCCAAATGGTGATGCAAAAATCAGAAAAGTAGCAAATTTCATTATCCCTGTACTTTTAGGGCAGACTGAGGATTTTTAATGGCTTTTGATGCCTTGGGGACAAAAGTGTTGGGGCTGTTTCTTCTCATCCCTGTGTCTTGCATAGCTTTTGGTGTTGTACAAGAAGAGATCACAGCAGAGAGAAAAGAAGATACAAACCCCTCTTTTCTTCGCCTCTTGGCTAAACTCCAAGTATTTTAAGCATTTCTGCTAGGGGTTGATTTCCCCAGCGAGCCCCAGAGCTCTCATCTCTGATGGCTGTAAATCAAAGACTGTTCACCGGAGATCAGCACATGCCAATATTGCTTTAGACTTTATGGCATGTACACTTCATATATCGATAGGAATGGGCCATCCCTCCCTGCAAGCCCTTCAGTGATCCCATGATTGTGTTTTGATTTAGTGGCAAGGGAGAAAAGCACAATGGAAGTCATGCAAATGATTAAATGCAAAGATCTGTTCATCTTGCGAGACCACTTGTAAATAATTTAACAAACACTTTTAACAAGTCACACTCTAAAGGAAAAGGTAGGTCCACTTTAAACCCTGCTTTTCCAATTTGGATGTTTAAATCAGTACTGAAGTATTTTAAAACAGCCAAACTCTGTAGGAATTGCCACTGAGAGACAGACACAGAGTTCTGGTTGCCAAGTGTGAAGGAGAAAAATGTGAGAAACTCTATAACAGGCAAACATGAGCCCTTCCCCCAGAGGAGCTCATCCAAGCCTTGGAGACTAGTTAAAATATTAAAGCAAGAGGTTTTGCCCTTCCCAAACCACCATTCACTTGAACTCTGCAGTGATGGTTTTCTCCACAGGAAGATTCTGCAAAGCTTTTGATAATTTTATGGGAACACCTCATTGCATATTTTAAGTGTTCCCTTTACCATCTCTCTCCCAGAAGGACACAAACCTCTCCAGTAAAACACAGCTGGAGACATCCCATCTCGAGGCTGTTGGGTACCTGCCCACGTGGAGCAGCCTTCGCTGGCACGGCTGGTCCAGGGCGCAGGCAAGGCTCGTGCGAGGAGCGTGGATCCCTCCCCAGGAGACACCTGATTCCCAGAGAAGGGAGCGCAGGGCAATTAGTCACTGTAAAACAGTCTAACGAGGCTAAAGAATTAGAAATTGCCCAGGCTCCAATAAAACACAGTGCTTTATATGACTTGAGATGTAGTTGAAGGAATCTGGCTAATCTTTTACCCTCCTAGTAAATCATTCATTGAGGCCATCTGTGAAATATGAGAAGAGCAGCTTCAACCCAAGATTCCCGCTTAGCAAAGCTCTTACTGGCTTGGCCGGAAAGAAGCTTTCCTGATAAAGTTGATAGCTGGTCCAAGCCCTCATGATTTCCAGCGGCAGTAATCCTGCTGGGGAGATTAGAGAAGCAGCCCTTGAAAGTCCTGAAGTATGGCCATGCACTACAGCAAAATTCAAGGGAACAAAAAAAGATAAAATCCATAGTACTCAGCAGGGCCTGGCCCTGCTGTGCACCTCAATGCTCTCAGCTCCAGTGGCCTCTGCAGATAGTTCTGACCAACAGCCCCCAAACAGGCCACTGCCTCTCTGGGACAGGGAGCATTTGTGGAGCTATGGGAGAGCATCAAGGAAGAAATCCAGTGCCTTGATGGCCAAAATTGAACTGGGGTTTTCCTCAAGGAGAAGTGTGGATGCCCACCCGGCAGTGATGTTCAGGTCTCGTAGCTGAATGCAGAACCCAAAATTCCCTGCTTCAGGAAAGTTCATGCCTGAATCAAACAGGTATGGTGTGAGGTCATGTAATAATTCATCCAAAACACCCCTACCAACTCCCCATACCAGGCTGCTTGTCTGTGTCCTCTACCCAGACTTGACAGTTTTTTAAGAAGCAGTCAGTCTTTTCTCCACAGACATTGCTACTAACCTGGGAATAGAAGAAAGTCCTTGGGCAAATATTTCATAGGGCAAAATAAATAAAATTTTAGCTTACAAGAGAAATGGGCTGAGTACCTAACCAGAGTGTTCAAGGACAATCCACCTCCTCTGGGAATTAGGACAATACAGTTTTTTAAGACTTTTTTTAAATACATCTTCTAGCTCCCAAGCTCTTAGGATCTGCAATTCCTAGGTGACTCAATAGCTAGTAGGAACAGAGAGTTTCGAAGTGAAACATGAGATGCACCAACTCCTAGAGCCAAGTGCTTGAAGGGAAGTGAAGCAAAGACCCAAATAGGAGACAAAATAACAACCCAGCAGGGCTGGAGGCACAAACCTGCAGTCTTACCTAGTGCTGGACTCTCAGAGAAGGCAAGGTTTGCACACCAAGAGGCTGAGCACATCTCACCTTTGAACTCTGTCAAATCCATGTTGTATAAATACAGATATTTATATGGTGTTTGGGTGCTCTGCAGAACTGCAACCACAGAAGGGAAAATCCATCTCTCCTCCCCTGTGCTTAAGCTAGGCAAAAGCCTGGTTTAGTGTTGAAGTCTTGGTCCAAATTACAGCCCTCTTGATGACCAAGTTGGGGAAGTGATTATATCTTGGATCAGCATGGCAGAGAAACAGAAGGAGCTGCAGCTCCTAGAAGAGCAAGATCCTCTTTGCCATGTGAACTTTAACCAAAACTTGGCGTGCTAATCCCTCCGTGCTGTGGTTTGTAAGATTTTAACTATTCTTTCTGTTTTTCTTGGCTACCTGGTGTTTGGTCCACTGACCTCGGGGTCAGTAACAATACATCAAATTTTCTGCCTTCTCCCTAAAATCTCCTCAGATCTAAGTGAAGCAGCATCTCATTGACCATTACCCTGACAAGCTTATTAGTGACGCATTTTCTGCTGTGGAGAGAAACAGGTCAAGACAGGTATGACTGGAAGTTGTTTTATTTTGGTTTTTAAATGAAGGATTCATCCTTGCCACTTCCTAAGCATCTAACTGCTGAAGAAAGTATTTCACCCTGTGCATCAGCTGAGGCATTAAGGAAGCACTTTCTCTAGTCCTAATTAAGTATAATAAGCACTATAAATGCCCCTTCCTGTGGTGCTGTTTCTATTCTTAGCATGTTCTGTACCATCCCTGGTTGTCAGGGCTGTGGGGGTACAAACTGCAGCTTGGATCACTGAAAATAGAAGAGACAGTCTGGAAGGAGAAGCAGCAGGGAGAGCAGCTGGCATTGCCCCGCCCTGGGTCAGCAGTAAAGCAGAGAAGGAGGAAGGTGAAAAGCAAAGGGTAACAGAGGAGTGCTCAGCCTCAGCAAGACCAAGGACATACCATGGCTGTCGCACTGGAAACCACCTGAGCTAAGCTGCTGAGGAGATGTGCCCCAACACACCAGAGCTCATGCAGGAAGGGGATCTCTGCGTCAGCTGGGCTCAGAGATCTTCCATTAGTCAACCAGGACTTGTGTTGTTCAGCAGAAAGCTGTTCTGACCTCCCAAGCACAGCCAGACTGGTGCATCCTCCACCTTACAAATCACACACAATGAAGGCTGCAGAAGCATCTGTTATGAATCCTCTTCTCTGGGCAAGGGCAGGAAGCACAACTTTCACAAGACTCTCTTAAACTGGAGAAAGTCATCCAGGCCTTTTCTTTGGAAGCGCTGCACCCCTCCTGGAGCCCTTTGTGATCTAAGTTGTTTAGAAAGTAAATGAAACGGAGTGAGCCAGAGAAACAGTAATGGTTATTTCTCCAAGAAAGAAAAGCTTAATTTTACCATGGGGATCTTGCCTCTGCCATGACCCGTCCAACAGCTCACAGGAACACGGGAGGAATTAGCCAGCAGTGAGAACTGGTCCATCTTGCAGATCCGTAAAGAGTTTCATCTTAGTTCTTAACAGCAATATCCTCAATCCTGAAAAAAAACCAAACCAAAAAAAGCCCCAAACTCAAATAAACAGCACCTAGTCCTCAGCTGGTAGCACTCAGCTTCTCCATAGCTTATGGCACCCTCCTTTTTCCATCTAACCAAGACAGAACTAGGGCTTGTAACCTCTTTGGAGAGTCCTGTGGGCTGCAGCTGAGATGGTCAATGCACAAAGAGCAGCGAACACTGCACAGGCAGCAGCCCCGGAGTGGCTGGTCCCAGAGAAGGTGAGAGGAAAGGGAGCAGGAGGAGGATTACCAGGCACAGAACCATTTGGGTTTGCTCAAGGTTGGTATCTGTGCAGCTGACTGGTAAATGAGATTAACAGGATTTTTCCATCTAACATAAGTGAGCAGTTGGGTTTTATTCAAGTAATTCTTCTAAGGGATAATAATGTCTTATTTTGACTAGAGGGCTTATTACTAGAATTTTTTACTAAATTGAATAACCTGAACTCGCCATGTATTGTCCCTCTTGTGGGAGCTTCAGCTGTTTGAGAAGGAGCCCCAGAGTTGTGTGATCATCCTGAAACCTTCTCCCCTAAGTTCCAACTTTGGAGAACAAGTTGTTCATCATATGCTGAATTCAGCCTTGGAGTAACTCCAGTGAAAACAAAAGGAGTAACAACAGGAATGGATTAGGCCCAATTGCTTTCACATTTCTTCAGCTTGAATTTTCAATTCCAATACTAAAGGAGGAATAAAAAAAAACCCCGACCCAACTCATGGCACAGAGACAAATACACTCCAAAGCATAAGTCTGCTCATGATATGACCTTGTACCCTTTAGAAAGTTCACCAAGGAGGGCTTCCCAAAGCCTACCTAAGAAAAAGACTCTGCTGTCATCTGGCAGGAGCAATACATATTCCTCCTTCTGCCACTGTATTGTACCAGTTTTTGCACAGAATGGTCAGACCCTGCAGTTCTAGGCTGCTACACTTGTGACTATTGACCTTACACATGTCTGAAAAAAACCAGTATCTGCCAAGCTGAGTTATAGAGTCATGAGGATTTAATTTCATTTCATAAAAACATACTGAGCAATATTAAACAGTGTGTTTTCTGCACCAATCCCATTTTCCAGAGGGAGCTGTGCTCAGATCAGGAGAGGGCACAGTCTCACCTACAAATCCTCATCTGATAGATCATCCATCACCTTGGCATATCTCTGGTTAAACAGATGTGAACAAGAAGAGAGGAAGTGGAACAAGGACAGAGACAGAGAATCCCAAGCTCCCCTGCTGACTGTCGAGCCCTGCTTTCTTGCAGTGCTTGCTGCACCACTCACTCATTAGCTTTTAAGTAAGTTCCTTCTAACTTTGACCTGCTGTTTCCTGCCAGGGCTGATGAGCCATGAGTGCAGAGACACTTCCTCTGGGCCAGTTCCTCAGAGCACAATTCCAGTGGCTGCCACATGAAGTTAGCTGAAGAAAAAAATGTTGCTCTTGTTTTCACTGGAGTTATTCCCAGTGAAATTCCCAGGCTATTCCAGTGTGTTATAAAAGGGGCAACACAATTATACAGTGATCAAAGAACTAAACTGCAAGTCAGAAGTCCTGGGTTCAGTTCCTAACTCATTTTCAACCAACACTAACCATATGCTCTCTCTGCGTCTCCACACACTCATTTGAGGGTTTCAATAATGATGATGACACTCAAAGCTACTCCTGAACAAATAAGAAGTTTATGAAATATCGCAGAAGCACAAAATATTGAGACCACGTTTGACCCATGAGCTTTACAAAGTAAGTGCAGAGCTTTGTCCGACTGACAGGCTGGAAGTGGAGGAGTTGGGCTCAGCTGCTATCTAGCTCAGAAATCAGTGCACATTGTTTGCAAACTTATCAGGAGTGACTTGAATTGTGAATTAGCTTCAGCAAGGCAGCTGGCAGGCTGCTGAGGCATACAATGCCTGCTGAATCTGCACTTCCTGCTGGAGACGTGCGAAGGAGAAGGCAAACTATGAAAGAGCAGAGGAACCACTCCCAGCTCCAGTCAAAACTACATGCAGCACAGGCACAACAAGGCCTGTCACTGATTCAGGAGCCAAACCAGAATTCCCAGCAGCAGCAGTGCTGATAGCACTCAGCCCCAGCGCAGCACTTGCTGTGGAGGGATCTAAAAGCCCTTTGGGAAGATCATGAGGCTCCCCCACCTTCCCCCAGCTTCTTTCCGGGCTGGATAAGGTCACAAAGCTGGAGGGCAGCAGTCAGACCGTCCCAGCCCACATCGTGACCCTGCAGACAGCTCTCACACACAGCCCAGGGCTGGTGCTGCCCAGTTTTACACCTTGGCTTTCAGTAAAAAACCCAATCTCTGTCAAAAGCAGCAGCAGACACCGAGCCACGTTCTGGCCAGCCTTACCTGAGCACTCACCTGGACAGGGCACTGGAGCACAGCTGGATGCTCTCTGTGCAGGCAGACATTCCTGTGCGCTGCAGGTTACAGAGCTGAAGCTGCTGTACATTCTCCAAGAGCCAGGTCTGTGTGTGCCCACTCAGAGAAATAACAGGAAGATGCTTCCTGTGTGCAGTCTGATGGGAACACTGCAGCATCAGCACTTGGGATAAAACCCAGCTTGTGCACTGCAATCCACTAAACCCAACCGAAATGTGCCACAGCAGGCTCCCGAAAGGCTCCACGGGGCTGGGAAAACAGCCAACGTGCAAGGTACTCTTAGGAAAGCTCTCTCACTGTGAGCAGGGCCTATTCATTCATTTCAGGTTGTCAGTAAATTTGATCCAGGTCCCCTCTAGCATGGGATTGCGTTATCCTTAGAACCAAAGGGAATTTTTTTAAAAATCATTTTTAAGGTGATTAGCATGAAGAAGTCCAAACCCTCACTCTGGGAAGTTAGTGTTGACTCTGAAAAGAAGAGGTTACGTCGCGAGTTAAAAGGAAGAAAACATTAGAAGTTTCTAGCAACAGGAGCTGGAGGGTGAGTGCAGCTCAGAGCACTTCAGGCAGTGTTTCCCCTGCTCACCAAACACCGTCCTGTGCTTTGCAAGCCACAAGACGCCATCCCGTGGCCATCCAGATCCCCACAAACTTCCCACAGCTGGTCCAAAGCTCCCGGCACAGTCAGGGATGCGCTGCTCGCTGGCACTGATGCTCGCTCTATGTCCTTCATGTCATTTGTTGCTCCTGTAAAGCAAGGCTGGAAAAGTTCTGCTACTCCTCCCAAAAGCACCCGCAGAGGTGCAGGCTGCAGGATGTTGCTGTGGCAGGTTGCTGCCTGCCTTCAGCTGCGCCACAACCCTTCTGCCTCACCAGGAGCCTTCTGCTAGCAGTTAAGGGTAACCCTGACACTCCTCAGGAATATCATCTTTCTCCACACCGAGTGTGCACACCAGCCTCCTGTCATGCCATCTCCCTCCTGCTGGGTGACATTCCTCCCCTGCTCAGTTACGGTGCTCTATCTACTGTCCCTTGTTCCACCAGCTCCCTTGTGCTCTCCCTCAGTGCCCAGAGCTTCTGGGGCATCTTTGTCCCTCTCCTACATCCTTAATTGCCCTCTCATTCCCGCTCTGTCCCCGTGAAGAGTTTTGCCTGCATCTAGGACACCTTTGACAGAAGCTGACAATCCTGTGCACTAACTTTTCAGCTAAAGACACGAAGCTGAGCTTCCAGCCTTGCTTTGGTTGTCCAACAAACACAACCACACTCTTTAAGGCTGGTGCAAACTCCATGTGAAGGGAGCAAGAGGGAAGCTGTGCAATCCCACACAAATTAACCTCCCTCCATACCCCTCCTTGTTGCCCATCCATCCCACCCTACCCATGCTCCTTTCATTGCTCAGCTGCTGGGTTTTAATAGAGGAGGGGGAAAAAAAAGGAAGTAAAAAGTGACCAGCAGCAAAAATTCCTCAAAAGGAAAATATTTCCTATTACAGCTCTAGCTCTTTCAGGGCCTTTGATGTTGCTTCTCCCACATAAAGCTGTTTCTTTCACAGTCTGTTCTTGCACACGAACAAGATGTTACACATACACTACGTAGCACATCCTCAACTCTTATTCAAAGCACATTTGTCCCAACTCACTGTACTTTGTAACATTTTTCAAACCAGTACTCATACATCATAGGCACAGAGGCATTTTTATTCTAGCTCTCCCTTTTCACATTTATTTTTCTTCCAAATTCTTGGAGGTTCTAGTCATAAATAGTGGAGTGTTGACACTTAACTAGGGTTGAGAGAGAGCTGTTAAGTTCATGGCAGTAGCTGAATTTTTCCAGAATTTTAGGGGCTTGTAGAGCTTTGTCAGAGGCTAGATCCAACATTCATATTTAGATTCTGGACTAGTTAACTTCCATTACATTATTTAATCTACTTGGGACCCCAGTTTTTAATACCACCTGCTTCCTACCTGCCTATCACAAACTGTGACTTTTGCATACTGAAAAAATTGTTGAGCACACATTGCATTGATAAACCATTACAGTTCTCATGACAAATTTAAATTGCAAATTATTTAGGGGAAGGAAAATATTTTTGTTCTAGCACAATAGGGTTTTTGTAATCTGTGTTATAAACTATACAAATACAAATAATAGCCGGGACCTTCTGCCAACTTGCTCAGCTTTGGTGGAAGTTCAAATGTGGTGGCAGAATGCAGGAGGTTTCTTTAGGTAATGCAAGGGTTAAACTACCCAGCTTCCGAAAAACAACCTCATTTAATTGTCTCCAAGATTCATTTGACTCCTGTTGTTAAATGGGACTTACTTCTGCATAAACTATATCCAAATGCCTTGCAGAATCAAAACACAACAGATAATTCTTCCAGAAAACATTACATTATCTGAAAAATAATAAAAAATCCAAAACTCTGTCATACCATAAGATGAGAGACAGGCAAGAGTCCACCAGGAATTTTACCACAGATATTCAGTAAGATAGGCAACCTATAGTAAGTAAGAGTAAATAATAATTGTGTTTGAATAGAAGGTAATAAAATTTTATAGCCCTCAGAAAAAAGCTAAGGGAGAACAACAGTGTTAGAATTCTTGTACAGCGTAAGATGATGCTCTTTGGACAGACAGGAAGTGCTTGATGGCCTGGTGTCACTAACTGGTCTCTTGAATCACAGGGACTGTTACTGCAAACTTATTCAGAGACTGAGAGGGACCTGGCCTGGTGGGTTAGAGGTGTACAAAACTTGTGGTCTTGCAGTAAGAAGTTCTAACTTTACAGTAAGAAGACTTTGGAGATGGAAGCACATTGGGTTTTGCTGCTGTTACTAAAAACATTCTCAAAAGACTTTTGCCTGTGTTTAAAGAAAGAGCCTAGTATCAAACCAGCCAAATTGGTTCACTAAAAATAGGCATTTCTTTGTTCTATGTTTTCAGGTCTCATTTCTTTTAAACCCCCACAATCTTTTGTGATCATCCAAGCTAACATGCATTCTTTGTTCATAGCAAGAACCCACCTCCTCCCCATCTCCAAACTTTATAATGCAAGAACAACAAACCAAATTACTCCAGGTTTAAAAAGAAAATGCTGATCCTGGAATGCTAATCAGAGGCAAGACTCAAACCAAAAGGCTTTAAGATCTAAGAGCAAGTAATAAAAAGCAGCTTGAAGGCAAAAAGGGTTTTGATTGAAACAAGAGACTTCCGCCAAGTGCCCAGTCCACTCTAAAGGGATAGCCTTGAGGTGCAGGGACACTTTACAGGGGCTTCTGTGCCTTTGCATGTATGGGAAGGGCAGCCCTGTCCTACAGCAGGAAGCAAACCCCGGCTATCACCCTGAAACCAGCTCTGCAGCATAATTACTCCCTGAGAATTGCCTTAAAGACTTGCCTTAAAACTATATCTGCTTCTGATTTTAGCCTGATGACATATGTCCTTGTTGGGAGTTAGATAAGTAGCCCTTAAGGAAACCCAAACACCAAATCCCTGCCCTCCCCAAAACCAGCCGGAACTGAGGCAATGTTACTCCAATTCTAATGGGCATGCACAGCTCACTTTTTTTGGGGTAGATTAAGCATAACAGCCCTGGACTTGCACACAAGGAGCATTTTCCTCTAAGTCTGAACAGGGCAGATCCCCCTGAACAATCTCAGTTGTCTGAAAAATGTATTTTTCCATTGAAAATTAGCTGGGTAAGATTAATCCAAGGCTAAAACTCTTAATTTATAGTCAGAGGAGCAAGTGACTACTTCCTTCTCACTGCATCTCCTGGTACCTCCAGTGGCCCATCTTACACTGAATTTGCTAAGGATTATTTAACAGGCCTCAAGAGAGAGTGAAATTCTGAATGACAGGCGATGTCCCTTTCCATCTACTATGGACAGCTGCCATTGTATAATAGCCTTAGAATACAAGAGGCAGTTTTATAGCTCCAAAAATTATTCCTTGGCCTTTACTCTAAAATGCAACAGGCCCATGACTTCATGAAATTCTTGAACTCGTGTTAATGCAAAGCTTTTTTATTATGAAGTTACCAGAAAAATTATATGCAGATGAAATTCCTTCCAGGAAAAACAAGTTCTCAGCTTCATGGTCACACAATATATAGCAGAGTCTACAGATAAGAATGTGAATATTTGCAGAAAATCATTTCCCCAGGCCTATCTACTGTGTTTGTGCACCAGAAACTGAGTTCCAAATCTGCCTGAGCCTGCTCAAGTTCATCTCTGCATACAGCCCCGAACGTGGACCTGTCTGGAGAAACACGCCAAGCTAAAGCTCTGCATTTAAAATGTTTTGAGCGTTTTGAGTTGTTCAAATGAGTTCTCTGCTTTTATCATGACTTAATTTTTTTTTTAAAAAAAATCTGCTTCAGTGTTTTTATGCAGTATAGAGTTCCCTGTGCCTTTCAAGAATGAATTTTCCAATAAAGTCTGCAGGACTCAGATTTACATCCTCACCCACTGACAGTTTAATTACTTTCATTGTAGGAGAAAGTATTTAATCACATACAGTCAGAAAAACAGCCCCTTAAATACAGGCTTTTGGGCCCATGATCCCCCAATTTGAAATTCAATGAAGGAGAATGAAACATGCACACTGTGATCCATTTCCTGATGCAGAACACTTGATATTATCAAAACATACAGAGTTGCACAGCTGACACACACATTTTTCTAAACCATTGGTAATATCCTTCCAGCAGTTTAAGCCCATGAAATGAGGATTCAGCGTGCTCTGGATATGATCTAAAGGCAGTGCTGGACAATGAGCTGTACAAAGACCATTGTTGTAATGCTATGCTAATAAACATATTAAAAATAGTCCATCTACAATGCTGCTTGAATTACACAGGTACTTTAACTTAGTTCTCAACTATTACAACATTAAAGGTAACTCATCCCTGTGATTCTCAGCAATAGATATGCACTAATGATCCTTTATAAAAAAAAGGAAGTGAAGACAAGAATTCTCAGATGCTCATCATGGCAATTCAGCAGAAGTAAGTCTGGTGAAGTCATAAAAACCAGTCGTTAAAAGTCAATAGTTAATACATTAAAGCTGACTGCCAGCACCAGCTGGCCTTCTTTCCCACCTGTTATCCAATTCCCTCAGACAAGGCAGGTAACAAATCCAGAAATTCAACTTTTAGACAGTTTTAGTCAGTGTGCTACAATATCAATCAACCCTCTCAGCAGTGGCAACTCAAATACAGTGTAGTGCAAGTATCAATGATCACCATATTAGAAAACTTTGTTTCAAAATGAACAAGTCATGTTAGGAGCATGAAAGAGAACCTGGGCCTGCCTTGGGCCTATTAAACAGTGACACCCATTCGTTCTGAAACAACAGACACAGCGAGTGTGTGCATTACGTATATATTTTATAAAAGAGCAATGTCTTTTACAAGACATTCCAAGAGTGGGGAATAGCCAGAACACTACAAAAAACTGCTGTAACAAGAGTGACTATTTGTGCGCTTGCTTTATGCAGCTTACATTCGAATGTTTACAGAGGCCAGCACTCAGATAAGACTCTCCACTAACAAACAAATCTGGAATACATCAATTGTACAGGTAAATCAGCCAAAATTAAGCAATAGCTATGCTCTTCTCAGGTTTAAGAAAGCATGCAGTAAGTTTCCCCCTCCTGCCACCCCTCGTTCAGATTTCTAAATCACAGTACCAGTAAAAGCAAGGTAGAAGGAAAGTGGGACACAGGTAACAGGGGTTGGATTTTATCACAGACTGCTTATCAATATTTTGCAAATGGAAAAGCAGCCTTCTTTAAGCACCAAGAAGGCAGAGAAGATACAGGCATGAATAAAAAAATAATTAAGCGACTTAAGACATCAAGAATTCAAGAAATAGCACTGTGCATATACAAACAAAATTAACATTCAATACTGTAGAGCTCATTTAAAAATGGCACCAATGGACAATATTTTACAATATGCACATTTATTTGAAGTGGGGAACTAATGCTCCACAGGTGGAAATGATAATACAAAGAATAGTGCCACTGTTGGCCCATTCTGGTACTTCTTACAATTTAATGGAAACACTTTTAAAAATAATCTGGTATGTACACATCTTCTGGATACCCAACGGCTTCTGCAGAACAGAAAAAATTATGGTTCTCCCCCTCCCCTTTTAGCCAGACTGTATTGCCACAGATTGTGCTCACATCTAAAGCACATAATCTTACTTTAAATTCAGTGCTATTTTCTTTCAGAAAGATCACAAGTTGTACTTTTAGGTAACAAAAGCATTTATGTTACAAACATTCAAAAATGGAAGCTTATGATTCTGGCAGACAATGTTGCGTATTAAATACAAACCAGCCAGCAATTACTGAACATAAAAAACTTCTTCAATCATAAAAAAATACTATAATTCATCACCACAGACTTTTTACAGAGTTATAAATAATAAATAGCATAACACAGTAGATTACAAACGGATTTATTTTGCCCCGTTATAGTCTTTAAAAAGTAAAATATCTGTTCCTACCTCAGACTGACCGAGGTACTGTATCAAGACTACTCATAGCTCAAAGAGAACTCCTTCACCAAGCAATTTGCAGAGCTCGTATCCAATCCAAAGCCTTTCCTTAGGAATGGAACATTTGCTGAGCTGTTTGCTCTGCTCATGGCCAACAAAGGGACAAACTCTGTCCAGAGCAGCTGCAAAGGGTGTCACCTTGGCTGCCCCTCGGAGCTGGGGCTGGCCCCAGCCCCTCCACACCTCGGAAAGGAACAGTAAGGGAAGCAGCACCGCCGACAGACTCGGGTAAGCACTCTATAAACAAGCTGTACACAAAGGACTTTCCCCACCCACCCCTCTGGTTTACATTCCATAATTTTGTAACAATGTCCCCTAAGGCACAAAAATACTTATGACCTCAATGCCACAGGAGACATCGATGGCGCCATACATGGTTCTCCTACACAGTAGTTTAATTAACTTAGTTATCTGCACTGTATGTCTTCGATCGAGGTGTGGATTAATTTTTCCTGGCCAAATCTTGCTGAATAATGACCTTATTTCATACAATCTGTAGGACAAATGTTCTGGGGAGAGAACTATGCAGCTATTTTAATCATGTTTCTAGAGTATTATTATTTTTTCACTGATGGCAAAAGTGATAGTCATTAGTTATTTTGCTGTGGGGTTTTTAGTTTAATGTAATAGAGTGACATTTCCACACCCAATGTGGTCTTCTGTAAATGAATTCATAAAAATGACTAGCAGCACTAAGAAAATAAAATTTTTTTTTCTCCCTTCCATAAAGGAATTTGAGGCTAGTGACTGAAAAACAAACAAAAATAAAAAAAAAGCAAGAATAATTTTACTCAATAGTAGAAGTGCCAGAGAATAAATTAGTATTTTCAAATCCTTCTAAGACAAGTTATTTCCCGAGACATAGTGACCATGATAATGATAGAAGTACATTCCTAAAAATTGCAACACTAATAGGTAGATACCTATTCCTGGAATCAAAAAGTGTATGCAAGTTCCTGAAAGCAAAAGTTAGTATAATATCAGCAGACACCTTGTTTAAAAAATAGATTTGCAAAACCAGACATTAATATGGTCTACAATGTCCATTAAATGGATAAATTAAAAAAAAAAAAATCACTGGAAAGTAGCCAAGGATTACAGTAACAACAATTTTTCCTTTTAATAAACCTCATATGAATGGTTCAAGGATCAGAGTTCGTTTCTCTGTACGAGTGTACAGGAAGGGGACAGCACAGCCAGACACTGACTCAGGACTTGGTAAAGTCACTTGGGTGAGAAGTCATCCATCAGTATGAATGAGGAGCAGGAGTTGGAGCATGTCACCGGAGATTCTGTGGTTATGCTGCCTTTAGTCAGGGAATCAGAGGAAGAGCCAACACTGCTGCTACTCCCATCGAGAATATCTGAGGACAGGCTGGGGAAAGGGAAAAAGGTTCTTTAGTACAAGGGCATGAGGCTCTGTACAAAGCTGAAGTGCTTCCCCCTTGAAGAGGACTTGTAGGAGGCCTATACTACCACTCAGTCTTTACTGCAAGACTGGCAGCCCTGAAAACTCCTTGTTTTCTGTAGCATGTTATAGATATTCATGTTCCTCATGGGAATGAGGAGCAGAATTATTGAGTTTTTTTAACATGCATAATAAACGATGAAGCTGGTTTAAATCAGATGTAGAAAGGAGGTGACAACTAATAAGTATAAAACCTTAAAAGCTTACAGGAAAGGAAAAATAATAAATTAATCAACAATGCAACGAAGATATCATTAACTAGTTAGTACACTCTTTAACATTGCACTACTTAAAGCAAGACTGAGATCTGTTTTTCCCTTATAAGTATGGAATTCCTGTGTTTAGATTTTGAAGTCTTGATACAAGATCCCAGAGGGCACATAAACAGATGCTTTTGCAATTTACGGGGAAGCAACATGGGAAAAAAAAATCTAGGCAGTTTCAAGTCTGCAGGTAAACTGAAATTACAGTCATAATGGCTGGTATTTTTGAATACTTAGTATCTGACTCAATCCCCCGCAAAAAAATCTTGCCTTTTTATGATTGTAATAAAGAAAGATGACTTAAGTCTAAAAATCATGAACGTAGGGTCAAGAACAATTAAGTACCCACACACATTTTCTAAGTATTCAGGGAAGTGCCACAGACACTACATGACCACTGCCTACAACATAGCGTAACAATGAAGCCAAGTAACTTTGCTTATGAATCAACAGGGATTTGATCAACAACTATATTCAGTATAAAAGCTTTGATACACAAAAGCTAGGCTACAGTGTATTCAGGAAGAATTGGTCAAAGGACCAGGACCATTGTGACAGGACACTACCACAGGATAGTTTCCACTAATACACATCCACAAGTTACACAAAAAGTATTTTTTTCCTGGAAAAAACGACTGGAAAGCTTGTGATAAATGCACATTGCCTGTTTTGGCATTTCAGCACACATGAAATATTTTACCATGAACTGAGATCTGTCAGATGTGTAACATCTGGAGAAAGCATGTTGGTTGTTCCTTGGAAAAGTCTCTTTGGCTGACTTTCAGTTTCCATTTCACCTAAGGAAGACAGTGCAAATAATCAAACTCACTTGAGTCTCTGGAACATCCATTTAATATTTGTCTGCTGTAAAAGAGAGGTTTGACCCACAATGCTCCAAGGTTGCATTTGTAACGTAAGTTCCCTGATTCAGCCAACCGAGCACCTTAATTTGATGATAGCTGTTGTTAAACCATGCAGTCCATCCTTAGCTAAAGCTTCAGCAGTATCTGAGGGGCTACAACAATCTCAAAGACAAACTTTCTACCTCTACTACAATCAGACAAAATAATCTAAAGCTAACTAATTACCATGACTTAATTAAGTAAACATCTGACATAAGTCAAAATAAGAAGATCAAAATTGTTAGTGATTCTGAAAATAAGAATGCCAGCCGAGTTCAATTTCACCCTCCCATGTAAAACAAACTCTGATGCACGGGTACACTTTTACAGGAAAGCTGAATGGAATAAATCTGTCATGTGGAAGCATTTCCACTTACTCATCACAGATCAGACTGTCTTTGTACCTGTAACTATCTACAGACATTAAAAGATTAAATATGATGGGGAGAATTCATGTAATCTGTTTAGTGTAATCTGCCCTGAGAATGAGCTGACTCATTAACAGCTGCTCTACAACAGACATTTGGCAATATCATGAACTTGCAAATAAAAAAAAGCTACAGTATATTTTCATTTTCAGTTGGGGGGGGGGCAGGAAGCATGAAATGGTAATAATTTTTCTGGCTTTTACCTAGACTTCACAGTAGTTGTAGAGTCAGTTTAAAAACCTGACAGAGGTTAAGCATTATAGCAAACCAGTTTATACATTCTGCAACAGAATCATACTGCCACATTTTATAAAAGACTGATAACCCCCTCAAATTTTCATTTCCTTCAGCCCATGGGGATATATTCCTGTTTTAAGGTAAGGAATAATTGCTTCTAGCAAGCACACTGGGCAAAAAACATTTAAAAAATACTTGGTCTTGTAGAAAAATGAACAGAACACCAACTTAGGTAACACTTTTGCCCCTTCAATCTCACAGAGACAAATCTGCACTGCTACAACATATTACACATTCTACCAGTTTTAACTTCCTATAGCAGTGAAAAGCTCTTCAATTCATGGCTTTCTTTCTCCTAGTATATAGCTACTGCTAAAATGCAGAAAGAAAAGAACAGGACCACGTATTTATGAAAAGAAATTAAGTTCATTTAAACAGATTAGATGTTTTTTAATTAAGCAGCATTTTGAAAACTCCTTGATATTTCAAGTAAGAAAAGGCAAACTTGTATCTCCACTTTGTAAAAGATGCTCCACAGGAGCACATGGATTGGGTGAGGAAAGGCTTGTCTCTACCTGCACTGCTTTTACAATCTGTGTAAAATACAGGTGTGAATACCTATTGTTTATTGATCATTGAGTTTAATAAACTTCTGTTCAATTTTAATGCCTCTAAAATTCACTGAAAATAACAGCCAAAATAGAACTGACATCTATGAGAAAACTTGTATCTCTCTTCTGTCAAATCAGTATCAGTTCTCTATCTAATAGGACAAGCAGTATTAAAAAAAAAAAAAAAAGCCAAACAACAAACAGTAACTGTTCTCAAAACCTAAATATAAGTCTTGCACAATAAAAGGACATGTTTTTGGTGAAGTTAAGAATGCCTAAGTTAAAAAAAAAAGCAGAAAGGATAAGCACAGCTAAAGGTACACTTATAAATATCTCATTCTTACACTTCTACTATGGAGATTCGTTCTGGGGTGTTATTTGAAAATCTCTAACATGGCACACTTCCAGGAAAGAATGCATTTTCCCCCCTTCAGGAGGAAAGGGTACTGATCTATTCCATTTCTCTAAACACTCACCTTCTGAACTTTCAGAGTAAAAACAAACCTTCAGTACTAAGTTTAGAAGATACTGCACGATAAGCAACATTCCTAAGATGATCTGAAGGGTGTGCACTGTTCAGTGGTACTTGTTATGAACATTCGTGAGCCCTGACATTTAATTTTATGTATAATAAAGTTTGCCTCTTTCAAGCAGTGGCTGTTTTTAAAGTTTTTCATTCCTGTGTTTTAGCGTAGCTACTTTTCATTGTATTTTTCAGTTACGCCTGGCAAATTCCAGTTCACTGTGGATACAAGTACATTATATTTAGAGAATAACAAAAAAATTTATCCAGATAGAGAACTACATCCATATTAAAACATCTGGTAAGGTAAATACACATACCTTTTCTTTTAATGGGGCCAAGAACACTGGGCCTAATACAGTTGATAGGACTTTGACTCCTCCTGCTGAAGAATACTGAGAGTTAGGCCCGTAAAAGCTCCAAGTCACATCAAATCCCCACAACCACAGCATATGAAGCATTTTCAAAACCATTCCTGCACAACTGGAATTCTTATGGAATCTAAACACATAGATGACAAATAAGTGATGCCTATTAGCGCAGATTATCTGCCACATTAAGTTGTAGAAAATTTTCTAAGGTTTTCTCTTTCCCTTAGTGAATCACATCCTCATTTCAACCCATTTCTAAATTTTGTGGTGTATTTATATAAAACTGATCTGTTGAAAAAGTTAATTTGAAATACCTGGGAACTTCCCCTCAAGTTACCAAGTTCTAGCTCAAAGTTGACACAGGGTCCATGAGAGCACCCACATAAAGTTACCATTGATAAAGGCTGAACTTCCAGAGCATTTTTATGTGGCAATGCTTTGGCTGATGTAAAACTGAAGTCTCTTTTAATGCCTTAACATCAACTTTAGTTAATCTTTGGTTTAACCTCCAATGCTAGCACAACAGACACTTGTTACTTACTTGCAGAATCGCCTTGTTGGACTGGGAATAGGGCTTGGAGGTAATCCATTACTGCTCACAAACATTTGCAATGATGGTGAAAAACATTGCTGCAGGAAGAAAGTTCAAATGAAGACACTTCAGAATTTCCTTTAAAATACTCAGATGTTACACCCCACACTCCAAATAAAACATTTCATCTTCTATTCCCTCCTTATACTTAAAGAAAAGCTAACAACTGATTAGGCAGATTATCAAATGTAATCTTAGAAGTATTAGAACTTAACTTACAAAAACATACTGGCCCATGCAATTCGGCTCAGATAAAGCTAAAACTGAAACCTACAACAAATGTAAAATTGAAATAGACACTGTTCTCTAAATAACACAATTGTTTCTGTTCTTTGTTACATTTCGAAACAACAGTACAGTACTCAGTACTTCATTCAAGCGGCTTGTTAAACAAACAAGTTTGAGTTTAGTCAAAATACATCAGAAAACTGACAATATTCCACAGCAGAACAGGATATTTAGCTCTGTGATTCTGCAGCTAGTTTGAGCTTAGCCCATGAATGCTCCTAACTAAACACAAAAATCTTTCTGTCAAGTTATCTACTGCTGCTTTACAGTTAGGATTCCAAAGGTACGGGACGAGCTGGCAGCATCAGTATTTTTCCAGCAACACATTTACCCAGCACTCATACGTGGCTGCTCCATGCACCAATCTGGTAGGAGCATGCAGTGAAATTCTGGCAGTACAAAAGCAGAATCACAAAGAGAGTGAGAACAAGGTCAAGCAGCCCATCTTTAAACCCAGATGCCAGTTTCCTCACTGGAAAAGTAGTTTATCTGAGATCCACCTCTTTCTCTGGCATATGCCACCAGTTTTCAGTACAAGTTCAGCACACCCTAGCCCTCCTTCAGAGTGCATTTGTGCCTTCCTTTCCATAATTGATGGATACATTTTCATCTCTCACCACACAGATTTGCAGCCCAATTTTGGTGCTTCTTCCCCAGCATCCCCCAGCTTCTGCACCTGAAGATCTTGTCCATGACTATTCACAGCCTCAGCCAGCTTCCCTAGAACCAGAATCCCAACCCACCCAAACACTGCACAAATAGCAGTAACTGAAAACATCCAGTGTTTCACTGCTTAAACTCTGCAGGCTCCCAGATAGCAACCACTTGATTCTCAGAAACCAACAAAATGTGCATTTGGGGTTTTTGGTGCTTGTTTGGTTGTGTTGTTTGGGATTTTTTTAAACTATGGAACAATTTATGAAATTACGTGTCTTGACAGCTCAGCTTGGTCTGGAATTCTGAAATATTGTCTCAGCTTTGTATTTCACTTATCATACCTTTCCTATTCCTCTTGTAGGTGAAGGAGCAGGTGAAACTGGAATGAAGTCTATTCTCTTTGGGGAAAAAGATTTCTCAGACTTGTCCAAGTCATTGTCGCTCTGTGAATACAAGGTTTCAGACTAAGCACAGGCACAGGACATTACCTTGAAATCCAAGGCACAACCTTCTAAGGGAACGTCATTAGGTCAAAAGCACGAAGTAGCTAAAGCACATGAGCTTAAATTCTTATTTTCACAGTTAATTCCTCTCTTTCCCTTAAATTGGTCAGTTGAGTGTAAAAGCAGAATTAAATAGGAAACATCTATAAAAAGATTACCAGGCTCAAGCTTTCCTCCCATGACTGGCTTATCTGCATTGCTGTCTGCACTTCCCTAGAATACAAAAAACCCCATCAGTAGCTACAAAGAGGAGAACTCTGGCTATTTTATCACCTTCTTTCAATAAGACTCACCTTTCATGTGCTGCTTCTCTGTTCATTAAATCCACTCCTTCCTCCTGCAGGAGATAAATGTCATAAGTTTTCCCATAACATTTGATTCATCACAGGTACTTGAAATAACACTTGCGATTCCATTATTTGCCACCAGAATTGAAATACGAACAGCAGAACCACTACAGAAAGACAGGGCAGCCACCAGTCCAGCTCACTGCTTCTCTAGAGTGGAACACTTAAAAAATGCAACAATTGCAAAGCCTTGCAAGGCCACTTCCTTGTTGAAATTAAATCTTAAAAAATATTCAGTTTTCTTTAGTACTTGAAAAACTCAGCAGGAAAGAAGTTCCCACTATACTTCACTGTCCAGCAAGTACTTCAATATTATATAGTACTTTTCATTCCGCTACTGAATACATAGATAACTCCACTTACCCTTCTGATCTGATGAAGTCGGCTGCTAGGAATACGAATAGGAGATGATGACAAGAACTGGGAAAAAAAAGCGACAGCCACAATGATTAAATCACACATAACTGCTTGCATACATACTATTTACCATCAGCTACATTCTTAGGGAGCTCAAAATGAGCTGCACAACTACATGTGGATGACTCAAACAATGTTGCAAAAAAGCAAACACTGACCTTCAAGAGAAAAGACTTGTTTTACCACTTACAAATTCATTGTATCACTCAGCAAGTGGCACAGATCTGACTTGCAGGCAGATACTGCTCAACATCTCAAGTACACAAATAGCTATAGATGCCATTTAGACAAGTGAGATCCTACAAATGAAACTATTATTGTTACACAATTCCCCACTGCCGAGGATACGGCAAATTCCTGTAGTACCTTACTCAACCAGCTGGCTATTGTAAAGGAGAAACCTCAGTGTTACAGCTCAGTCTTGAATAACACTCCCTAAAGCTTTACTTCTGCAATTTTTCAATTATATGCAATTTTATGCATCTAATTCCTCTGGAACTCTGACTAACACCACATATAAATGGGTCATCAGTTCCCACTCGGGATGGCTATGTGTCCAAAGTCACACCTACTGACCTGAGCTCCAAAATTTTGCATTCTTAAGGAATCTCACAACAGAAGACTTTGAATTAAAATTCCCTGTCACCTTTCCTGAACAGAAGACACAGAGAAAACTAGCTCAGGATTTTAAGGCTTTGGGAAAAGCAATATTTAATATTCACTAACCTCAGAAAAGACAGAAAAGTTTTAGTGGAAGTAGCATATAAATCCCTCACCTATCAAGGAGAGGGTGGAAAAAAGGAAATGCAACATCTTTTAAATGTTAAACCACTGCAATACTGTACACTACCAGACTTATAACAGAGAGCAACAAATAAATTCCTCTTCTTTCAGGGACTTTCTGAGGTCTAGTGTTCTGCCTTTGTAAAAAACAAGCACTATGGCAAACAGGTCAACAAAGAACTGTGACTCCTACATCCATTTTCACAACAAATTAAAACACCCTTTCAAGACTTTTAATTGTGACAGCATTTTACTCTTCGAACACACAGTCTCAGGCTCAAATTACCTTTAAAACTGTACTTAATATGGGGAGTCACACATAACTTCAACTACTCACGTCTTCTTGGGGACACACAGTCAACACACCAGTATTATTTCACTATAGATTATAGTTAGAGGTGAAAAAATGCTTATTCTGCAGCTTGGAAGCTTGCTAGGATACTTAGTGCAAATACAAATCAAGTTTAACTTCATTTCTCTACTCCAATGATTCCCTTTTGTGTGTAAACATGACATGCTTTAGATTCCTCACCATTCCATGACGGCTCATAACTGTTGTGCTGTTCCTGCGAGTCCGCAACACGTAAGGCTGAAACACCTGGGAGTTGTCACTGCAGGGAGAGAAAAAGTTTCGTGAACAGCTTTCTCGGGTGCACTTTATTTAAAGCTCCGCAGTGCTGTGACACGCACTGCAGCCTCCAGAGGCTGAAAACAACATTTTATTGGAACAGAAGCACTCCTGTCGCTGTGGGAGCGCGGCAAGGAACTTCCCTGAGCCAAAGAGGGACAAGGGGTCACTGGCGGCCCCGGCCCCGCGGGACAAGGGACACGTTCCAGAGGCCGCTCAGGGAGCACCGGGCCTGCCCAAGGCCCGCGGCGGGGCCGGCGGCGACCCCGGGGCTCGATCGGCCGAACCCCCCGGGCCCCTCACCTGAGCCCGTGGATGAGCGGGGCGCTGTTCGACCGCCTCAGGCCGCCGCCGTCGCCCGGGGCCGCGGCGCTCCCCGGCGACAGCTCCAGGTCCAGCTCCATCTTCTCCTGAGCCATCGCGGCGGCGGCTCCGGCTCCTCCCGCTCTGCCCATTCACGGCCTCAGGCCGCCGCTGCCCCGGCCCTGCCGAGCCCGCGGGCGGG
>VZRL01006982.1:184967-220527 GCA_013397895.1 Origma solitaria | reverse complement strand
CGACGGCGGCGGCCTGAGGCGGTCGAACAGCGCCCCGCTCATCCACGGGCTCAGGTGAGGGGCCCGGGGGGCTCCCGGCCCGGCCCGGCCGTGCGGGGGCCGCGGGATGCTCCGCGGCGCCGTGGGGAAAAGTGGGCTCCTGAGCGCTGTCCCAGGCGGGGAGGGATTTAGGGAACATATCAACGTGTGGAGGGCTGCGAGATAGCCGAGGGAGACGTGCTTTGGTTTTACTGAAACGCTTTGTTTTCACCAGGGTCTGCTGCGTGTTGCAGAGAAACACCGTCCGCAACGTCAGAGTTGTGGCTGTTCTTATACATCGAATAACAATCGCGGCGATTTCTGTAATGGATCAAGTCTGAACGAAATAAATCACTGCTCTGTGTATGATTACAATAGTAAATGCTTTTGGAACAATCAGGCAAATTTGGTCAGGAAGGTCATTTCACGGGACCTTGTCATAAGTTTTACATTTAATGTAAAACAGGAGTTTTTCTGGATGATACTAATTTTTGTAGTATGCATTACTGGGAGAAATAGAATGTGTTGTGTAGACAGTTGTGCTTGGATATTGCCACCAGCCTGTGGCAGGTCTGTTTGCAGGAGGGTTGGGTGTTCGCCAGGTCTGGCTCTCTTCAGCTGACAGGACAGAAAGTGGCAGTGGCAGGCAAGGGCCAGGTGAAAGCTTTCATTCAGACAGGTAGGGTTTCTTACATGTTTTTGTTTGGGGAAGTTTATAACTCAGAGTGCTGTTTTGTGTCTCCTCTGGGCTGTTGAGAAGGTGGGAGATGCCCCATCTGCTGTGTGGTGTGGCTTCCATCCAGCTGTAAGGTGTGGTTGGTGGTGTGTCTGCAGTTTAAGAGAGCATATTGACAGTGAACTTCGTAAAACGTAGTGTATTACATGATAAGTGCTTCCGGGTGGTTTGATTTTTTTCCCTTTCTGTTTCTGTAAGGACAGGATATCAAGTGATGAATAAATCTCACATACCTCTTTTACCAAAATGGTCAACAGTGCCTGACAGTTCAGAAGAAATACTATTTCTTGCCTATTCCATCATGATTTAATGTTAAGTGGATGTAATTGTGATTTTTTTACATAATCGCAATGAAACAACTCCCATTTTACATTTTGATGCAGTATGGAAGGGTTGTGTATGGCAGCTCTCCCCAGGAGGTTTCTGAGCAGGTAAACCAATTTTGTAACTGAGACAAGATGCTTTTATAATCTCAGCCTTTTGTTAAGTTGTGAATTGTAAGCCCCTTGACTCTTAAAAAAAAAACAACAAAAAAAATTAAAAAAACATGCCAAAGTTTTTAGTTCAGGATTTGGGCAGGTAGAAGGGTAAGCCTGAGCTCTTGCCTTGACACTGTACATACACTATGAGCTAGGTGTTCATACAAATAAAACTGAAATGCCATTGAACTAATTTGAGGTGGTTGCAGTGGTTTGCCTGTTAGTTTGGAATTTTCCATCAGAATACTGTTTTTGCAAGATTGCAGCTCTTGGCAAGAAACTTCAGTTTTTCCCAGAATGGCTTTGTTGGGTAAACTGAAACAAAAGCTCTTGCTCTTACACAGCTTGCTTTTTCTCCTCTGCGTCCTGTTTTGTCTTCTTCATTAACAGATTTAGTAAGGAGGTTGGAGAATGAGTTGCCATAGATCCAGAGAACTGTTATAAGTGGAATATTTTCGATCACAGAAGTTACCTTTCACAGAACTTTTAACTCTTGTTTTTGTGCCAAATAAAATTGATTTTTAATGGGAACTGTAGATTTCTGTGAAAAGTAAGTCTGAGATCCGACAGTCTCTGGTGTTTTTACAAGGGAGATAAAAGGTAGGGTTATTTGTAGGGTTTTTTTCCTCTCCCTCTCTGCTGGGTAGCACTGACTATTGGACTCAGCCTGTGGTAATGTGGGGCAGAATTGTTCCAACCTGTTTTCTTGACTCAGACCCTGGATTTCAGGATGTGCTGTTTGTGTTCTGTTTGCATGCCAACCGGTACACTTACACGGAAAAGAATTTGTAGCTGTTGGCCTCAGCCAAAAACTGATCTCTAAACATCATGTCATGGATCCCTTAAATTTCTGCTGTTCCACCTCTGTCAAATGGCAGCTGTTTGATCTCTCGTGGGTGTGAGCTGAGTGAAACTTCTTGGAAAATTGTAGATGATGTCTGGTCCTATGTACTTGACATTTTGGAAAAGGAGAGTCTATGCATTTTTCTTGGCAGAAAGTACAGTGCTTATGCCAATTGCTGTTGTTTTTTATTTCACAGTGTAAGCTTTATTTGTTTTTTATTTACAGCTACAATAAAAGCTGTCTAAAACTTATGTGTCTAACTGATGTGTTTTAAACTGGAGGATTCTGACAATGGTGTGTCATGAAAGTTCGGTAGGATTATCAGTCTTTACAACAAGGTAGTGCTGTTGGTCAGATTAGTTTTAAGAAATTGTATTTGTGGGGGCTTTTGTTCATCCCAAATTAGCAGGTGAAACAAAAAGATAGAATGTGAATTCTTGTACTTTGTATCTGATTACAGTCTTATATTTCGATTTGTTCACCTGTGTAGTTCCTCATCTGGGCATGGGAATTGTAGAGTTGTGGGTCAAAATTTTTTTTCTAGCAACCATAAAATTTGGTTTATTTCTGCAGTCACATTCATTAAGTGCTAATCATTGGCTGTTGATAACACTAGTGATGACATGACCAGTGAAACTTGCTTTAGGAATCAATAGAACAAAAGTTGCCTTGAAAAATGAGTTCATTTTGTGTCAAATAAGTAATGCTATACCATTTTAAATTATACGCTGCTGTGGGGCCTTAACAACTGGTTTTACTGTAAGTTTAATTTAACCTTTCCTGGAAAAATGTTCATAAGATATGAAATGTTTGTAGTGATAAGATTTATCAAGATGCTATATTTTTAAATTCTGTTTTATCTGTGGGATCGAAGCTGGTTTCAGTTGCTGCTTACAAGCCATTTATATACATTTGTTCTGTTGAATGACATTTGAAGCAATATACAAGCAGCAGCCATTCCAAACATAATAAATCCCCACAGTCTAAACAATTCTTCAATTATTCTGAAGACACAAAATGATTAATTGAAATCATTAATTGAAGTAGCTGGGAATTTGAGGATGAACAAGTTGATTTGCACTCTCTGCCAACAAGCTGAAAGAGTTCTTACCTACCTGTCTCTGGAGTGCTTTGTCTTGACAGGAGAGCTGTCATAGCTTTTGAAACTGAGCTTATATGAAGAGGTACTTTTTGCTAGGAAGGAAATGGCTTTTGCATTTGACAAGTGTTTCTTTTTGCAGCGATAACTCACAGGTGTTCCAGGCCAGCGTCTTGCGCACCCGCAGGAACAGCACCACAGTCATGAATCGGCACAGCCTGGTAAGGAAACTCTTACACCCACCCCATCAGGTGCCAAGCAGAAGTGTGCAAACAGGAATAAACAAAATTAGATTGTAGTCTGTGAAACTATTACCTCATTGCTTTCAGAAACAAGGTACTAGACTGTGACATTAATATTCTGTAGCTGTAATGAAATGTTACTTATAGACCATTTGGCTTGGAGACTACTTGTATTTCATTGTGACCATAACTTTGCTTATAAAATGCAAGTATATGTTCCAAGACAGAGCAAAAAAGGTAGTTTGCTAAGAAAACCAATTATATAGCTGTACTGTTGACAGTAATCTATGTCTTAAATGATTTTTGATGCTTAAGAAAAAAAGTGCAGACAAATACTTTAGCAAAGGTTTGCATCATGCAAAAGGAGAAAAAAAACAAAGGTGAAAGCTCAGCTTGTTGTGTTTATTCCTGAAGATCCTCAGTTGCTGGTCTAAAAAGAAGCTAGTTCAGGGTGCCTTTCCCAGAACTTCCTGGGAACTAGGAGCCAATTCACTGATGGGCTGCTCTTCTGCCTGCCCCTCATAAATGTTGAAGTATTCTGGACTTAACCAGTGTTTCCACCTTCATGGGATGATGTTCTAACCCTTCCCTTCACACTAATGATATTAAAAAGTGTCCTTCTTCACTTGCAGCTGACCAGGTGTTGACAAAATTAATGAAATTTTACACTAAAAATCAAGTGCCCCACTGACTGCTAGATCAGTGCCTTGTCTGCTTTGAAATGTTCCTTTGAGTTATGGTCTGGTTTGTGATTCTGTTGAAAATGGCAGGGAGGATGGAATTGCAAAGGCTCTTAGACACTTTTGTCCTTCTGTGGTCTTAAACCAGGATCATCCACAAATAAATGATTTTTTGAAAAAAATTAAACTTCCAGCATCCAGGACCCTAAGCAACCTTCCCTGGTATTCTTCCTATAGTAAAGAAGTACATTTAGTTTTATGATGTTAGAGATATTCCAAGGAGCTAGATCACATCTACTTTGGTAAATTAAATTTTATGTAAGAAGGTGATAAAGTGCACTTCAAAACCTACGTCTTTGTATTTAAGAAAACTAATCCAAGTTTTACCGCTGTGTAAGCTGTAAGAGGGTTAAAAGATTCAGTAGTGACTGCAACTTCTTGTAGTATTATAAGTACAGTTTAAGTTTTATATTTTGTTTAACTTTGTGGAAAAGAAATTGATTAGTGTTTGTCTAATCTATGTGGTGTTCCCTGTCATGGGAACAATAGGAGTTGCTAAAATCTCTGCTAACTGGAGGTCATACTCCGTCAGCTCCATCATCAGCACTGTCCCAGTTGCTCAGCTGAATTCTACAATTTGTTTTGGAGTAGCTTCTCCAAGTCTCAGACTCCAGCTGGTTTATAATGATGACTGCAAGGGCAGTGGTGCCATTTGGGCTGGGGCTTGATCTGCAGTTTTCTGACACTACATGTTGCCAAGGAGGGGTCATCCAGGCTCAGTGTCTGCTGTTTATTTCCTTCCAGAAGAAAGAAAAGAGTAAATGGTTTGGTTTTTTTTTGTTTTGTTTTGCATGGCTGGGGTTTTTGTTTTGTTGCTTAGGCAGACCAGTTGAGTCTGTGGTTAGATGTTTAGGTGCTATTTCAGCAGAAGTTGATGTCAAAATTTTTCTCTTTTTTTTTTTTTCTTTTCTTTTTTTTTTAGAGCTAGGTAATTTCCTTGCTGGGTTCAGTGTGGCCCCACAAGTGGCTGTGCTGGCAGGAGGCAGAGGGCACTGCAGGGCTGGGCAGAGGCACTGGGGCAGTCCCTGCTCACTTGGGCAGTGGCTCCTGCCAGCCTGGCACTGCTGAAACTTTACCTGCACTGGAACACAGTATCTGACACAGTGGAGAAGGGGTGAAGGTGTTTCTCTTCCCTGTGGTACTCTAATAGTTTATAGCGTTTTTATTAAGCTTTGTGCTCTCTTAAAACACTGGAGATTTGAGTAGCATGATTTTAATAAATGGGTTCCATTTATTTAGCAAGTATCCTTTGAAAATGACAGAGGTTTCTATGCACAAGAATTAAATCAAAGGATGCAAACAGAGCAAAAATGAGTTTTACATACTGACAGAGCAAGAATGATGACCTGTTGGAAACAAGATGTAGGATCCTCGGAGCTGTGGTAGTGCATCAGACCCTGCAGAGGAACATTCAATTGTCTTTTTATAATTTTTGTTTTATACCGCATGCCACTGTTTTTGTACATATTCTATTAATGTCAAACCTTAAAGTATGTGGATCAGAGTCATAAAATTAGACTATAATAAGTGGAACAAATGCATTTCTACTGTGGAATGACAGAGTGAATAGGCAGGAATGCACTATTGTCCAAATCCTTTTCTCTGTGTGAGAATCAAGGTCAGCTCAAGGTCTACATTGGCTGGTGCAGCTTGGAGGAATTTTTATTAGGTGCGCAGGATTTTTGGGAACCCAGTGTAACAGTAAAGCCAACCTAAACTGGACTTTAAAAGTAGCAGATCAAGATATTACAGCTGTTAGACTTTAGTACTATATATTACGATGACTAAATTCTGACGCAAACGTTAGTCATCCTCTGTGTGAGCCTGATAGGCCAAATTCTTTTGTGAGAAGGGTGTGATGTCTTGATGTTTGTTTTTTTAGAAGGAGGGTTCTGGGTATATGCAGCATTAATACTCTGTGTTAACTTACTCTGTCAGGCAGCAAAATCGTATTCTCTGTGGCACTGATGAGGAGATGGTGCAGTAACAGTTAACTGAATGCTTGTTAGTTCTCCAGCTTCAGCATGATGAAGAGCTCTAGTAATGTTTTGTGAAGCAGATGAAGCCTTATAATAAATTAAGTATAAAAACACCTATAATAGTGCAAACCTTACTTGCTGAACACATCCATTTTAAAAAGACACCTAATTTTTTGGAAGGATTGTCATCTTACCGAAACGTTAAACCTCTATTCAAGGCTTCAGCTTGGAATTTTTGTTCCCTGAATGGCTATGGCATAAATCAACTGAGGGTTGACAATGTGAGGGATGGGAAATATATGAAAGAAAATTATATTTTGAGAAAATAATCACTTTAAATTATTCGGTTTTGAGTGTGCAGTTTTAGATCATAGCATTCCAGTGAGCTCATGATGCAAAACTGTCAACATTAACAGAAGACCATTTTTAGTGACGTCTTCTCTGATTTCACCCAAATTGGTGAAGCTCTTGAGAAACCATAAAGAAAGTGTTTAACTCTTTGTTAGCCTTCTAATAGCTGATTTTTTTCACCTGTCAAAGTACTCATTTATAAGCAGACAACAATCCAGGAACCTTTTTGTGCAATGTGTTGTTTTGGCTTTGTATTTTTAAAGGATCTATTGGGGAGCTTTCTGGATCACTTAAGTGAAAATAAATATTCTGAATCACATAAAGGAAAATATTTATGCCAACATATATACTAGGGTGACAGTGTGCTAGTGAAAAGCAGCTCCATTCTATGGGGAAGGCTGTCAGTTCTGGTTGCCTGGAAATGGAATGGAAGCCAGGCTGATACCAATTAACATCTGTGAGCTTACAAAGCGGTATAATGTAGAAATGCATAGTAACGTGTTCAAGTAAAGTAATGTAGGTTATATATACACTGAGAATGTAGTACGTGATTTTGGGTTGTTTTAAATTACTCTTTTTTAGCTTGGGGTAGCATCACAGAGTGGTTACTAACATTCCTGTAAGCACCTTTCCCTCCCTCTTGCTGTACTTTCAATTGTGTGTGATTTTGTTTTGCAGTTTGTGCCATCATCTCCTATCCGTATTCCTAGCAGCCGGCTTCATCAAATCAAACAAGTAAGCACAGATCCTTCTAAATGAGTTTTTTATAGGTGGCTTTTTTTGTGGGTTTTTTTGCAGTTGATGTGTAATGTCCTTCAGCTAACCGTAGATTTTATTTTCAAACTGCCTGCCCTGTTCCACGTTTCATGAAGCAAAATGCATCTCACAGCAAGAAGATTTGAGCAGAGAGAGGATTCTTAAAATGGACATTTTAGAAAGGAAACCTTTAATGTAAACCCTTAGGGTAAAGTTTCACCAAGTTTTTGGCAGCAGTGCCAGCATAAATATTTGGCGCCAATAACGAAGTGTTCCTTAACTTGTGTTGGCACAAGACTTTTGTGCAACCAGAAAATGAGCAGGATAAGGAAGCGCTCTGGCTGAAAAATAGTCTGTACTCTTCTGGCTGGGCTATTTTTCATCTGTATAATTTTCTTATCCAGATCCCTGTACTTGTGCTGTCACAGCATGAACGGAGGGGGAAGGGCACCAGAGCAAACACTCGGAAGGGGGGTGGTGTGGGGAGTATCTGAGCAGGCTCAAATAGCTCTGCTCCCAGCCAATACACTGCAGGCTGAAGACTCCAGCTTTAAAATCAACAAGCTCAAACTCCTGTGGCTCCTTCATTTTATGTCTCCATTTTGACAGTAAAATGTTTATAAAATTGGCTTGAAGATGCTTAATTTTTTTGAAATTTTGTTTTTTAGTTGGCTAGTTTTCAATGGATAGGCTTGATTTTTGCAGGGTCAGAAGTTAAGAAAACAATTTAATGCTTCAGACAGAATTTTTAGGGTATGGTGCCTGAGTGGTCTGCTTCTCACCTCAGTTATTTAAGGTAGTTGCACAGTAATCCTGAAGAAAATAACTGCTTGCTTTCATTATGTAAATAATTTACTGGCTTAAATAGACTCTTAAGCACTTGGGTCAGTTGTACAGCTCTTTTTATCAATATAAAAAAGCTTAGGATTAATATGTAAATATCACAGAATCATAAATTAGTTTGGGTTGAGAAGGGCCTTTAAAGGTCATCTGGTCCTACCCCCTGCAGTGAGCAGATAGATGTAATGAGAAATATGCTGAGAGCAAAAGAATGAACTGTTATGGCTCTGCTCTATTACATGAAATAAAATTTGATAATTCAGTCTTCTGGAAAATGCTTCTGCATTCATGTTTGTGCCATCCATTTATTAAAGCAAACAGCGTAATTTCCCAATTTGTGCTTGAGCATTAAATTCACTAGTTGGAATTAATTCCATGTCTTGTATACTCACTGAGAACCTGTATTATTTACTTCTGGTCTCTTTCAAATCTGAGCAAATTATCACACAGGTGAAGTAGGTTAGATTCTTCCTACTTATGATGAGGATTGTGAAGATGTTTAGTTGAGCTTTTACTCTTGAAATAGGAAATCTACTCATTCACTGAACAGACTGGGTTGCATTCAGTTTATTTTAAGGAATGATGTCTGCCTAAGAGGAGTCTGAGTCTTGTTTGTACTTGGTGTTAATGTTTAGTTTAATTTTACATATTTGATCCATTTTAATGATATTTTATGGAGTTTTTTTTAGAAAAAAACCTCACTGAATCCTGAGTTCATTGTGTGCAATGCTGTGTATTGCAAATGAGATGCTGACAAGTGTCTAGTTAGTCACTAATCCATAGAGTAAGGTAAGAATACAGCCATGCTTTTGAGGTTTATCTGTAGTAGTGTCCCCTTTGTAAAATTACATAACTCAAGACTGCATAAAGATACTCTGGCATGTGCACAATTTTTGGTTCGTATTATCATTGTTCAGTTTTGTAGCTACCTCTTGGTAAGCAATGAAAATAAAGTTGCTTGGGAAACAACCAGCTCCCATAAGCACTTCTCATGTCGTGGTCTCTCTTGCTACATCTCTTTCTCATCCTCTCCTCCTCACTTCTTTTCATGGAGCGAGATCTTGAGGTTATTGTTGCTTAACCGAGTTGAATTAAATTTTCCACATGCCAAAGTGAAGTGAAACCACAGTTTTTCTGATCTGCTGGAACAAAGTGCTTTTTTTTTGACGTTACTTCTTCATGTGCTAATCCTTTAGGAAGAAGGAATGAATTTGCTGAACAGGGAAACCGTTCGTGAAAGGTGAGCACTAAGGCAAAGTAGAACAGTCACTGCAGCTGTCTGTGGGCCCAGGACAATACATTTCTTTTCTTCTTTATAGAGAAGTGCAAGTAGCAATGCAGATGAGCCACTCATGGGAGGAGAGCTTGAGCCTGGTAATGCATTCATGCTTTAATTTGTGATTCTATCATCAGTATCAGGATACTAGAGACTCTCATGTCAACATTTCCTTTGATAGTTGACCTACAATTAAGGTGTTAGTATAGCACTGCTTTTGATCAGCAGTTTTTCGCACTAACAAGGCATAGAATTATCAGTTGTTCAAGGTACATGTGGGTTCCTTGGGCTGCTATGTCAAAAGGAAATTGCATGGATGTCTGCCTGTTCAAATTTTCTTCCATGTTCTGATACTCTCCATGTAATGTTTAAGGTTTTTTGGGGTTTTGTTTGTTTGGTTTTTTTGTTAAGCATAAGCTTATAAATGGCTGCCTAAAAATTGTTTATATGATAGAGGATAACTTTGGAATTTCACATCAATCTGTCCTTTCCTTGTTAAGGTACCTGCTCTTAAGATTAATTATGTGTACTGTTTACAGAGTGACAATGATTTTGAAAAATCACTATCACCAAAGCAAGTAGATTTTGTTCCAGTTTCTCCAGCTCCTTCACCTACACGAGGAATAGGGAAGGTGAGCAAAATATGGTAATAATGGTTTTATCCTAAGCAGAGCTAAATAAATTCAACCAAATTTGTAGCAAAAGATTAAACCACCTGCTCCTTTCTAACTCAGCTGCGAACAAGAAACTAGAGAGTAAATAAAACCCCCTAAAATCCCAACCCAGAAAACACCAGCTGCTCATCTTGTGGATGTGAATTTCTGTGAGTGTTCAGCTGTTATTCTGTGGTTAATAAAAACCAAATAAGTCTGTTTAACCAGAGTACAGTGAAATAAATCTGCATGAAAATGGAATCTATCCAATATTTAATTTTCTCAGTGCAAAAAGTGGAGTCTCAGTATACCCGGTGACTGATTGCTGAACTTGATACTGGGTTGTTTATTTCTCTGCAGTTAAGCATCACTTGTTACCACATGGGAGTGATACAGTATTTATAAGTAACAACACAAACTCTTTTCCTCTCAGCAATGTTTCTCACCATCTTTGCAAAGTCTGGTGAGCAGCAGTGGGTTGCCTCCAAGTCCCAGCCCAAGTCCAACAAGGAGATTTTCAAGGTAAGTCACCAGATCATATCAATGGAAGAAAATTGGCGTAGCTTGTTCATAGTAGGCATTTGAAATACCAGAATTTATTATATCCATAATTGATTTCTGAGCACAACCACAACTTTATATACTTGTGTAGACTAGATTTTACAGTGTTGTAAAACATTTGTCAAAATCTTCATGTCATAACACTGGGAAATGGGCTGCATCTCTCTTCCCAATGTAGTCTGTATATTGCACTCATTCACATCTTGAGTAGTTGAATTCTGAGGGGAAGAAAACAGAAACAGATTTAAGGCTTGTTACTCCTTGGAGTGATGTGGGCATACAATTAAATTTTACTAGGCCCTCACAGTTCAGCAAAGCATGGCCTGTCAACTGAGATGTAGTCAGGGTCTGGATGTGAGCTTTTAGACTGCCTCGATTGTGAAATAATGTAATTAAACTTTTCCTGCTCAGTTCTGTGCTTCCTAGTCTATCTTCAGAGGGGGAGAAAAATGGACTTTTTTTGGATGAGCTGTTTTAATGCCTATTTTCTTAGTGGTTTCCACTCAGTAGTTTGTTTTCTGAGTATCTTTTGATTCTTTTTTCAACCTTTCTCTTTTAATGGTGATCTCAGTACAGCATTTGCCCTCTTTTAGCAGGAGAAGCCAGAGCCCAATTAACTGCATTCGGCCGAGTGTTCTTGGATCAATCAAAAGAAAAGGTACAGTATTTAGGTTTGGCTAATACAATAGGTCACCTTGTTAGTTATGTAATAATTCATGTACCTTTCTTCATAATTCTGTCCAGTTGGCTGATACTTCAAAAAGTGACTAGAAATAGAATATATTACAAATAATAAGTCATACAAGTAATTAAAATAGATTTTACTATTCCATAAAGCTAGTAGTTGTTTTGTTCTAATTTCTCCCCATTGCTGTGGTAGTATAGATGTGATAAAATATCTGATGTAACCTTGCTTAACAAAACAATAAATACAAATATTGGTATATTAAACAGAAAAAATTGAAAGTCCTGGTTAACTGAAGCACACAGGTATTGTGCATTTAAAATAACTGTTCAAAACCCAAAGCTGATGCACCGGCCTGGTAGGCACCTTACAGCTTTATTAGGAAATGTTTCTCTGTCTTCCTGCATTTTTCTTCAAGTTTGACTTCTGGCAATTTTATTGCATCTATTTTTATATCTTCATGCTTCACCTTTGTTACAGAACACCTCTGGCTCTGAGACAACTTTTAAAATACTTTCATCTGAGTTCTGTCATAGCCTATTTCATTTACCTATCCTCTCCTAGAGTATTTGGAAATCAAAGTCAAGAGAAAGGTTTTGTGACAATCCTGGAGCTTGTTCTTTTTCTTTATTTTCAGTTTCTCTGCTCTGGTGAAGCTGGTCAGTGAACTGATAGCTGGATAAACTGAAACAAAAAGATTATTCTTCACTACTGAAGAATAAATATCTGGTATCTAAGCCTTAGTTAATAACTCACTAAACTGTACTGAAGCTAGGACAAAATGGTTCCAGGAAATAGGCAGTCTTTAAAATTTCAGCATCTAAATTCTATGTTTTACATATAAAATAATCTATTGTAAAAAGTTTAAACCTCTCTTCTGTATGCTCTGTGGAAGTACATTGAAAGTAGATTTTAGTTTAAACAAGTAGCAATTTTTATCACTTGTTATCTCTTCCCAAAGGTGTGACAGAGATGGAAGATCACCCAAAAAGATTATTCCAAGGATCCACCAACATGCTAACCCCCGAGGCTGCACATCAGGCGGACCTTGGGGCATGGTAAATGCTGTGCTGTTTGTTGTCCCTTTCAGCAGAAGCAGTACAAGTCTTTTTTCTTCTAGCAGTAATTATGCTTGAAGTTTTTTGTGCTTTTTTTGGTCTCTTTTTGAGAGATATCTCATAATGTTACGGCACTGAAATTATCACAGTAAACAGACAGCAATGTTCACTACAATTCTGCCGTTTCTAGGCCTGACTATATGGGAGTTGAGCATGTTTAGGAAAAGACACCTCATGGATGATAGCTTTTGGAGTCTGATTCAAATTGCAATCAAATGTGAATGCTGATGCTTTTTGGGTGAATTGGGGGGTTTTTTTCTCTCTTGCTCTTGGTCACAGAGAAACATGAGTCTGTCTGACCTTCCCTGCAGGGAGGAGATAAAAAGTACTTTGTTAACAATTGTAATGATTGGTAATAGCAAGGGATTTTGATCTAGTGTTTTACTCAGAAGGTTAATCATACATAGGGTGTGCCCACACAACTGTCAAGGGCTGTTCACAGTATTTCTGTCTTTTTGCCTCTCAGTTGATGTACAAGTAATGCTCAAGATTTGAGTAGCAATAGCAACATAGGTGTTTTAAAGGCACTTTAAAACCATATCTTTTTTGCACACCCTGTTTACAGTAGGCATAGCAATGTGGGTTCAATTGCTGCATCTTGATGTAGGAGATGGTAATTTTTAAAAAAAGACATTGCTGCTATCACTGATGATAGATCAGCTATAGCTACAGACTTGTGTCCTATGAAATACGTAGTACAATGGAGGATGGACAATTTATCATTGGCTCTCCTGGCAAAAAGGCCTCTGGCTGTTGTGTTGGCCCAGGGTTTTGAGGATGGAGTAAAGCTGGCAGTGGATTGCTCAGCCTGGAACTTCTGATCTGTGCCCCATTTTGGAGTGAACAATAGAGGAAATGGGCAGAGTGTCCTGTGTGTGTCTAGAAGTGATTGGAGGTGTGTAGCTGCAGGTGTATTTCAGCTCACAGGGCTTGCTGCGCCCTCAGAGATACACAGGTGTGTTTGAAATGGCTTTGTGATAATTGAGGCTGATTTTGGGCACTTACCTGAGCCAGTGCCTTGTTTCTCATGCCCTGGTGTCGCTCCGTTTTCAGTCTGTCCTCACATGCCCTGGATGACAACAGGAGCAGTGCAGGCTCCTCCTGTGACTCCCCAGCTGAAGTTGGTACCAGCACAGACTCTCCAGTGTCGCTCTCTGACTCCAGATCCCCGTTTTTACCAGTGGATCTCACGGCCAAGTTACCGATGAACTGAGAAGCAGGAATCTGCTGTTGGACACCGGGAAACAGGCGGGATATCGCCCGGACTTTCTGTTGTGTGTAACCCATTCTGTTCCTCATAGGAACTTCCAGCAATGTCATTACTTCTAGAAACCTTCCAGAGTGGTTCCTTGAGGAGGAATTCCCTTTCTAGTGATTTGTATGACATTTACTACAATACAGAAGCATTTGGGCTGCAGACACGTCGGGTGCTCACATCAGTCAGCAGGCTGCTGGTTTGCAGTGGATGTGATCTCCTTGGCATGAGTTACAAACACTGTACCTGTCCTGCTTGTGGAAAACTTGGCTTGCCAGCAGCCAATGTCCTCCCTGCCTGTGGAGGAGCAGATAACTCACATTTGTCCTCAGCCTAAAACCAATGAAGCAGCTTACTAATTGTTTCTATTCCCAGAGTGTTAGTTATTTATTTTTTTTTTCTTCTTCATATGAAAGGGAGGATATTGCAGGGGGAAATTGATTATTATTATTATTGTGTTCTATTATGATTGGGTCTTAATCAATTCTGTGTTCCAGTGGATGTCAGAAAAGAACAAATGGTGAATTGTCAAATTTATATGTTGGATTTTATTCATGATCATGGCTGCTGTTGTGACTAAATCTAAATTAGTGTGGAACATTCTGGGGTTTTGTATTGCTTTCTTTTTCTTCCCCCTTTAGATGATGTATTGGAGTGGTAGATGCTCTGTTAAAGGTCTTTTAATAGGGAAAAATAGTGACAATATTTGGAACAATACATTAAATCCTGAGATTTTAGTATTTAGTACTTCAGAAATGCATTATTTTAACAGGCAGTATTTGTCCTCATATATGACAGATACGGTGAGGAATCTTCAATGCCTTTTTACAGGCTGAGGCCATCAAACATATTTAATCTGTGTTTAATTTCCTGATGTCGCTTTCTCAAACAATGACATCAAGTTATTTCTGCTGTTGAGAACTTCAGATGCTGATTGGAAGCCTAGGATCTGGTAATCTGAGACGTTTGAAAAGTCAGTGTGTTGAGGCATCCTGATCTCAACCCTGAAATTCCCCAGCCAGGAGGAAGAATTTGCAGACCCCCCCATGGACAGCTGTCTGGGATTTCGCAGTGACAGCCTCATTGGGGTTATGCAGCTGCACTTCCCCAGCTGCATCCCCCTTTGAACATGTCTGTGCATCTGTGCTATATGGTTTCAAACCTTCTCTCCAGAGAGCTTAATAATGAAGCAAAATGTTTTATTTTTAAATGCTGTATCTTTGTAGTGTGTCATAAAGTGAGAAAAGTATGGAAACTCCCTCAAGTAGGAGAAAAACCTGCCCTGAACTCTGCTGTGAAAAGATTCACATGAATGAAGCTTTGACTGACAGCACCCATCAAAATGAGAAAGGGATGACTTGGAGCGCAAAGACCTGGTGACCTGAGGGCCAGTGACCCATTTCTGTGTGTCCTTATCGTAGAGAAAAAATAGAATGTATTTAATAGTCTCTGTTCTAGTAAAATACAACATGGTTTACTTCTGGTATCATTCCTCTTAAATTATTGTAATAATCACCCTTCTGGTTGCAGTCCCTGCCTGAGTCCAGCTGCCCTTTGTCCCCGAGCAGACGCACATGGGAGTGCCGGGCTCTGTTTGTACTCTCTGCTGAGACAAAGTTTGGGTTTGCAGTTTCAGGTTTGTGCCAAAGAGTTGCTGTGCATTCACTCTTCTGTGATGAGAGCAAGACTCTTTTTTTAAAATCTTGCTTGTTTCTTAAGAATGAACCTCCTGGTGTCTCTTGCAGTCTTTGTAGAAGACGCATCAATATAGGGGGGTTTAATAGCTGAGTGTGGGTCAACTTGTCTCTTTTCTGTTGAATATTTATGCTATTTTTCAAATAAGTGCCAATAAATTGAAAAATAAATGTGTTTTGCTGTTTCTGCACTTTTTTAGATAACCATATTCTTATTTTCATCTGGGATTAAATGCTTTCTGTTAAAATCAGAGTATCTATTGTAATTTACTTCCACCCAGTCTAGTTAACATGTAAGTTGACATTAAAATCTGCAGCAGACTTACCTTGTTTTCCTAGTGCAATGGTGTCTTGCAGGTCTGTGACAACTCTAGGAATAAAGAAGAATAAACCCAAATGTTTTCAAAATACTTTATTAGCTACACGTGTTCCTAGTTTGTATCTAGGGGAGGTCATGGTGAAATAGTTTGGAAGACAGAAGCTACTCCTGGCTGGTGGAAAGTACTGAAGTTCTTAACTCTTGGGAAGAAGTGGGGGGTCTTTGTGGTCTGCCTTAATAGGGCAGTTAATCACAGAACCATGGAATGGGTTGGGTTGGAAGGGTCCTTAAAAAACGTCTCATTCCACCCCCTGCCATGGACTGGGACACCTTCCACTATCCCAGGTTGCTCCAAGCCCTGTCCAACCTGGCCTTGGACACTTTCAGGGATGAGGAGTCCACAACCTCTCTGGGTCAATCAATGCTGTTGGAGGAGAGTGAAATAGTTATTTATCTGCGTCTGTTCCTTCCCTTGCTTTTGCAAAACCGAAATTGCTTTGAACTTGTGGAAAAGCATCTCAATGTCTTATCTCCACATCAGCAAGAAGTTGTACTTTCACACCCTGGAGTCAGGTGACACATATAGGGGTTTTTTTCCACTGAAATGAAAAATTTTGGAACCAAATAATGCTCTAAAATATGTGTCTGGATGCAGGGAATTGGGATGTTATACAATGCACGTACTCAACCCCGTACTTGTCTAGTAACTCATGCTTTTAATATTGCCTTTGCTTCTCTCTGGGATTCTGCCACGAATGGCACCTTCGAAAAATCACACTTGTGTTTGGCACTTGCTTGGTCTGGTTGAAAATTATCCTGCAGGATTTGTTGGCAGTGAAATCAGATCTTGGACCATTCTGTCTTCCTTGACAACTGATGGGTGTTTTTCTTCCTTCCACCTTCTCCAGAGTGACACAGTTGCTGAGGGAACATCGGTAACGGTGCCAGTGCTCAGGGGGCTGTATTTTTGGAATGAGCCCTTCGGTAGTTGCTGCATTTAGCAGAGGGATAGAGACTTCCCTCTGGAAGAGAGGTACAAATGCCAGGAAAAATGAGCCTGAGCCTCAGCTAGATTGACTTGCAGGGTCTTCTGTGTGTTGCCAGCGAGGCGGGTGACCTGAACGCTCAGCTGAGCAGCTGCCCAAGGTCCTCCTGAGACCAGTGTAGGAACTTAATCCTAAATTCTTTCTATTCACCCTTTTTTTCAGAAAACTTGAGCGTAAATGATTGCCAACCCATAGAAACAAAACAAGTCTCCAAAGTCCGGTGAGACTGAGGTATTTCCGTTTATAGATGTGTGCTGTGGTTCCAGTATCAGTGCTGTGTTTGTGAGTCCAGCCCTGCAATTGTCCAATGAGTTGCCAGTGAAGTGACTGGAGGGACCTCTGGCACTCCATGAGCTTGAGAACAGCTTGTGCCTCCCTTAGCAGTCGTCATTTCAGAAATGTTCACTTTATGCTGTTGTATTCTTGCATATGTTGGAGTCGTAACTCATTTACTTAAAATAGAGAGCTTCAGGAGTCATAATTAAAGTGTGTGAGCTCTTCCTATCCTGTTTTAAGCAACCTTTCTCATCACCAACAGGCAGATGGAGTTTAAGTTGATCCCTCTTCTCCTGGAAGCAACAAGTTAAAATATTTGTAAATGCAACTGAATGTTTACAGCTACAGTACAGTAATTAAAACCTTACTGACACAGAGAGGAGTGATTGGCAAGAATCCTTTCCGATAACTGGGTGCAAAAATTGTCACCTCAGGTTCATTTTCTAGGGGTGATTGTTTTACCTGTACCAGTGGGGCCTTCCCATTTCTGCATATCAGGTGGGAGCATCCTTGTTTGATAAACTTGAGAGCAGTCTCCAGCCAGCCCAGGCCTTGCTCAGGAGATGCCTTTCCTCTGGCACAGAGCACTCAGGGCAGACAGACACCCTGCATCCCAAAGAGCCAGACCCCACACACATGCAGAGACTGCTTCCCCCACTGGGGCTCTGTGGTAGATGCATGAGAGAGGAGGCAAAAAAAAATAAACCACTGAAGGAGAATAACCTTGTTTGACTTTCAGTAGCTGGCTCGGGAGCAGAAATTTCAGAAGGGGGGAGGAGTCGGGTGCATTTAAACCAAAACCAAACACAGCCTCCACATGCCTTTGTGCTGGCTCCCCTGTGTCTCTCAAGGAACTGGTGAGACATCCCAAATGCCACAAAGATTTCTCAGACAAATCTGGCATTTATCAAATTTAAAATTCTTCTGTTAGTTTGGTTTCTTATTCTTTTACTTGCTTCAAAAAAGCCTTAGAAAATGCTTGCCATTTTAAGATTTGCTCCCATGAATAATAATTATATGTAAATGTTTAGAATTTTGCTGGATGTCAACCCAGGTAGGAAGAGCTGCTCAAGAAGAAGCAGGTTTTTCTGCAGGGACTAATAATTGGAAATGCAGTTCTCCTAGTTACTTTTTGTCCTTGTGTGGAGAAAAATCAAATCCATGATGTGCATAGCACACATCAGGGTTTGTGGAACAGAAATCGGGTACTGTGTTGTCTTTCAAGCCAGTTTAAATAAAGCTGGCACTGAAATCGCTGCAAGAAGCTTCCTGCTAAAAATACATCAGCATCCTTTCATTTTAAGTGCATTCACTTCAGCAGTCAATTTGGATTGTGGAGATTCCTGGCAGATTCCTGAGGGAATGGATTTGGTGGTGTTGATGGAACACGGGTTTCCAGAGCCGCACTGAAGTTTTATTTGTCTCTTGATGGTGGTTTCTTGTTTGTCAAAGCAAATGCTCATCTAATGCCATGATGTTCATACCTCAAGCCACTGAGTGTGCAGTTTTCTAGAGAAGAACAGTCTCCTTTTGTTACCGTAAAAATATTTTGTTATTGAATGTTTTATTGCTGATTTTTTTTTAATACTGGAAACATGGATTGAAGTTCCATTACAGGGTGTCTGTTACTCAGGTAGACCTTCTTACCTGCCTTTTTCCTCACAGTGAGGAGACATCCGTAGCTGTAATCGTGGTTGTGCTCTTGCTTAAATTATTTCTTTGCAGTCTCTGCTGTTTCGAAAACCAGCGTTGCCACTTTCTCTGCATGTAATTCCACTTTAAAATGTCAGCGTGGTTATACAGCTTCGCAGATTTTCAAGAGCTGATGTGCATTAGCTACAGCTCATTATCCAAAGTAAACAGCTCGTTAGCGTTCAGTTGAGAGCGTCTACGGAGGACAAAAATACACCCAAAAGTGAGTGTATCCCCTTACCCAGCTATGGTTGTGAGGCTGAGTGTCGCCTGCCTGTGTTCATTCCTCTTTTTTGGAGGATGCGTTTGTTCTCCAGGCTCCTTTCACTGAGGTCGTTCTCTGTAAATGGCTCTTGCCGATTGCATGGTGATGGTTTCCCAATCCTCACCAGCTCCTGTGGGGCAGTAACGAGCGAGTATGGGCTGCTGGCAGCAGTGAACTTCACTCTCCTTCAGAGGTTTCAGTCTTAATTTCATTTCCTCAGGAGCACACTATGCCTGCAGGAAAGAGACTCCAGCACGATTAACTTTGGCTGTTTCTCCTGCAGCTCTAGTGGGCCATGGTGCTTCCCGACACTGCAGAGAGCAGATGAGTGCCCTGCTCCCCAGGGACACAGGAGGAAAACCTGTTTTCCGTGCCACTCGGCCCCTCTCTCTGCACACAGCTGGCAGGAGGGTCAACACCAGGACTGCTCAGCCCTGCCTACTTTGTAGGGCAGTGTATTTCCTTCTTTTCTCTGCCCAGAGTGGCTCATGCAAGGTCAGAGGGCAAAGCACCTGAGCTGCTCTGACCCAACAACTCAAATTCCCACCTTGCAGAGAACATGATTCAAGGTTTTGGGGGTTTTTTAAGGCCTCCTGATCCTTAAATTTGAAGTTCCCCTGCATGTGAGTCTGAAGTGTGAGACTGACACTCCCGATTAAGGAAAGAGGCAATGGAACTTGGCATTTATACGGAAAGCTGTTACAAGGAAAGTGAGATATCTTAAATGTACATTGACAAATGAGGACTAAAATACAACGATTTATTGCCAAACCTATCTGGCAACCTCTTTCCAGTCTAGGCTTGTTGTTTATCAGATATTTGTATGTATGAGCGTAAGATGAAATAACATATGATTGGCTTTGACAGTGCTTAATTAGGTGATTGCAGGATTTCTCTGTTTCATGTTGAAGGCACAGTTCTGCGCATGGCTCCTCTTGGAGCTGCTGCAAATGCCCCTGTGGAGCTGTTTCAAGAGGAGCAGTGACTGTTCCCATCTGACAGCAACGCTCTGTTCTCTTCCTGTGGCACGTCTTGAGATGTGTCAGCAGCAGCAGCTCAGCTTTTCCCTTTAGGAGCAGGGACTGATGTAATTCCAGGTGGTGGCCATGTGAAATGCCGGACCTGCTCTCTGGGGCTCCATCATCAGCTGCAATCCCTGGAGAAATGAACTGATTCCCTGAGAGCCCTGTCTGCCCCTGGAGCTCTGGAGCTGTGTCTGCAGCGACACCAGTCTACTGCAGTTTCAAGCACTCTGTGATTCACTCCTCCAGAGAAACAGGATCATCTCAGGATTTTCTGACCCAGACAAGTGCAAACACCTAGAGAAGATCGTGTACCAAGCCTACAGTGACTGGGAGGGACGCTCCCCAGAGCGATCTCGGCAGTGTTCCCACTTCCTGCTGCCAGCACGGCTTGTTTGAGATATCGGTGCCATAGCAAGTGCTGGGTAAACACCAGGATTGTTTCTGCTGGATGATCTCAAAGCCCTCCCAACTGTCTGCTGAAAATACTTGCCCATTGCAAGGAAATGACTGTTTGTTTGTGTTAGGAGTCAGGAATGGGAAATGACGTGAACACTTATATGTTTTTCCTGGTGTTTCTAAGAGGTATATTCACTGTCTCGGGTCTAATTTCCAAAGGCATTCAGTGTTTTCTGAAACTCTAGTATATAAGTACTAGAGGCATGTGCATGCATATAAATATATACGAAATCTGGAAATATCTTACAAATCTTGTGTATCCACCTGGTAAAATTTTACTGGTGTCCTGCTATGTCTGTGCTGTAACATAATTTGATATATTTCCCCTCAGCACTGAACTGAAACTGTCCTCAGGTCTTGTTTTCCCAACTGCGATAAATCTGTGATTCTGCAGTGTGCTGCAACCTCCCTGAAGGAGAAGGAAGTCAGAATTCACACTTGTCATCCTTATTTCACCCAAGCACCAGTTTTGTCTGCATCTGCTGAGTTACACTGTGCATTTAATATTTTTCTTTTTTCTGTGTATTGCTCCTTGCTTGCTTTGACAAAGGAGTGGTCCAATGTTTTTAGTCCTTTTGGTTGACGGTAACTTTTTTCTCCTGATTTCTTTGGTCGAGGTGTTTTTCTAAACCAATTGTTTCTCTTCAGATTCCTTGAAAACAACTGCTGAAAACATCCATGTCCTGTGATCTCCCTATTCTGTGCATGTGCTGTTCCCTGTTCAACTGAGGGAGCTGCAGGTGTCAGACCTGGTTACAGAGACTCTGAGCTCCTACAGGTGAGATTGTCACTTCTGTCCTTCTGCAACTGCCTGGCAAAATATGATCCTGGCCCATTACTGGAATGCCAGGATACAGGAAAAAAAGTAGGTTTGTGTTGGGATTTTTTAATCAGCTTGGGCACAGTAAAATGTTTAGCCTGGCTGTTGGGTGCTAAGGTACCGCATGGCACTTTTAGCTCCCCAACTTCTGTTCCATTCCCTCGCCTCTCCCCAGGCAGCAGCCTGGTTAAAGAACCTCGTGAAAATCAGAATTCACAGTGTAGGTACTGAGGAACAGTGAAGCTACAAGAACAGAGCCCTGCAGAAAACACTGACCCAGCCACAAGCTCAGTGCTGGAGGGAAGTGCTGTGCCTCCAGCAGGCTCTGGCACATGGCCTTCCCAACCAGCTGGGAACCCTTTTTTGGCTTTTTTTTTTAGTGAATGTTAATGTTTGACTTTATCATCTGATGCTGGTAGATGACACAATCCCAGTCCTTCTGAGAATCAAATTGAAGTAACATTATATAAGAAAAAAATGTAGTGGTTAACAACTTTTTTCAACTTCTCTTTCTCCTTTTTTTTTTTTAAGGAACACTGGCTTTTGCACAGTTTCGTTGTATTTCCATGCATAAGCAGAAAAGTGACCCATAACAGGGGGGAAGGAAGGTTTGATTTCCAAACTGTTTTTTATTCATATCAGAGCATACTCTATAGACTTCTTACAAACAAAGATTTGTCTGTATGAATACAACACAGTAATAGCTGCCCTTTTAAAATTAACATCTCAACAATGAAATGTCAAATAAAGGTGAATACTTGTTGTATGAAACAAGATTAATGTTCACCTCAAATATGAAACTGGCATTTAAGCAGGAGTTTCTGATAGAAAAGAAGTCCCTGTGGCAGCTGTGGGGGGAGGGATGTAGAGAAATGCTTTCGCTATTACACTTAGTTCAGTCTCTAAATTAGAAAAAAATGGTGAATTTTGTACTAGTATGAGTTCAGCTTCTGTTAATGCCACTTCCACACATCCCTAAGAAATGAAGGGATCTGATTACAGAACTTGGTTTTATTGTCTACAATTGTGGTACAAAATGGCCGTTGCAAGAAATTATTTTCCCAGGTAAGAAAACGAGCACTCAAAGATATATTGGTAATGATGAAGTAAGAAATTTGAGAATTACTTCTTCACCTAAAATTCATGGTTTATTTCATAATTTCACTGATGGAGTTTTTCATTTTCTTCAATGATCAGTCCCGACTCTCACCCCTCTGGTATGTATATACAGAAGTGCTATGTGCCAGCCTCGGCAGGTACAACCACAAACCAAATGAGCGTTTTTACAGAAGACAGTTTGCTTTTATAGTGATCACGCACTGATGTGAACATAGACTAAAAATAACAAATGTTGCTTTAATAAGGATTTTTTACAGTAGGCGTAGATATAAAAGTTTTTTCAAATTATTTTCACAGGTATCACTGAACATTTCATAGCTGTCTGTTACAGAAGCACCGCAAAGTGCTTTGAGTCTTTCATTTATTATACACAGTTAAAATATATTACACTTCTGAAGGTATCTTTAAATCACTGAACAGTTTTGCTAGTATCTTAACGAGCCAAATGGGAGTAAAAGGCAGTCCACATTCATGATGTGAATATACAGTAAGGTGTTTGACATCCTATGAACTCATTGCTCATGTTCTCAAAATAACCATGGTGATGAGACCTGAAAGACAAGAATTAAAAACTAAGCACTTCAATTTCACTGAATAAAACATTTAAAATACAGTTTACTCTGTCACAGGCCAGAAAATATGGTAAAAGTGCATAAATACATGAAGAATGCATTTATAGATACACCTAAATATTAGAAGTATCGCTCCAAATTTTGATGTAGTCAAAAATCATCATTGAAGTGTGGTATATCTAATAACTGAATGTCAGAGAAGATATAAATACTCCAAACAATTACTGATCGCTCTACTGGAAAATCTTAACATTGAGCTTTGGAGTTGGGTAAGTGTAACACTAGCACCCAAACCCCGTATTTCATGGGGCCAGTTATGGGCAGTGTCATACGAATGCTGAATCATCAGCGAGGCAGATTAGTTGAAGTCTCCAAGGCTTTTTTTTCTGCTCTGTGCATAATAACTGATCAAAGACCAGTTTTAGACAAAGATGTTAAGCTTCCTTGTCAGTCTGCAGAGAGAGCTTTCAACAGACTCTTTGTTGTGACCTTTAAAGAGGGACGAAAAAAAGAACTGCTTTGACAGAGGTTAAAAACAATTAAAACCAGATGAAAACAGGAAATAGGGGCTAATAAACCTACTCATGACACACTGAAAAGTTCATTTTAATTAAGTGCTGATACAGGAAAAAGTACAGAGCTGCAGTTCTTAGCCATGGGTTATATTGCACAAGGTAAGGGAGGTAGATGGAAGAACATAATAGGTCCCTGAATTCCACCTTATGTAACATCAAAATAACAGTTTATCAGTTCTTGGGCAATCTCACTTTCTTGCAGGCTCAGATGATGTCATTGTAACAGCCTTTTGCCGCAGATAGCTCAGCCAAAGCCTACAGATCTCACCATGGATAAAGACATTTCTGAGACTACTTTATCTCCTGCCACTCCATAGTGATGGAACTTGGCTACCTTATGAGGATAGTGAAGGCAGAAGCACGACAGAACAGAGCCGCAGCACTGCCTTCCATTAGATCAGCAACTTATCCCTTAAAGAGGAACTACAGCTCAGCTATTTATTAGGACCTGTATTGGTTCAGACAACCACAACTGCTGGATCCTTAGCTCAGATCAATTCCATCATCTCAGAAGAAAAACAGAGGCTTCTGGAGAACAACCTGTACCACTTGTACAGGCATTTCCAGACAAAAAAGGGTTTAATTAATTTCTGTAAATCAAATACTTCTCAAATGTCATATAGTCCTATTGGTGTGGTATAACAACCCTTTCCAATTAAATGGTCCACAACCCAGTTGTACTTCCTTGAGGAAGAAAGTGGTTTCATCTTCTCAAGAGCAAATGACTTTCTAGACAAGCAAGAGTAGCACACAAAGGAATCGATCTGTCCACAAACACTAAAAATGCTGCCAGCAAAGTAGTCAAAACCTGTCAAAACTTCATACAGAATCTAGAAACAGGTTCAGTTGTGGCAAATGTATAAAGTCAAAGGGCTTAAAACTGTAGCTGGCACCAGCAGAACCTGGAGTAATTTTCAAAAGCAGAGATAAAAACAAAGTGAGGATTACTGCAAGGTCCTGATCTGAGAATCCATCAGCATCAGCTCGGGCAAAGAGCCACAAGTGAGATTTCAAACCACTTCAGCAGATGGACCTTTGTGAGTCAGCAGAGTGTGCATGAACCATCAAGAACTTGCACCTTTCCCCATCACTACCTCACCTCTAGCTATCAGTTTGAAGCTGCCTAGCTCTTTTCCTTTAAATCCTCATTTCTGCCAGGTAGTGGGACAGGAGAACTGAGTTTAGTGTGACTGTTCTTCAAATCTGAAATAGTTACAGAGAAATAGTCATAACAAAGGAAATGTGAAACTCATCTATGATGGCTAATGCAGGAGCAAGTTATAAATCAGGAAGAACTGTGGATGGTAGTGGTCTCAAGGCTTACATCAACTTATTGATACACATTTCAACTGCTTATCAAACAGGTACTGAGAATGAAGCCTTACAAAAACAGCTCATGGGGGCTGGAGGGAGAAACAGAGTAACACATTCTAACTTCTGCAATAGAGTAACTACTGCAATGCAAGAGTAAGAAACAGCACATTCCATTCCGGTTTGTTGGCAGATGACTGTGGTTGGCCCATCATCAAATAAAGGTGAAATTAGCATGTAGGGGCCTGTGTGCAATAGGTATCAACTCAAATCTGGTCAAAAATGCTTACAATAACTAATTTACCCTGCTATCACCATGGCTGCAAATTAAGATTTAAGCCGAGATGCAAAACAAAATGTAATGTGGTGCTTTGTCTCCATCCAATTTCCTGAGGCCACTAGTAAAGATGAGCGAAGGCTTCCAAACTCATAGATGTTGCAGGAAAATGTTTATAAAATCCAAAGAACTTACCTAAAACATAAGCAGCTACTAACTTTTGATTCACACTTAAGTGGAGGTAGAGAGGCACCAGGGATTCCATTTCCCCCAATGTAGGTAGCATTAGTGCTGCGACACACACTACTCCAAGGAAGACTGTGAGTAAACTAGGTCCCGACGAGGCAGTTCTGTTTTCTGAAAAAGCAAGACAGCACCAATTGTAAGGAAGATCTAACTAATATAAACATTAAATATTCTGCAAAAAATGTCTGCAGTACGTAGGAGCTGAAATATTCTCAGATTTTCCTTTTTACTCTGGAGTTTGGAGGGGGTGGAAGACAACTCTTAAACCCACCCTTCTAAACCTTCTGCATTCTGCAGTGGAGGAGGCTGCTCCCTGTTCTGATGCTGGAACTTGTTTTCACATGACTTCCCAAACCCCTCCCTTCTGGAGGAACAGAGCCTGCCAGGCCCAGTTGCTATATATATACACTCAGGACAGCTGGATGCCTCAGCAATGCTTGAGGTTTCCTGTGCATCCTGACTCCATTCCCTGATATGTTCCTTCAGTGATTAGTAATCAATCACTTAGGATCACACAAAAGAGCTGCACAGGCAGGTAACTGCTCACACCTCCTGAACAAAACCTGCCTGCAGCAGGAGCACAGGTTCTTGGGCCAGATGAGCTCCCCTTCATTTACAGGATTCAAGGGCTACACCTGCCAGAGTCAGTTTGGACGCCACAAATAAGTAAAATTTGAATCTTACTTTTAAAACGGTGACAGTAAACCACTCTGACAGTCCAGTATTAGCAGAATAAGAAAATGCAAACCACGGACAATAAAGAGTCCTTCATAGTCTTTATTGCCCTGCACTTTAACAGCTGAAACTTACTCAAAGGCCCACTGTGTCATCTTTGAAAAGAGCTGTTAACATGTTAGCTGAATACCTCTAACCAAATCTTTAACACCCATTGGAAAATAGACAATGTTTTTATCAACTTCTCCTATCCTCAGTGGCTAGCAAAATGCGTTTTATTTTAATTCCATAAATCTCTTATTTCCAGGTTGCAGGTTACATGCAAAGACTGCAGTTTCTTTGTTTGCTGCTTTTTCTGTAAGTAAACAATATAATGTAGTCAACAAGGTTTTTATGCAGAGAAATAGCGTTTGGATTAAGACCAGTATCAGATTGTTCAGGACGGCTCAAACCCTCCGTCCTGGAACAACTATCACAGGAACATTTTGTTCTGTGAGCCCAAAGATCTCTGTCAGTTTGCTTTAACTATGTATCTTACTAATATCTATTATGGGGGTATTTTAATAAAAAGTGTTTTCACCAGCCAACAAACTCAGGATAAATAGTGAAACAGATTCATTTTAACGACATGAACACTCTTAATTAAGGAGGTTCATCTATTTTCTGGAATTGGTTTTTGTTGTCCTGAAAAATGCAACAGTGACAAGAACATTTCACCATAAATCAGCAAAAGTAACCAAAATGTAGACCATCAAGAATCAGTTTAAATTTAATTCAGGTACAACTTGACACTTTTTATCCTACCCCTTCAATTTAACTGCCTGGCCCAGGTTTTCAAGACTGCTGATTCACTTCCTCACATATGAAACACACAGTTTTCAGCCACCAACTGTGCTCTTCTGTTCTTGTGGGGCAGACAAAGGAGAGGGCACAGAACAAGGAGCACTTTAGAAGATGTTTTGGCAATACTTTCTTCTCATCAGGAAATGGGGGATTAAGGGTTTGGAACAAACTCAGAGGGGGCATATGTTCTGAAAGAGCCCGAGGGAAAAAATAACTACCATCCTTTCACAGATAAATTCCCATTGTCTGTATGAGAACTCCTGCTCCAGAGGAGCAGTGGATGCACTCTCCAAGGTATGACAACACAGGGCAGCAAAGGGCCTTGATTGATCAAGACAGCATAAATAGAATAGCCACAGTTTGGCTTCTTGGGCACTGTCATCCTCAAGTGATAAAGACAGCAGTCTTACAGGTAAGTAAAAAGAATTCTTTTAAAATTTATTTCAGTTTATATTTTAAAAATATTTTAAGTCTAGTCTTTCTAGTCACTTGAGCTATTCAAAACTGATTCAGAACACAGGAGGGGTAAAAGATTTCAGCTACCTGGTTGACACAAAGTCTGCTCAAAAAAGACACTTTCAGCCAGGTGTTCTTTTATTCGTTTTTCCTCCTCTTCCTTTTGTTGTTGTTGTTCCTTTGCAGATGGAAGCAGAGTAGCAATAATCTCCTTTTTCCCTAATGCTTTCCTCTGGCTCTGCTCAGACACTTGAAGACGGAATTTATCTATGACACCATAGTAAGAAGCCCGAACATCTCTGTGACGAATCACACTGCAGAGAAAAAGAACATTTTCAAACAGGTGAACTATTAAGAAGCTGTTGTGGAATTATATCCCATATCACAGAGTTTGCCCTCTGCCCCCCCACTCCAGATAAACTGGAATAATCCAGGCCTCCATTACCTCCTCCATCACTCAATGTTCTTGAAGACTTGATCTTACCTCCTCTCTCCCCTCCTTATATTTGCTTAAATTCCCAAATATAAATGCTCCTGGCCAAACAGGACAGTTAAGTCTTTATCTCAAGCCCATCTTTGCCTCAGTCTGAGGCCCAGCTGCCAATTGATGAAACATCAATTATCTGAAACATCAATTATCTGAAAGAGCCCTCCTCCTGCATCAAAGCTGTTTGATGCTGGCCAATGATTTTAAAAGGTATGAGGGCACTGGAGCGGACAGTGAAGGAAAGGAGTCGGACAGGTGTTCAGCAAGCGAAAGCCCAGCTTCTTGAGGAAACCAGGCTCAAAGCTTTACCATTCTACTTTCTCAGAAGCAAAACTCATTCCCGCTATAGACAAGAGTCAGCTATGGATTTTCAAAATCAGAAACCCACCACTGAGAGCATGTTTGGAACCTATAAAAAGCACAGCTTTAAAATAGCACTGATCAACAGCAAAACAGACCTCTGAACAGTGCCGTGCTCAACTGCCTCCTCTCTGCATTGGTGATTCATCATGAGAATACATATCTAGCATTGAAAAGCTACAATGTTTAGGTTTTGAAGTGGTATCAGCTCTTAGGGTAAATAAGGATTTCAATTCTTTTGCCGTATTTTTTTGTGAAAGGCTATTCTAAGTTTCTAAGATAACAGCTGCTAGTCTGAAAAGCATACATACAAATAAGAAGGTTGCCATCTCATGAGGGAAAAAAATGACTGTACCCTTAGTAACACAGGATAGTAGACTTCAAATTGTTTCATGAAAGTGATCTTTGTGATAATAGATACATTAAAATGCTGCAAGAAATGGATTTTTGTTTTTCAGTCTTCATTTAAAGGAACTATATCACATCAAGATTTCTACAACCATTAGCACATAGCCAGTGCTTGCAACTGGTATCTAGTTTGAATAGACTATTCAACACAGAAACAGAGACCAAGTCATCCCCTCAGCAAGAGGGCTGCAGGGATGTTTTACGTCACTTCAGAGGCAAAGGAGTGTGCCTATGACAGGCTTTCAGCAAGTGGAGCGTTGGCTGGGCAACTGCCTTCACTAAAACAAAAGGCTTTTTCCCCCCAAACCCTAATTCATACAGCTCTCAGCATATCAGCACAGCAGATCAACTCTGATTTCTTCCTTTCACACTTCCTTTAAAATTGGTGTTTCTACTCCCAGTACCATGGTACTAACTACCAACCTAAACAGAATCTTTACATAACACTGTGCTAGGAGAACATGTATCTGCTGCCAGGCAAAGAGATATTTTCTGCAGACCCTTATAAACAGATACATTCTCCTGTTTCTTTTTAGAGATCATTGCATAATTGGAAGCTCTGTAGAATATCTGTTTGTCTGGCAAATGGCCACACTTGCATAGTACTGTTCATATCCTAGCAGTAAACACTGCTCTTAGACAGCAACCACTGGAATGGGATGGGGGTTCTGCTAGACAAAATCCCCTTGGAACATGTGCATGTCTTATTTTCCTTTCTTTAATAAAACCCATTTGTTTAACCAAATGTAATCAAGCTTGTGCAAATGACTGCTAAAGACTAGAATAGCTCACTGATACATTGGTATATTTTGACCTGCTTTGTTCCATTTTTAGCATTGTTGCCCCTGCTCACTGAAACTTTCTAGCTCCATGTTTTAAACCTCCTTTCTATTTGATGAGTCCTTGGAATTTTTCAAATTGCACCTATGGAAAACAGTCCACAGGAAAGAGCCATTCCCCAAGTTATCATTTATCTGACAAAAGACAGGTCATTCAGTAGTGGAGGTTTCTGCATATGGCCATTTGTTAGTCAGAGATTCCTGAAGGTGTTTTACAGTTTGAAAAATTCCTATTCAAAAAGCTCAGTCTGCTTCTTTAGGTACTTCAGACTTTCTTCAGCTGTATCTGTACATCCACACAGAAATTATGTGGCAAATGGAAGATAAGAAGAGTTGGTCTATTTTAGCTTATACACCTACTCTGCTTTGACTTTCAGCAGCCTACAGACCCCTGTACATTACTGTGGTCACTAAACTAGCCTCGTTCTGTTCTGAGTTACTGGGTTGAGACCTGACAGGAGAAACAAGTAAAAGGGAGACAGAGATCTGAGAAAGAGAGGGGTGGTCAGGGTGAAAGGTAGGCAAAAGTACTTGTATTAAACATGGCCCAGGAAAATGAGCTCAGTAGAACTGCTTACATTTCCATTTTGCCAATCTGCAAACAAGTATTTCTCACAAAGGAATCCCAGCCCTGGGGGTTTTGCTTTTCTTGTTATTTCTAACAAAAAGGTACTCAGAGGAAGCTCATATTACTCTCACTCCTGGTTTATGAACTACATTAAAAGATGCATTTACTGGCATTTTATTTATGCCCAAAGACAAAATTAAAGAAGGACATATCTCCAATACTGTAATACCTCTGGCCCTAAAGTGAAAGAACAGCAAAAACCAGAAGCACAGGTATACAGGAGATTAGAAGAACATGTTTTTATCCAACTTATATTTTACAACATGAATACGGTCATTTACAACCTCTTAAATAATAAAAGAAAAAAAGATAATAAAATGTTGTACATTAGGAAAAAACCCCCAACTTTTACTTACATATCAACACAGCACTGAGGCTTCACTGCACCAGTAGCATCAACCACCGCATATTTATTTGGAGTTGTACAAAGAACTGTAAGGAAAAGGACAGGAATGGTAATAAATCATGAATTAACACATCACCAACTTCATCAACAGATACATGTAGAGACACGAGTTTGGTTTTGTCACAGATATGATTTGTTACATGAATTATAATTGGACTGTTCAAGATCACCAACTAACCCTTAAATAGAACTTAACCTAAGAAACCCACCTTTGAATTTTAAGGCAAACTCATAGGGGTTATATAGAGTCAACACCTGCTTGTGTGTTGACTGGTCATCTGCATAAAATATAAGTTCTGTAGGAAAAACAAAAACAGGAAGATTTCCTTCCACTAACTCTGGCTGTCTTTTTTGTTGCTGCATTGGCACTGAATCCTCCTTGCTGCTTCTTGTGTTCTTATGAGTTTGTATCCTCAGAGACTTCAGTTTTTGAATCGTTTAAGAATTCCAAAGCATTTTGGCAATTCTAAAGGAAAAAACGGGAAAAAAAAGAGAAAAGGCAAGAAGATTATTTCCATAAGTCCATACTAAACTGAGGCACTTAACAAAGGTGTAAAAATAAAAACGTGGTGATTGATTATGAATCTACCTCTACTTATGTTCCTTCAAAAATACTGAAATAGAAATAATACTTGCATCGGGTTTCCATGCCTTTAACAAACTGCCATAAAATAAATGGATAAACACCTCTCCAGTGTATCATGGCAGCATTTGGGGGCCCAGTCCATGATAGGGCTGCTTACGCTGGGTCTTTGAAACACAAACCAAACAGCGACAACAAAAAGAAATCCCATCCTTGCCTCAGGACACCAACACCTGAGAAACACCAGGGCAGAAACGAGGAAATGCAACGACATTGAGGCAGCAGGAGTCACTGTTTATGCAGGAACCTTTCCATAGGGATGACCTCCCCGGATGAGGTATCACAAGTTAGGAATCTCCTCACCTAGGCACCCAGGTATGTCAAATCCCAGAGATTCAGAACAAAGGAATTGGGAACATCTTCATGTCTTATTTAAACTAAACTATTCCAACTGTGTAGTTATAGGCAATGAATGGAAAAATGACAGGGATGAGCAACACCAAACAGATTTGAGATTCACTATTTTATTAAAAGACTACAGGTTTTCTACCACCACTGCCTCTAACCAAAGTACAATCATCACAATTCTCCCTCTGCCACCCCCATAGTTGTTTTATTTTGAGCGCCATTCCAGAACTAAAACCAGAACCCATGACCCAACCAAGAAACAATCCCAAATGTAATTCATAAAATAAAATTAAGGCCAGACTGCTCAGTACACATACCATTGACTTTACACATGACAGAGAGAACAAAGTCTTCTCCTCCCCCCCCCAAGAACATCATATTTTCCTGCAGCTTCTTTAGGTCAATTATCAAACTGAAGGTGTCCTTTGAGGCTTAACTTTATAGTAAAAAGTATTAAAGAACAGAAAGTTCCAACTGACTCATTAGATGTCATTTCCAATCCCATAAAGCTTTATAAAACAAGGTACATTTCCCCTGTTCTCAAGTCCAATACACTGTTTTAGTTGCTACTTAAAGAATTTACTTTCTGAACTTTCTAGCAGCAAATATTCCAAACGTTGTGAACAATCAAAAACAAACACTTGTTTCTGCATTCTAAACATCATGATGATCACATTTCCAAGCACCAGATACATGTTCCATACTTGAAACATGACACATGTTCATGTGTTTACTAAAGTGTATCCGTCATACCATCAGATTTACAGGTTCTGATTCTTATACACAAACTAAGCTTTTAAATGTATTTATTTATTTATTAAAATAGCAAATTATCCCTGTAGAATTTAAATTCACAGATCTCACTGGAATGTCCTTCCCCATGATCCAGTTTCTTTTCAGAGCACAGGTTTGTTTCCACTTCACTGAAATGCTACTAATAATATTCTGAAAACAAATCCCCAATGATAGTGTTCCAAGCTGATGTTCTGTTACCTTATTAAGAAGAGTATAGAAAAAGAAATGGCTCTGTGAGCGGCAATTTGGGTTCTGAGCGCTTCTTGGAATTTTGGTGGAATCCCTTTTGTTTCAGAAGAATCAACAAACTCTGGAACGACTTTGTACAGCAAGTGTAAGTATTATTTCTTGAACAACTTCATGGAGTATTGCAAAGTGAGGTTCATTGCTCCATTTAAACATATTAAGACTATACGTAAAGCAAAAGTGGAAAAACTACCAGCTCACAGGAATACAAAATAACTTCTTTTGATGCTTGTCATAGGCAGAAGATTGAGAATTTTTTTTTTTTTTAACCAAAGTTAGCTCAATGCAGTACGCAGTAAGAATATGTCGGAATCTTTGGTTCTTATACCTATCTACACTGTGCACATCATGTGTAACAGAAATACAGGCAACCTTTGACATTAACAAAAGGGATTTTTCCAAAATAAATGTGTTAAGCTACCATGAAACAACAGCAAACTACTGCTACACATCTTAAGTGACTATATTTAATAAAATTTTCAAGAACTATTTATAATAATCATTATTATTTTTATGCTTTAGTTTTTTATTTAAACACTGTACGTTTTATTCCAATTCCTGGCTTCGTACCACAACTCCAGCTTCTTCAGCTCAGCCTGTGGCAAGTGTTCAGTGTCCAAAACCTCAAAATTCTCAGTATCAGTGAGGTATGGATCACTAGGCTTATCAACAGGCTCATTTTTCTTACACATCTGTGGAAAACAGTGCTCAAACCTCCCAGGATTCCACAACCTGCATGCGGAAAGCCACCAATCTTAAAAAAGTATATCCCATTATTGCTTCCTTTTCCTATTTAACTTGGCTGGATGAGGAGCTACCGCCCAAACTGGCAAAAGTAATGTCTGGCAAACCCAAGCCTATAGTAGACACATTTGCTGACACAGTAGTGTCATTCAGAGTATAAATTTTTTGATTCCTAAACAAGCAACCAGCCTCTTTTTTGAGACAACATTTTTAGCTTAGAAGTCACCTCGCTGGGAAATCTCACCAAGTGACAGCAGTAAAAGCACTTTTCCCAAAGACTGACTGATAAACCATACCTTACAGTGGGGAGATGTGACAGTTTAGTATCAATAGCCTTCATAAGAGCACACCTTTCACATCAATGAGAAACTACCAACACTTTTACACAGAAAGTTTGTATCACCACAACTTCTCTGCCCAGATTAACCTGCAGCAGCTCTCAGGGTGAGAATAAGGTCATGTACCCCAGATAGTTCATGAACAGAAACTTGGCTGCCACTCTTCTCCACCTCCACTGCACCACAGCCACTGAATTTTGTGGTCAACAGTCACCGCGATTACTTGCAGCACATAAAGGTAAGCACAAGCAAATGTGTCCTGACCCAAGATCTGCGGTCTCAGGTCTGGGATTTGCACTGCACAGATGGGCTTCTCCCAGCAGCGCCAATGAAATTCCCACAGGAGCAGGGATCTGTCAGAGGTAACACTCGCCAGGGCCAGCGTGTAACACCTGAACAATGCCAGCTCACTTCCCAGCGCCCTTTGAAGTCCTGACAAACAATTGTCACTGATACTTTTTCAGCACAATAAGAATCGTTCCTCCCTGAAGTTACTAAATATATACTGCTGGTGTCACAATAGCACAGATCTGCCAGTGTTTCCTTTGAAATCCCCTTCTTCATAAATTTAACTTGACAGAGCTGAAATGAAATGTAACTTCTCTCCAGGGTCAGAAATAACATCAATTGTGATTTGTTTTTATTTAACAAATATCTGCTGAATAAATAAATCAACTGAGGAACTTTTTTGTTCCCATTTTAACTTCCAACAGCCTCATCACCATGACTTCCCAGTGCATTTGTTGGTTATTTTTCTTCATAACAACTGCAAATAACTCTACAGAATGTCATCAGGCAAACAGTTCATTCAGAAGGAAACCTCTTTACAGTCATGTCTCCACACTGCTGTTTTAAAAGTTGCCTAATTACAGTGTAATCTACTTTTGTTACATTTCATGATCTACCCCCCAAATCTACACAAGCCTTTCTACACTACATACGCTGTAAAATTGATGCCTTTTGAGCGCATATTTACAAAATAAACCACAAAGTCTTCTTCAAAATCCCCTCCTATGTTAAACTGAGCAATCACTTTAAGCTACATGCAAATGCAACACAGGATCTGAAGCACCCCATAAACATTTTGTTTCTCCAAAATGTTTTGAAGGCCTCAACATGCACTTACACAAACCAATGTTTAAACTACCTGCAATTATTTAGGAGAGTCACCCAATGATGAGAGCACAGGCCCAGCAGCCAGGATGGCTGGATTCCATTATTGCTAACTCTGTCACTGACACTCCATGACCTTGAGCAAAGTTTGTTAACCTCACCTCATTTTGCTGATCTATGAAGGCACATATTCTGCAAAGTATTTCAGTAGGCAGACGGTCCCCTTTGAACTGGCAGAACTGCTCTGATACTTTGCAAAACTGCTACTGTTTACCCCTTCACAGGATGATGAGAAATGTCATCAGTAACTGTCTCCAGGATGCTGTAAAATGAAACAGTCTCGGAGCATTAACTATTACATTGATGACAACATGCATAAATCATGCTGATATTGACAGCAAAATTTATTAGGACCACGTTGTTTTTTTAAATGTTGAAAAGGTGACTAACAAAAGGAAATATTCGAATGCAACTAAGAGGCATGTAAAGCTACGAAAAATTAGGTAACAGCTTTGCATTGCTTCTGATCCATTCTGGTACAGGCTCACAAGAATCCTGGAGAAGACATTCAAGGGCACATCTGCTTTAGTCTCTAAGATTTTCCCACTTTCAGTTGTGTTTAATGCACTAAACTGTTCGGTTTTTAAACGCGTATTTGTGCTCATTAGCGCTACGCCGCCCCAAACCACCTCCGATTAACAGAGGGGAGCACTCTTCCCGGGGAGAGCGACGGGAGGAAAGGCGTTCCGAGCTGTGCCTACTGCCGGCAGGGCACGGCGGTAATTGCACACTCTTAATTGATCCTCTTTGTTCTCCACCGAGGAGCAGCAGCGATACGGGCTGAGGCAGCTGCGCGATAACGGCGCCTCCCGCAGACGGCCCGGCACCCCCGCACCGGCCCCGGCC
>VZRL01006982.1:163399-184561 GCA_013397895.1 Origma solitaria | reverse complement strand
GCACCGCGGGGCTCGGCGCTGCTTCCCGCCCGGGCAGCCCCGCCGCACCACCGGCTCCCCGGCAGCGGGGCTTGTGCGGCCGGCCCGGCAACCCTCACATGCGGGGAGGTGTTTTTTAATGATACTTCACCTCTTCTCATGGTCCTCGGGGTCTGAGCCCGTCCCGCAGGGGTTCCTGCCCTTCTGCCGGCTCCCGCTGGGTTCTGCTCTGCGGGTCCCGGAGCAGCTCGGGCTCACCTCGATGCCGCACATCGCTGGCAGGTCCCCCGGTGGCAGGGTCGGCGAGTGTCACCCCTGGGCTGAATCAGAATAAAAGTATGAGCGAGCCGAACATACAGGCGTGACCGTCTGATCATCCAGCAACACAGCTTAGACGGGACACACTGTCCCTGTAAACACTTCCATGCTGTTACCTTTGTTCTCTATTTCTCTTATTTACTTAATGTGCTTTCATTCAGTTAGACTACTTGTGGACTTCAGCTCATACTGTGCATTATCCACTGTGCATTTTCTTCCCTTGGTTTTCTTCCCAATTTTCCCTCTGTATAATACAAACAAATCCGTGTATAATCACCACCCGATATCAGCCCAAACTTTAAGATCTTTAATACAGCAAAATGTTTTTGTTGCAGGTGGGTAATTAAGATTTATTTTGAGCCACCCAGTATAGGATTGCACAATCTTTTACCCATTACCAAGCTTTACCCCTCAGTGAAATGAACACACATCCGTGGTGAAATAAACACAGCAGCCACGAGTGTTTCATAATAACATCATTAAACAAACCAGGACAGGAAGTAACACATTTTGTCTATGTAAAATCGTGGAAAACATTAAATAAAGATATTCTAAAAAGTGTATTTTGTAATTTAGGTAAGATGTGTGTATTAGCACTCACCTTTTCTGCAGATCTAATGGTTCATTAAGAAGTTCAGTCCTACAGCCACAAATTACATAATATTTTTAAATTATTGTATTTATAAATTATAATCTTGTCAAAATTTCTGGAAAAGTATGCAGTGAAAACTGGCAAAATATTTTGTTTCTTGATGAGTGTCAATCAGTTCAGATTCTAACACATTTAAAAATAGACTGGAATTCTTATTTTTAAACAGATTATTAGACTTCAGCCTTTCAGGATACATTCAGAAAATTATTATGTTTTTACTGAGTATTAATCCAATGGAGGGTGTTCCTCATTTTGGAAACCTGTCTCAGGAGAAGCGGCAGACATAAACACACCTCAGAGATATTCAAATTAATAACAAACAGACTGATCAAATAAAAACATAATCTAAAATGGCTAGACTTAAAAGCACATTCATTAGACAAATTGGTATTTTCCAGTTCATCCAGCTCATTTACAAAGAAAGTTCAGTCTCTCTAAAAGCGGGTTTATGTCTCGCTCTTTAAGTTTTCCAGGACCCAACTTTTTCCTGTCACACATTTAATAAGGTTTGCATCCACCTGTTGAAAATCAGGAATCATGCTGGTGTCCTTTGTCTCCCACTCCATCTATCACTGCAGCTTGTGTCCAGCTTATTTTGCGATTTTTAAAAGCCCTGCATGAACTCCAGTTAAATGTGGAAACTTGTATGAGCGCGAGTAGGACTCGGTGGCGTTCTGTCCCTGCTGCTGGTGCTGGTGCCCGGAGAGCACAAAGCCCCATGGCTGACAATTGTGCAGTACCGTGCCCTTGGGAGGGACTCTGCCCATCGCAGCCATTCCTGAGGATACCTGTGTGCCATGGCTGCTGAACCAGCTCAGACGAGTGCTGAAACATCCCAGAGCTGTTTGCTTTGGGGCGCGCACAAAGCCTGCCTTGGCACCGTCCTGCTGCTCTTCCCCTGCCTCGCAGCCAGGCTCGCTGCCTCCGGGGGATGGGAAACGATGGAGAGGGTGAGTGCAGGGTGCCCAGTGCCGGGTGCTGTGGGAAGGATGCTCAGGGGGAGATGGAGACTGCTGCCTTGTGTGGCAGTAACTGGGATTATCTCAGATCTGTGGGAAGTTCTCTCCTTTATCGTTAGGTCATTGTTTCTTTTCCTTTTTCCTTTTCGGGCTGCTTTATTCTGCCCAAACAATTAGTTATTTCTGGGATCAGAGGCAGACTGAGGTTGCATTCCTTGTTGTGATGCTGGTAGAGCAGGGAAAAGATGAGTGGAGAAAATGTGGATGAAGAAAACAACAGAAATACAAATGCAAAGGAGCAGAGACATAAGATGCAGCAAAGAATCTGCAACAAGTTTGTCAGGTCATCCTAAGAGTGATCCAAGGTGAAAAAAAATGCTGTTCCTGCAGCTTATATTTGGTCCTCTGATTTTTTTACCTACCTTACAAACTGCTGTGACTTACCTAAAAGCATTGGCTAGTCTTCTGTTACATAAAATATTGCCTCCTTACAGGATGAAACCTGAGAGTGGAGTGTGCAGAGATGAAATACTCCTGAATGACTCTGTGGTGGTTTTGGTTGCTGTGGTGATTATCCATCTGTTTAAATACTTCATATGGGAGATTCACAACTCATTTATCATGGAGAAGATTTTCTTAAGTTGTGAGAAACACAGCATTTTGCCTGATTCCTACAATTTTGTACACCTGATTAGCAAAATATTCCACTTTATCTGCCATGGCATAAGGACATGGTGTGGCCTTTAGAAAGAGGGGGTACCACAGTTGGATTATTCTGTATTCACCGCTAGCCCAGTGGGTCTGGAATATTGAAACATGTGCAGTTGCAGAGGCTGACTGCAAACACTTCAGGAGGGCCTCCTTTAATGAATCCTCACTCTGAAGAAGTCACATAGATCAAACAGATGTTTACAAAGTCTGATACAAAAAGAACAAGTGAGCAGACAGGAGAGAGCTAAACATTTTATATATCTGGATATTACCTATAGCTTGTAATGCATTTAATTTTTACTAGTAAATATTCTTAATGTGATATTTTGTTTTTCTTGACAGTTCCCTTCTCTATGGTACAACATGGCAGATCCTCTTTGGCTTTGAAGTAACTCAGCAAAGGGAATGACATATCTGCCTTTCCATTTGCATTCATGTTGTTTTTCTGTAGAAAATTATTTGAGTTTTCTTTCTAATTAATACCAATTTATTAAAAAGTCTCCATAATAGATATTTTTTCCACTTTAAAAGACTAGCAGAAGAAACAATACTGCATTTAAACTACCATCTTAAAGCAGCATGTTCTGACTTACAATAGAAGCAAGAATTGCTCAACCTAAATTGTCCAAACTGTTCTTGTAACTTTAATTCACCAGCAAAAGTGTTTTGGCTCTTTTTAAACTTGCTTATGTGGCAGGTTTTCAAATTTCCCCCCTCCAATGGCAGCGAGCTGTATTCCCATTCCCTGTCACTGGGGACTTAGACGTACTCGTGTGTATTTTTCGTGTCAGAGGTTAGACTGTTTGTTTTTATGACTAATGATGTGGACCTTGGGAGCCACATATCTAAGCACCGTTGAGGAAATATCTAGACTTCTGTTAAAGTGTAATCCCTTTCAGGGCATGGCTATACAGGAGAGCTGAAGACAGCTCGAAGCTCTCTCTGCCCATGCTCCCCACCAGCTGGAGCCAAGCCAGTTCCATCTTAGGAATCTTTTAGCTCAGCTCTCTGCCTGTGCTGCTGGGTCCCTGAGATGTGCCTATGGACATGGTGAGCCCAGCATGCCAGAGAATCACATTTACTGCAGAACAGATACAATTATTTGAGGAAAATATATTCTAAAGTGTCCCTGTCTTTAAAATACTAAATGTAAACAAGGGCAGGTTTCATGCATGCTCAGTGAATAAGGCTAAGTGTAAGATCTAAGGGATCAAGTCCCTGTCAGGTCTGGTACTGAGTGAATTTTGCCCAAAATGTGTTTGCATTACACTTCAGACAGGCATCAGGGTTCACTTCCTGGCACTTGGTGTCTTGTGGCTCTTCGTGTGGGAGCTCCTGACATGCTGTGCTCCTAAGCTGTATGAAAGAAGCCATAATTGAGTCTTAGACACCGTGGTATTAATAATCATTTTGAAACCTCAGAGAGAACAAACATTTAGAGGTTTATAGACAGTCATCATCTTTATGAAGTGTAGGATCTATTTCTGCATTGTCTGCAGGACCCTGCTGAGAATCCCCATGTCCTGCTCATCAGAAAGCTGCAAACCCAGCATGAGCTCTACTTTTTTCCAAGGATGTGCGCATACATCTCTTATAAATAAGCAGTTATGGTTGTTTCATTAGACCTCTCTATTTTATTTTCCTTTCAAAGATGTTTATTCAGTGTTGACACATATTTATAATATCATCTCAACAGTAAGAGTCTATCCTGTCAGATTTACAGCTATTATAAAAAATGATGCTATCTGCATACAAATGGATGATGGGAGCCCTACAGACATTTCCCCTATTATTACTGCCTAAGGAAGCAATAAAAATTTAACATTTACCATTGGGAAACACCTGCAGAGATTAAATTAAAACTAGATTATATGCTTATCAGTTATATGTTACAAAAGCAAACTCTTTAGAGATTAACATAAAAATCATTGTTATCAAAATCTTATTAAAAGCTTCAGTTAATACGCTCCATTTTGCACCTCTGCTGCTCAAGCGTTCTCCGTGTGTGACTTATTGAGTCTTTGTGCAGCTGTGGGGAGGGGAGGCAGGGCAGCCTCACTGACAGCTTTGCTATCGCCTCAGCAAATGCCTGCCCTGATATTTGGATTTGTCGTTAAAAGCTGACCGCAGGTACCATTTGTCCTTCCCTTTCTGATCCCAGCCGCTCTCTGAAGGGCTCTCCACACTGCACGCTCTGTTTCTTGAGCACGGCACCAAGGCAGGCTCCAGGCTTCCTCGTGGAGTTCTGCTGGGAATTACTCTGGAGAGCACTTGTCCTTCCTGCTGAACTTGTTCCTTAATATGGTCAGCAGGACCAAGACAAGTGATTTTTAAGAGGCTAGAAGTTCAGGACAAGGAGCTGCTGTTGCTGCTAAGCAGATGGTCTTGTGTTTAGTTCCTGCAGCCTTTGGCACATTGCAAACATGCTGCAGAAAAGAGACCTGGGAGGCGACTGGGCTAGAGTTGATCTCTGACCTGGAAATTCAAAATGCTTCTGGATTTGGGCTTTGCTGCCACCAATGATTGAGAAGCTTAAGAGTGCGGATAATCTACCTGCTCTGGCTCGAAGAGGACACGCAGATCCTACCTGTGCCTGATTTGCACAGTGGTTAGGCTTTATTTCTCCATCTGGGATTAAAATGACCTCTTTGACTCCAGGCATTAGAAGCAAACTGCCTTGGGCATATTCCAAACTGTATGGGAGGGTACAACTCAGGAACAACCAGAATTGCTTATGTGAAGGCCCAGACCAAATCTCCCTTTCCGGAGATTCTGCCCAGTTTGGTGGATCTGGAGAAGGTCATACTAAGGAGAGGTTGAGATCATTGTTTCTGTGACTGTAAAATAACCGGAGTCATGTAGTTTACCAAAGGCCAAGCCCAGAAGAGGATTAGGGAGTGTCAGACCATGGTTTCCTCAAGACATTTATCCTGAAGAAAATTTGATGTAGGGAATGTTCTGGCCATTTTTCCAATCCCTTGCCATCTCCTCTGGTGTGTTGGCACAGACTGTAACATTTAATTAAGTGAATGAGGGGTGTTGGGGGAATCCAACTTTAAAAAAACCCAGTAACAACTTAAGTTTATAGAAATAAACAAAATAGTACATAGACCTGTGGGGTAGGAGATGCAGAGCCAAAGAGGACCCAAAGATTATGGGAGTAGAAATGGCTGGAGCTTGCTTTGCAGGGAAGAAAAAATGTCTGTGCAACCATGGCCTAACCTTTTGAAGTAATAAGGGTTTGCTGGCCCAGCTGATTCTCACTGAAATAGGTTAGGGAGTGTTCAAACAAGTATATCCAGATCAGAGGGGTGGTAACCTATTGCTGGGCAATGCTCACCAGCCTCTGGGCAGACTGGGAGAGGACTGTGCTGTCAACAGAGCTGAATTTGGGAGGAGACACATGTCCACAGCCTGACTCCCAGCACTGTCACAGCCTAAGCCAAGCCTGCCATGTGCCTCCTTCTCAGAGCAGCTGGAAAGTGCACTTTGCCTTCCCTCATGCCTGCAGGGACAGGCTGTACATTAGCATTTTTATAACAAGCTCTCCTTTGAGGGGAGGTAATGGCCAGACCTGGTCACTTCAGCAGCAGCCATGGGCACATCCACATCCTGTGTGAAGCTTTGGTTCTGTCATTTTACTTGGACAAATCACTGTATTTAACTTGGAAAGGCCTGCTCATCCTCTCTTGCTTCACTTTCAGGCTCTGAGCAGCATGAATTACCGACAGGGGGATTTAAGATTTCATTTTTCAAAAATGACGCACATTTTTGTATGTACATACCTATAGTCAAGATGTAGAAACTCCTTAACTGTAGTCTGAATTTTCCATCGTCATTATGCTAAATAATTCACTTCTGCTGCCACTAGAGGTATAACATTCACTTGAACAAATACCAAAGGAAACATTTAGTTGGAAACCTTGCCCATATTAATATTTCATTTTTCAAATAATGTTTTTGATCTGGGTTCTTTTGGAGGCCTCAGCCTACTTTGCCTATTCCTGTTGGGCAGCCTTTCTTTTATTGAACTAGAGCTGGCTACTCCTGAGATGAAATGCTACTTTGTGATTAAAGGGTACAGAATTGAGTGCTCATTTAAGCAGCATAAAAAGCTAAATTACAGTATCAGTCATTGTATCAATCATCTGTGACTACCTCATGTGCAGCCTTGTACCAACACATTTGTAAGTCTCATTCCACATCAATTCTGGTGCAAATTTACATTTATTCTGAAATGCAAACCTAACAAAATTTATTTTAAATGAATTTGCGCTTTTTTTCCCCCCCATGTAATAACCAGCTCTCAGATATAATCTCCCTCTTGAAAGTCATGAAAATGTCCGTGGGGGCATGGGTAGCAATGAAGTTCCCAGATTTCCTTTGGCACTGGTAGGAGAATTGCTGCATAACCTGGGGTTTCATGGCAGACCTGCAGTGCCTATGTGTTCTGAGTGCAGCCCAAGGGCTGGCTCAGCTCAGGGGTGATGGCTTATTGTAAGGGGTCTAAATTACACCTGGCCACAACCTGGTGGGAACATAATCATTGTCTGTTTGAAGTTTGTAACCTTTCTTTTAAAATGTTCTGCCAGGCTCAGAGCCAGGCAGTGCTCAGCGGGTGCTGCAGAGCCAGGGAGCCTCAGGGATGTTTCCGTGGGCACTGCCCGCTGTGCCACCACCAGCTCTCCTGCTGCCTTCCGCATGGCCCTGTCACCCTCCCACTGCAGTTCCACATGCTGCTTCCCACCTCCCCCTCAGCTGTGCCTGAGCAGCGCAGCCCAGCCAGACACCAGCACAGCTCGGGAGCGAGCGTGGGGACAGCGAGTGACGCCAGCCGGAGCTGCCAACCTGCGTGGAGAGCGAGCCCCAAAGCAGCCTTCCTGTTCTCCATGTTCTCCTTGCAGGACTGCACCCACCTCGTTCCCGGGAGAAGTGGAAGAAAGCAGGAAACAGCACCATGAATGCTGGAGGGAGAGATCTCTTTTGCTGGTTTCGTGAAGTTTAATTTGTTAGTTTGGGTAAAATTGCAACGTTCAGAAAATAAAGGTGTGATGGACAGACTGAAACGTGGGCTTTGATTTAGAATCTCCTGCACTGCAGCATGACGTACCCCGTTTATAGGCACTGTGCTACGTGTCACAGGAAAATTATTTTGGAGAGAAAATATTGAAACAAGACACCAGATGTTCTCAGAAGTTTTCCTCTAAACTGAAATTTTGGGAAAATTATTGATTGCTTGAAGCATTTCATTACACTAAAAGTGGGCTTTAGCTGGGAGAGGTGTTCCCAGCATAAGTGAAGCACAGATCCTCATAAAACTCCTGGCCTAGGGCAGTCTTTCCCCAATACAACAGTAATAGCTCAGTTTGGATAGACCACATGCATATTGCTCTTGGTGTATTCTTATCTTTAGTTTCTTTGTACTTTTTTAGTAATACTGATGAATTCACCAAAGTCTTATTACACTCTCAAGAAATATTTTACTAAGAGAAACAATGTACAGTTGGGATATTTGGATTATATTAGGATGAAAGTCAATAAAGTAATACCACTGAAATTATAGCAATGGGAGATAAAAATTAGATCCATGGAATTTATTGAAAAAAACTGCTGTCTGACCTTATTTCTGCCCTCTACACGGTCATTAGCAAGACTGTGCCATTTATTTACAGCCTCCTCCTATTGCAGGCCCCAGGTTAGGCAGTAAATTCAATTGCAGAAGTATTTTCACTGAAGCAGTTGTATTTAGAATAAAGTTACCAACATACTTTCTCCCAAAAATCAAGAAAATGTGTGGCAACCTTGTATGCTTTGTCCACAATTTTGATAACTCTTCCCAATGATACAGTTTAGAGTCAAGTTGACCTTTATGGGTTTCACAGCTAAGGCAATAGTTACATAAAAAGGATGAATGAGCAACAACAAAAGAGGAAGGCTGGGATCATATAATCTGAACACCAGAACTGACTGCATTTATACTTTACTATTTCAGTGAGGGAGGCAGCACTGGAGAGTGGTAAAGCTCATAACTTCAAGTAAGGAAACGGAGGTTCTGCTCTCATTTCTGCCTTTTATTCCCTGTATTGCTGTAAATCATTTAAGACCAGACTGCAAATGTTACCTAACTTAGATTAAAAAGGCAGAAAGTGTACAATTAAAAAACCAACCAAAGAAATTTTACAAACCAAACAAAACAAAACAGAAAACAAACCAAACTTATTACTTATAGTCAAAATTCTGCTGAGTGGTGAAGAAAAGGGAGCAGGGAGCAGTCAAGGTGATTTTCAATAACAAAAGTGCCTTTGGCTCCTACAATTAGATGCTGATTTTTTCCTCAGTGAATGAGAATAAAACACTGACACCATGTGAAGCATGTTGGATGTGAGTTGGTTTATATGACTGTTAACAGTTGGGACTAATATTTGTCACTAAACTAAAATATTGGCAACTACGCAAGTAATAGGAGAGCGCCTCTGTTGCTCAGTCTTGCTGGTTGGTTATGCTTCCCTCTTTAGTTCTTGCTGAGATACAAAGGCTCACTTTTCACACAAACTAGTAATTTAATTATTACAAGAGATGTATGACATGCCCATACCACGGCTGGAGGAAGTATTGCAATTTGTTATGATCCTAGACCAGGTCTGGGTTCACGTGGAGGGCTTCTTCCAGTGTGGTGATACTTGTTTTTAACGGGACTTTCTTTTCTTTCTCTGCAGGATTCTGGGGCAGACATCTGGGATGGCTTAAGGAACTGGATAAAGTTTGGGTTCCCTTGAGGAAAGAGTGCCTAGCCTTTGAGGCCACAGATTCATACTTTTGTCACTGAGTTCTCAAAAATTGACCTGTTTGTCCCTCTCTCCCAAGATTCAAAATAGAAGGGACTCCTTTGGAGAAGCAGCAGGTTGGCCTTGATGCCATTCAAGCCAACAGAGTTTTTGTTCAGCTGCTGTATTTGAGGCATGCCTACTTCTGATGTTAACTGTTCTTAAAATATTTCTGCACTAACAATGCAGAATATTAGCACACATAAATCTGAGGGGCTTGCTGAAACAGTTTGCTTATAGTTTTATTGACCTTGACAGCAATAAACAAGAGTGTTTCCAAAGGGAAAACTGTGTTTCTCTGTATGTTTGTAGTGCTAGTTCTTGGTTCAGGATTTTTTTCCACTATTATCTGTTAAAATGTGTTTTATGGCCTGTGTGACACAGTGAGTGATGCTGAAATCCTCTGATGTCTTTTGGAAATGCAATAGAAGCAATTTCCAGCCCATGTTGCAGGAAATTTGCATGTTCCGATGAATAAAAATTAAGATGAAAGCAGGATGTGTGGGAAGACCTGGTAGTGACAGAATCATTCCCAGCTGCTTTCTCGGTTGCAGAGTAATCAAAAAATGAAGATTTTTACCAAGCTTGTTTAAATCCTCATCACCAGATTTTGGAAGGATGTGGCCACTACCAGCTGCCTTGCTGAGTTATGTGTATGTTCTGTACCTCTAAAAAACTCATGATTAGGCTCTGACCAGAAAACAAACTTCAGTGAGAAAGAACAGTCAGCAAACCTCTGAAGTCACTGTCTGCAGAGTTCCCGTTCTTAAATGGGCTGCCTTTTGTTTTAATGGTGTTCAGGAGAAGCTCTGTTTGGAGTGAGAAGGCAGAGTGTAGCCCTGGCCTCTGAAATCAGATCGCACTCTTTTGCCTATCTACTGGGAAAGGAGCAGCTGAGGATAAAGCTTGCACACAGGCAGCTCTGTATAGTGTTTCAAGGAAAGCTTTGGAAAAGATAAGATTCTCATTTTGTACTGTGACAAAGAGCTGCAGTGGCTGCAGGAGTCTCCATGTTACAGCAAGTATAGCAGTTTTCCATGGTGTTTCTGCAGCACGGTCCTACCTCATTTTATGGCCCTCACCGTTTGCCACATCACCAGCTCCTGGGAGCTGGGGGTGCTGTGGATGTGCCAGCCCCAGAGCCTGGAGGCAAAGGGTTCATGAGCGAGCTTTCTGAGTCCCTGCAAGCAGTGGGAAGTTGAGTCCAGACAGCCTTTGCTGCTTTTGCTTGAAAATAGTAAATAAGTAAGAGAAATATTACAGATGTATCTGGTATGCAGCAAGGCTTTGCATTTGAGTTTACTTACCTTTCAAGTGTTCCACATATCCCATATTTGACCAGAGGTTTGCAAACGTGGCCCTCGGAGGGTTGCAGGGGTAATCGTCTGGCAGCCTAGGACTGTATTTAATTAGCAAGGAATGCACTGGCCCTAACTGCATTCCCTGTAGGAGCCACAACCCACATAGCTACAGGTGCTGTCCTGCTCACTCCTCAGGCCCAGGGACTGCCCTTCCTCAGGCAGGAGTGCTGCATGTTGCAGCTTGTACTGTATTTGGAAAAGAATACACTTGGATATCACTATCAGGACAAAAGTCTTTCTATTTTCTGGTTTTTGCTCTGCCATGATGGCTGGCAATATGCTTGGATTTAGGGTCCTGCTGCCCTCTTAGTACATGAACCCCTGGTTGCCATAACCTTTCTGGATTTACATTTTTTAATGCCTCTTTCATTAACCATTTTGGGACAGCTGGGTCTAACTCTGACTAACATCAGCTGCTGATCTTTCTGAGTTCATCTGGAGTTTCAAGTGATTGATACCTCAGAGAATTAAGCTCAAAGTGCACCAGGCGAGACTGCCTAGAGCTAAAATACCCACAGTCAAAGCCCATTAACTGAAACGTCTGCGTTTCACTGGAAGTCTCTTTGGAAAGCTGAGGCTAATTTTTCCTTTGTTGCCACCATTCTGAAGTGTTCTGCCTTGACACACTAAGATGTAATGTACTGTTCTGTTTTTTAAGCAGTCTGATGGCTAAATATTCTCTTTAGTGCTAATTTCTGAATTTAAAAAAGTTGACTTCTATTTTTATGGTGATTTTAGCTTTATCACCATAAAAATAATGGTGATTGTTCGCCTAGGAGGTGATTCAGGTAAGCCCCTCTTACGTGTATCAAAGGGAAATTTATGGTTTCAATCTGTTAAGTTATGTGTTTTGCATCATGGTGGCTCCTCCTAAAGATGTGGAACCTTGTAAAACTGCGCTTCTCTTGTTGCTTGTTTTCCTTCTGATCTACATTTGGTTTTTTTCATAACTATTTTTCAAAGGTTTGCTCCTTTATTTTGAGATACAAACCTTTGAGGGGCACAGTCCAGTCTCAGTGACTCCCTTCTCAGAAGACCCACAGCAGGAGGGGTGCTGAACAACTCATGATCCCCCTCCCTTAGTGCAAGTGTACTATTTGCCTCTATTTCTCATTTTAATGTGCTCCAAAGCTGACAATACAAGTGCTGTGGAAACATTGATGCACCAGTAGCTCATCACAGATTTCCACAGTGCCAGACTGTCACTAGGCTTTTGTGGTCTTCTCCCTTGAATTTTTAATTTCATTTCTTGTAAATATATGTAAGGCCGGTACCCAACATTGATCACCCACCATGTCCTTTTTCCTTCCCCTTCTCTGCTGCTTTCTCCTCTCTTCTGCTTTTCTGCTGGATGGTAAAATGAGGGAGCAGGCCGTGTGTTGGGGGGAAAGGGGAGCTTGCACAGGGAGATGGCAGGGGGTGGCAGGAGGGTGTGGCTCCTGCTGGGGATAAGGGACAAGCTGCCTGTCCCTGGCTCGGTGGTGATGTAGAGTGTGTGTTGTGCAAGGCTGCAGAAGCGTTGGGGTGACGAATGAGCATGTTGTGACATGGAAAAGGGCTGGCACAAACTCCCTGTTCAGTTGGATTTTCCTTGCAAACACAATGGGTATAAGCTGAATAGGGAATAATTGAAATTTGAGAATGTTTGGATGAGAATTGGCATTGTTACAGCTTTTTTTAAATAAAAGTGTGAGCAGAATCGTAACTGGGAATTTTGGTCCTTTAAAAGAATGTTGAATATAAAATCTTTTATTGCAGATACTATTTTTTTAAAAAGTAACCTGAGTGACTTCAGGGTGTAGTTTCTGGGTTTACTTTTTGTTTGGTTGGTTTTCCTTGCTGTCTGAGGTAAATTGTTACTTTCACTTGGCTATGGAGAGGAGTTGTTTGGTTGCTTTGCCCTTCTTTCTTTTTGTAGAAAGCACTGAATTATTATTGGGGACTGATGAGCTTTTTGACCAATAATGGAGGCAGCTATATTTTCTACCCTTTAAATACGAGATAAATGCTACAATTAAGTGCCAAAACATAGGATTGAATTTTTCCTTGGTTTAACCTGAGCTAATGTGATATTCTCTCTCTGCACAATTATAAGTGTGGCTGCTCTAGGGAAAATGGGGGGAGGGCTGGATTGCAAAGCTCTGCCAGAAGACTCTCCTGCCCTCAGAGAAAGCCTGCTGAAAGACAGAGAAGGGCAGGAGAATGCAGAGAACTTTTACTGCTCCTTAATGATGTGCAACACCCGGGCTTAGGGCTCAGCATGGAACAACAGGAACTGCCATGCTGTTTCCAGGAACAGCCAGCAGTGCTCAGGAAGGGAGGAAAAGGCCAAATACTGAATCAGCTTGACTTGCTGCCTCCTCCCAGCTCTGGGTAAAGGTTTGAAAACCCAAAAGTTTCACCAAAGCTACAGCGTTTATTTGCTGTTGATCACACTGTCCCACATGAATTTGTTTAATGCCTTTTAAAATCCATTTTCAATCTCCACAACCTCCTAAGGCACTGACTGCCACAATGCAATTATGGATGGTAGGAAAGAGTACTTCCTTTTGGGTGTGTTTGTTTTAAACCTGCTGCTAAATGCCTTTGTTGGATGCCCCCTCAGCTTTTTTACTGCAAGAGAAAGTGAACAATTACTCTGCATTTACCTTCTCCATGTGGTGTTTTACAGACTGCCATCATTTCCCTCTGCAGTCATCATTTTTTTCATCCTGAAGAGCCTTTGTCTATTTCATTTCTTCTTGCAGGGAAACTGTTCTGTATCTCAAAAAAGATAAATATGGGCTTTTTATTACTCCTCTCTTTTTTCCTCCTCTCAGACAAAACTGCCAAGGAAACCCTATAAAGGAATGCCAGGGTTAAAAGATTCTTTGGTGCTTCTTTGTGCCAAAATAATTAGCTTTTGGCTCTTGGAAATTACCAAAAGCTTCTGAAAGGAAAACTTCATTCTTGTAACCCTCTCCGGTTTGAGATTGTGTTCATATCCAAAACTAGGTAAGAGAATGCACCAAGTAAACAGAAGAGTTTGGGTTTGAAGTTCTCCTTTGTTGCCAACAAACCTCCCAACTTAATACACAAAAATCAAGTGAGTGAAAGGAAGTGACAAAACTGGGACCTGAGAGTTCAGGAAGTCCAGTAATTGAGTCTGTACTGAGTAAGGTCGGCAGCACTAACAGGACACAGAGAGCAGCTCCAGAGAGCATGAGGCTGTTTTAGTCTACTTAGTCCAGAATAAACACCGTATCTATTATTGTGTCTAAATCTGAAGCGACAGAGGAGTAAAAGAGAGCACATTTTTATTTTAAGTTTCTGTGTTCCTATCTGGCACAAATACTCCATCAGAGAGAGGCAAATGCAAATGTCTCCAGATCTGAGCACAGCCATCTGCAGGGAACACCTTGCTGTCCTTTCAGTCTGGCAAAGTCACAAAGCTCTTCCACCTTGTGCCCTTTTCTCCTACCTTGTCACATTCAAGCTGACTCTTCAAGACTCTGCACACCTACTTCTTGCTTCCTGCTGTGTCTAAGTTCTTTGGATTTCCCATCTGCTGTGTGCTGCTGGCAATGCTGCTGCCCTGCACTGTCTGCTCCTGCCATCTCCTCTTTCCATTCCCCTACACAGGGAGTGCCCTCATAAAATGAGGTTGTGTCCCTGCCTAAGGTCTTCCGGGAAACTTGTTTCTTCCAAACACCTACCAGATAACTCAGGAGATGAGCTTTCACTTCCTCTTCCTTATTACCTATCTAAGGAAAAAAAAAATATATATATATATAAGTGAAAAGATCTTTATTTTCCCATGCACTTGCTTTTTGCTGAGTTTCCTGCTAAGCTCCCAGTGCTGCTTGGGCCTCCTTCCCTCCTGTCCCGCCTCGTTGTCTTGTTACCACCCACTCATTAGATCATGGCTGAAATTAGCTGGTGAGAACTACAGGGCAGGGTTGGTTCCTCTTGCCTCTGTAGCAAGGGCTTGATACAGTTTTAAGTGGTTTAAAAAAATAGTAAAACCAACAAAATAAACACTTCTGCAACTGGGGAAACCAAGGTAGGAAGGCCAGGTACCCATGAAGAGTGCTGGTGAAGGTCTTTAACAGAACCAGCGAGAGCTGATGTGGCACCAAAGCCTTGTGTTCCAAGTAGATCATTCTGCTCATTTTTGTAACTGTCTTTAATGACAAATAGTCTTTAGGATTAAATATGTGATTCCTTTGGGGCAAAAGAATATTTTATGAAAATTGCTTATGGTAAAATACAATGCTTTTATCACACAGTGCTTTCTGTAGTCTCTTTGGGTGTTTTGGGGGAACTAAATAATGATAAATATACTCATGTCATAGAAGTGTTTGATTTAAGTAAGATGATGATGATGGTGATCTGTCAAGGATATGCTGGAAATGTTAATATTCATCCCTAAATGATATATCATATTTCCTATTTGGGACCAGAAAGTTACTTTAGATGCCCTTAGCACAGAGTTAACACCCCAGGGAGTGGTGGTCAATATTTTGGAGACTGTCCCTAACTTTTTTTTTTAAGACCCAAGGTGTCATGCCAGTGGTGGACAGTGGGTATTTCCAGCACAGTGAAATGATGGTGAGGGGTGAAAATTGACCTGCTGAGCTGAAATCAGAGGGCTGACGCTCCCTGAGGCTTCCAGCAGAGTCTGATCTGCTTTGGATCAGGCACAAGTTGCATGTGGACTGCAGTCAGGTTAACTAAACTTTCTCTGTGGGAGATACTTTGAACTCTGCAAGGGAGAATTTCTGTGGCAGGCAAGCCATGTATACAGCAAAAAATCATAACTGTGTCCAGAAATGAAACAGCCAAGTGTGGCTTTTGCTTTATGATAAATCCTGTCAGTTCAGAGCAGGTCCCCAGCCCACGAGTATTTATTTATTTAAAATAAATGCTGATAGGTAATAGATGAAGCAGTGTGAATGTCTCACTTGGTGGCACAATCTGTGTAGCATAGTCTGGGAAAATGACTCTCCTAACCAGTCCCTGCTCTCTCCAGTCTATTTAAATATATATATATATTCATGTTTCAGTTCTGGTAATGATATGCTGCTTTTATGACTCTTCCTCACAGGGACCCAGGCAGAAGGATGTAGTTTTCCTCAGAAGTGGCAGGTTTTTAGTCTGTCTTTATATTTTACATTGTAGAATGTAATAAAATCCAAATCCTGCCACTTTGCGCATTCATTTAATTCATATTGTTGCTTTCCACATGGGTAATACTCTGGATTTTCTTTTTTTAAATTTTTTTTTTAATGCCTTTCATCCAAAGATCCCAAGCTGATTTGGCCTGATTCCCAGGTACAGCTTAGCAACACTTAGCATAAGACCAGTAAAAGGAAGTAACAGGGAGTTTCATGCAGTTCTTGGCAGGTTGTCAATTCAAATGCACCTACAGTTGGAGCATCCCTGGCCCGTGAGCCCCTGCTTCCTGTGGCTGTGACTGCCCGGTGCAAGGCTCCTGTCTTGGCCACAAATCCCTCTCCCTTTCTCTTACCCCCCCAGAACAAGCTCTGTTGTCTCCCAGTGTTTATGAGCAAGAGATGATACATCTTTCTGCGGGGAGAACTTGGCAGGATATCTGGGGGCTTGGGGCTGGAGGTGCCACCCCATTAATCTGATGTTATTTGTTGCTGGATCACAAACATGCACTAGGCTGAAGCACACACTTTCAGTTTTGTATCTCCCTGCATAGGTATGTGCACAATTTTAATTTCTTTTTCTCATCTTCGGGTTTAGAGTAACTCAATTCTCCAGTTTGCTATACTGGAGAGGGTTTCAGTTTCTTTTTCAGCAGACAGAATGTTTTTCAAACTTTTATTCTGAATGTCGTTTTTTCTTTGGAGAGACTCTTGGACTTTGAAACCTGTTCTCATATGGAAAGCCTTGCCTGCCTGGAAATCTGTTCCGGCCTGCTTTGCTGTTCAAAGTGCTGCTCCGTGGGTTCATTTTATGTCTCCTCGGAGACATTTTGTCAGTATTTTGCTTATCTACCAGTATTGCAAAACGATCCCCCATCTTAGGCAACCAATCACTTCCTCGTCCCCTTCTCATTGGTCTTTAAAGCAAAATGGAAATTAAACCGTGTCTGCTGTTACGCAGGCTGTGGCTCTGGCTTTCACCTTTGGACTGTGGGCAGTATTAGCTGTGCTTGCATAAAAACCTCGCAGGAAGAGGAAAGGTGCTCTGAACTGTGCACAGCAAAGGGTTAATACACATGTGAGGGAGAAGGGGAGAAAATCAGGATGGCTGGACTCTGCCCCCTTTGCTAAGTGGCTGCTTCTCCTGAAGTATGTGGAAGACAGATGAAAAACCTCAGAGTTGCCCTGAATTATCTTCCTGAGCATACAGCTCTCTCTTTTTGTGGTTAAATATGACAGTTATAGTGCAGTATTTATGCACAGTCAATAAATCAGCAGAAAACGTGCTGCAGTCAGGGCATGTATCCATAGTCTGTTCCTTATACTTTAGCTGAAAATGGGATTCCTGAATTTGCTGAAGCCTGTGAAAAGGAATTCAGGTGCACATCTCCATGAGAGACTTACACATAGTCTGATTGCCCACAATATTCAGGATTTGCTCCTCAGCTTCCATTACTGCCCTCCCATCTGCAAACCTAGGCTCCTGAAAGGCAATGAAAAGGCAAGTTTTGGATCAGGCTCCCAAACTCTTGAGTGGAATGATTGCAGAAAGGAGATGGAGCAAGTGAAAGGGGCATAAAACTTTAAGGGTGAGTTACAATTTTGTGGAAGTTTTAGTGTAGTTACAAAATAGGGGAAAAAAAAACCGATCCTGTTAAGCAATATCCTGGAAAATACTGGCTTGGGGGGTTTGTTTGTGTTTGTTGGTTTGGGGTTTTTTTCTGTTTTGTTTTTCCAGAAGGGGCTATGTGACACACACACTGGCAGAAGCATCCTGGCCTTTTCCAGTGTCTGGCTTAAGAACAGCTAACTGCTGATGGGCGAGACTATTTAGCCCTGATACAGCACACATTATCAAAGGACTTGAATTTGCTCAGCTTCTGCCATCTTGAATATAGCTGTGAAGGAGTTGTTATTTAGCACAATTTCTTGCCTTTCATACCCGAATCCAGCTGCACACAAATTCTTTATGTTAACAGGGGATTTCACCTTTCTGAAAGGGACAGCACAGATCTGTGGCTGGCTAAGTGCTAAACCCTTCTGAATTCTCACTGTGATACTAAAAATTGCACCCTGTGTGGTACGAAGCAAGTCCCCTAGCTCTGGAGGCATCCCTGTTTTTTGTGTGATAGGGATCATACCTCCCAGCTCATGGCGTGGGTTAATCCATATTTTTGTAGTGATTTAGCAGTGACCATTTCTGCTCTGGCTGAAAGTGTTTTAAATAAAGCAGGAAAGTCATCAGGGCAGCTGTATTACATGACCAAGACAGGGAGCCATAGCAGCAGAGGGAGGTTTGAAGGGTTTAGCTGTTGATCCAGATTTTAAGTAGATAATTTCTGACTAATGTATCCAGTGTGCCCCAAATTCAGGGCTAATCGGTGCCAAAGCTAAACACCTTTGGTGCCTAAAGCAGCATGGCTTCTGTCTCACAGGTGTATTTCTTGTTCAGGGCAGAATGCAGCTAGGTGAGAAACAAGAGATAGTTGAAGCAATATAAAAGTATTAAGAAATGAACTATTAGTGCTAAAATCCTGTTAGATGCAACAGCTTAGATGTTAAGCTGTGTTAGGACAAGACACAGAAAAATAATACTTTATCAGCACAACAGCGGAAAATACCACTGATCTGTTTGGTTCAAAAATTGACTGGAATTATTAATCCAGAATTCTCTTCCTTTTTACCATGGGATGGAATATCTTCACAGAAACTATTTCAAAATATTTAATTATAGGAGAGCTTAATCTGCTGTAGCTGTTGTGATTAACTTCCCCATAGAGACAATTTCTTTAACTATTGCTGTTGAAGAAATGTAGATGAGTGTATTTTCAATTAAAAACCAAGAAAAGTTTAAACTTTATAGAGGTGATGAATGTCCGCCATCACAGCTGCCAGTGCAGTCAGCACTGCAAACACAAATTGTATGGAGCAGCAGTAAAAGCCACTCTAGCTCCATTCATGCATGTTAGCAACCATGGTGTCTGTAATTTCAGGAATAAAAAGTGTCTCATTAAACTAAATAAATGTCTTGCATTGTGTCTAGAAGATTGCTAGACTTCAGCTCTTGCGGTGTCCGGCTGGAGCAGGATCCAAAAACCAGATCTTCAACAGAGAAAGAGTATGTGAACCTTGCCTGCTGCTGCCCTTGGAAAGGTCAACCTGTGAAATGGGGAACAAGAGTTTAATCTTGACCTTTAAATACCATGTTTGGGTGGGAAAGAATTGGCTTTTAGGTATCTCGAGGCCTGGACTTAAAAAAAAAAGAAAAAAGGTGAGGATATGAACTTGCAATTGTTTAGCATTTCATACAGCCAGTCGAAGAGGCTGCAGGACACGAGGCCACTGGGCTGCCAACTGGAATTGGCTGAGGTCAGCTGGAGGCAGAAGGGAGTCTCTGATCTCATCTGGTTGACATGAGAGCAATGCAAAGGTGGCCTCATCAAGTTCCCGGTGCTGGGACCTGGCGGTGTTAGGTGGCATCTTCTACCAGTAGTTTAGTTTCCATTCAGGCCTTTGCAAATCCATTCCTGTCCAAGAGTTATCTTTCCAGACTAACATGCAGCAGTACAAAAATACAGTATCTGCATTTTTATCTTATCTATAGAGATTCAAATCCCATTTGTTTCAGTCTGGCTCCATTCATGTGCATTAATCACTTGCGTAAAAATATTTATCTGTTTATCCCTCCTGGCATTTCTGCTATGATTGTTAAAATTCAGAAACCTTGATTGCAGAGACACTCACACATACACAACTTACAGAGAGGGCCTGGATAATGCAATGGAGTCTCCAAGTTTGACAGGATTCTTTTTCAAAATTATCTACTTTTCAACTATTCATTTAACCCCTTTTGGATCAATAGAATTAAATAATGTGATAATGTTATTTGAAAAATATCTGCAGAAGTTTTTTAAAAAGACAAACTTCTTTCTAAAGCCAATATAGAGACTTTGCCGCTCCTGTGTGCAGGTGTTGGGCTTTTTCCGGTGACAAAAGGGATGACTACATGCCTGAATTAAATGAGTTTACATGTCTAATTATTCTGATCAAAAAGGGCAATGGTGTCTTTACCAACATTATATTTTGTGATTATTTGTAATGGGGACATTAGAATTCACCTCTGATGTTGTACAACAACAGCGTTGTCCAAGTGCTTCACAAAAATGAAGTGAGAACTGAAACTGATTCTGCCTGCTCTTGAAATGAATGGCGAAAAAAAATGCGGAAAAAGCCTTTGAATTTAAAAGCACTGGAAAATATTATCAGTTTCTTTGTTATTTTAAAGTAAGAGCCATGTTGACAGTGCTGCTTTTGTGTGTTTTGGATTTACTCCTAGAGGCAAACAAGCATTTATGAGTGGACATAGTGCTAAATGTTTCCTCAGTCCCCTTCCCCTTATCTGGTTACTGTCGCTGGTGGCTGCTGGGTCCACAGGAGCAGGACACCTTGAAGAGGAGGCTCAGGGAGGACCTCATTTCTCTCTAAAATGACCTGAAAGGAGGTTGTAGCCAGGTGCAAGTTGGGCTCCTCTCCTAGGCAACCAGTGGCAGGACAAGGGGACATGGTCTTGAGCTCTATCAGGGAAGGCTTAGGTTGGACAACAGGAAGAATTTCTTCACAAGAAAGGGTGATTAGACATTGGAACGGGCTGCCCAGGGAGGTGATGGAGTCACCATCCCTGGAGGTGTTTAAGGGAAGACTGGACGTTGCACTTCAGTGCCAGGGTCTGGCTGACAGGGCAGTGTTGGGCCATAGGTTGGACACGGTGATCTCAGGGATGCTTTCCAGGCTAATTGATTCTGTGATCCCTCCTTTCACATAATACTTTTTTTTTTGTTTTCTTTTGTTTTTTTTTTTTTAAATCTGGGTGGTAGGAAATATCGCAGGGTTTAGGTATTTTCAGTTTTGCCACAATTAATTTGTTGCCATCCTGCCTTGATCCAGACACCGAGGTGCCGTGTTGGTGTGTGATGCCCAGATCCAGGCACTGCCTGTGGGAGATGGCTGTTACCTGAGCTGGGAAGGATCGCACGTGGAGGGCTGGGGATTTAGTGCTTTACTGAAACCTCTGGAGACCAGGAACGGGAGTGATTATGTCACCGGGTGAGCAGCTGAGAGGCTTCGCTCGGCTCCCCGGGGCCAACGCACAGCTCCTGCACACTCCCGCAGCCCCGCGGGGCTCCCCAGCCACCGAGGGCTCGCCGG